>CM059202.1:8594223-8671135 GCA_030323885.1 Branchipolynoe longqiensis | reverse complement strand
GCGCTAGTATTCTTTTGACAGAAATACCTAGCAACCGTGCCTTGGAGACCATGGCACCTCTAGTTGAGTGGGAAGAGTATTTTCCCGTATCCACTCCAGCCAATTTCAACACCGTAATTGTCCATCTGGCAAGGGTGTCTCGTGAAATTGCCTTATGTGGCTTTATAAAGCTCACTAATAGTTGTTGTGATGCACGTAAATCCTTTGTCTTAGATATATAAGCCCGTATGGCTGACACCACATAATTTCCGATCATTCGGAAAGCAGTCTAAGTGAACCGTAGATAAAGGGTCACCTAACGTGTTCGATTTTAGCAATTGTGCTAAATCAAACGTAGCTTGTTTCTTGTCTATTTCTAATCCAGTTAAGGATAAAGCAACAATCGTCTGTCCTCCGTGTCCCGTTACTAATAATAACAGGACCGCGACCTTAAAACCTAATTGTTTTATATCTAACCACGAGTTGTGAGGCCAAGCCTGAAACAACTTAAATACTATAGAAACATCCCAACACCGACTATACTTTGGTTTTGGAGGATTCCTTTGATAAATTGACCGAAGTAGATAACAAAGGACATAATGTTTTCCAACTGTTTCGCCATCAATTCTAGGTAATATGATTGATAACGCACATCTTGCCGCATTGATCGTCCCAAAGGATAGTCCTTCATCCTCTGGAGAACGAAGAAAACGAGCTACTTGTGAAATTGTTGGATTTGTTGGCTTGACTTTCATTAACAACCAATGTACACCCCATTTCTTTAAATAGGTTGTGTACATTTTGACAGTTCCTGGCCTCCAGGCATCAGATACTATCCTGTTCTCAGTAATTTTGCCCAATCCAAATTGCTGCAGCTGTTTCCTTAGAAAAGGAATGCCAATAGGGGCGTCGTTGACACGTCGCCGTGAACCACTAGCGGTCCGTGGTGCGTCAGATTCCCGAGTTTTCTTGGGAATCGTATATGTTCTTTTGCCGTGTGAAACTGCTGGCCCAGTTGTGAAACCGCTGTCCCAATCGGGCACACCAGTATCGCATGTGTCCCTTCCAAGCCGATTTTTCTCACTACTCGGCTGATAATGCTAAATGGTGGGAAAATATAAAAATAATTATTTTTCCAGGTAATAGCAAACGCATCTACTTTCCAAGCATCCGGTTCAGGATGCCAAGAAACATAACAGGGTAACTTGTTATTATTTCGTGATGCAAACAAGTCAACTTCAGGTGTACCCCATTTTTCACAAACGAAGTTAAACAAAGGTGTAGAGAGAGACCACTCTAAATGGTCATGGAATTTTCTACTTTTATAATCTGCAAGGGTATTTTGTGACCCTGGAATATGCGCTACAGTCAGCCAGACTTGTTGAGCCTGTGCCCAGTTCAAAATCAGTTTAGATAACTGATTGCAAGACTTTGATTTGGTTCCACCCATGTTACGAATATATGCCATGGCAGTAGTATTATCAGTTAGTATTCTAACCTGTGATTTATTTATCTTTACTAAACTACGTAAGCCCAGATAAATAGCACGCAATTCTAGTGCATTAATATAGTCTGATTTTTCATCCTCAAGCCATCTACCTCCTGTTGTGACCCCATCTCGATGAGCTCCCCAACCTTCTAACGAAGCATCAGTAGTAATTACTGTATTAGGTTCCGCCATGCGGATTGGATTTGTGGTGAACTTGCTATGGGTTGCATCCACCATGCAATATCCTGATAGCCCTTCTTGCGAAATAAACATCTTTCGCTTCTAAATTCCCTTTAGTTCGTGTTTTGTTAACGCTAAATCTTTATCTATTTCTAGCGATTTAAATTGGGCCTTCACACATAGAATAGCGGTGCATACGATTCGCTTATTCCAATAAGGACTGCGACCCTGTCTAATTCTTAGCGTTTTTGGTATATTAATAAGCTGGGTCGCTGTAGTCATAAACTTAATTAGTTTTTGTTCTGTTATCGACACTGTAAGAGACTGTGTATCCAGAATAAACCCTAAACATTTGAGTTGTTTTGTTGGTTTAAACACTGACTTTTGTGAATGTACATAAAACCCCAGTTTAGTGAGTAATGCACATAAATCCAGAACTGCATTCACACACCCAATTTGTGTTGATGCTATAATAAAAGAATCATCTATATATGGAAACATTATGTGACCCTTCCTCGCCATTACTGAGAAAACAGGTTTAAGCAGTTTAGTAAATAAACGAGGGGCACAAGCTAAGCCATTCGGCATGCAGGTAAACTCATAGAGTTGGTTATCCCAAATAAAACCCGAAGACATTCCGGTCTTTTTCCTATGGGAAGCGTATAATATGCATCTTGTAAATCAACATAGCCATTCCACGCAATCTGGTGTAATCAGATCTCGTGCCGTATTCTAGCCAAGAACCATTTAAAATGTCGAGGTGAGGAGAGTTTTTAAGGATTGTTAAATCCAGGATCATTCGAACTTCGCCATTAGGCTTTGGTCTCGAGAAGATGTTTGAAATAAACTCTCCTGAACAGTGTGTCACTTTTGTATAATTCCTTTCTCAAAGAATTTTTGTACCTGTTTAGTTAGTGCCTCTCGTTCAACCAGTTCAATGTTATAAGGAAAAGGTATTCTGCCTTGTACCGGAATTTGTGTGAAGGGAATGTGAAAACCCCTAACTATTTGTAAAATTTCTTGGTCACTAGTAATTTTGTGCCACTCAGAAATATGATTATTAATATTACCAGCCGCAAAGTTGCTTACAGTTTGTGTGTTTTTAGAGGCTGCAGGGACTTGTAAAGTCTGTGTTTGGACCTCTACTTGGACCCGCCCCTGGGGAAAGGTCTCGACGAGTTGACGCCTCGGCCTAGTGGCCGTGCGGTGTTGTCGGTCCAGCCTGAGCGGGCGCCCCGGCCCCGAAAAGCTTGACCGAAGTTTGAGTCCGGTCTGGTTCCCCTGGTGAACCGTCGTGGACGAAAATCCCCTCGTGACCTTTTGAAACGAGGGATTTCCTGTTTCTTCTTGCCATCCATCCCCCCCCCCTTGTTTTTGCCACTCTTGGCTGTAGTTTCTACCTCTTTATAGAGGTATTGTAGCTGACCCCCAAACATTTTCGTTTTATCTAAAGGTTTCCCTTTGATCGGTGCTGGGGCCAGAAAGAGCGTATACTCTTTCCCATCATTGTCTGTGACCTTCTTTGAGCGGGCCACCTCTTTCCCGGCGTCTGTGCAAACCGACTTGAAGACATTCTCATATCTTCTGCCGCCGCTAACAATGCAATTCCTTTGTCCATCATCTTAGCCAAAGACGAGAACTTATTTTCTCTTTGCATTCTATTTGCCACAGGAGCAATAGCTGTTAGGGTACCAAGCACCGCCTTATGCACTGTGTGCAACACACCCTCAAATTTCTTACGGTCATCCGTCATATTGACATCAGCGTAGTGGTTTTAATGCTCTTAGCCTTTGGCTTCTCCACTTTCTTAGCCACTTTGCCACCAATGGCAGCATAGACACCTTCATATTGTGTGTCTGAATCTGATTCCGTAGAAGTGGAATCCGTGGAAGAATCGGAAGAAGAAGAATCTTTCCTCTTCTTCTTCTTCTTGGACTTGGTCTTCCGCTTTTTGCGAAGTCCAGTCTTCCCACGTTCCTTGGTGAAATCGTCACCAGAAGAAATGATGTGTTTCTTCTTTTTCCTCCGTTTAGGAGAAGGAGAAGGAGCCTTAAGCTCCATCGCTGAGTCTGTTTCCGAGAAATCCTCAAATGCTGACTCATCTTGGACACTCGGCATTCGCCGTTTAAGAGACACCGGTGGTTTGAGAGCCATAATATGACTCTCCATCGCCGCGAACCGAGTCTCCCAATTTGGAGCCGCGGGCCCGTCAGGCACTATGTCCTCGTCCCCCTCGGAGAGGATATGCGCCCCGGGCTGTGTCGAAGGCACTGCCGACAACACGGGTGAGGAGTCGTACTCGTCGTCCAACCCACTCGGAACACGCCCCTCGGCTGCTGCTGCACCGCGCTTACTCCGCTTCGTGGCCATCGGGAACTGAAACAAAGATTTTTGGTCAGTGCCGGTATATATGTATGTCACAATTTGGTTATTTCAAACTGAACTAGACATCTAGTGGTGTCATAGAACGTGTTTATACCGTTATAAGACAGGCGTAATAAGATAAATTTGTGCGTGGATTGTGGGTCAAGCCCAAATCTTACGCGGGGTCGGGACCAGTGTATCGTCCCGCCCATCCCTCTGTTCCGCACACTTCTCCCACCTGTGACTACTACGTCAACAAGTTGGAGAAAATGCTATGTAACTCGGAGAAACGCCGAAAAAGTTTGTGGGGAGTCTATAAAAGAAACCCAGGAGCATCTCCAACATTACTCTCTATTAGAGTACGAGAGAATTTCCACAGGAGATGAGGCAGAGCCCACATCTCTACCCATAGTCACACGGTGACACGGGTGTTGACAGAACCACTAATTGTCGGTTTCGTTCCTTCGAGAAGGAATTCTATCCTTGGTTTTTTATAACCAAATAAACTCGTCCAAAACGGACCAAAGAAAGCTCTAAACTTTCCAGCGTATTTGCTTGTATGTAGACTAATATTGTCGGAGCAACCCAACGACACGTAATCCAGTCGTGAGTTGTATATGCTAATTGCTGGTACCTCACATGCTTCCTTCTCCCTAGCCTGAGGCTGTATACCGAGGTAAAATATATATATATATATATATATATATATATATAATTATGTAGTCACATATATAGGTCCCCATATGTATATATGCATACATAAATGTAGATGTGAATGCATGTATATATATACATATATACACATAGGTGCATATGTAATATGTATATATGTATATACACATAGGTATATGTATATTTATATGTATACACATATGTATGTTTATAACTATATATTATATGTATACATACATGTATATGTAAATCTAAAAATAATGCCAATAATGATTAAAATAATACGGTAATAATAATGACAAGAATAAGGATAATAACAATGATAATAACGATGATAATAATAACAAATATATAATGATAAAAATGGTTTAACGGGGTTGTATTGTATCCATATATAAACATATATTTGCTGAGTGGTTGGCATTTTTATTTGATTTATTATACTTTTGTTTATTACTTTTTACTTCTATTCAAATATGTGGGATGTGGTGGAGGGAGGCTCGGAACTGGGAAGCTGAGAGGCTATACATATCGTTTTAAATTGATAAAGTGTATATTAATATATGTATATGTATATGTGTATATATGTATATATGCTGTCACAACAATAAAATAAATCAAATACAATAATATTTAAGGTAGGTTTTTCTTAATGTTGTACCAGCATCTTTGTGGTGATTATGCATCAGATGCATAATCACAGTGAAATATTTATTATGCATATATATATTGGTATGCAAAAAATATATCTACATGATGCACAACAATCCCCAAAGGAACTCCCCCAGAGGCAAGTGGAAGTATATGAGTGGGCCACAGACCAGCATATACCCCTATTGTTGGCTGGAGGTTCCTCTATTGTTTGGGATTTATGGCTATACCAACACAGTTATAACATGGGCAGTTCTGTCCTGTAGCCATGTGTTGTAATTACTGAATTATTTCCTAATATTCACTGTTAATTTACTCAATCCGGTCCCAACTAAATGTCCTATGAATATCCAGGAAATTAGATATAATTTTTGGCTTTATAGTGATGTATTCCAACATGTAAACTTCCCAAAACTCATTGTGCCATAACCATATTTTTGAACCTGCTAACTAATCCTATATAAAATTCGACCTTGGAAATTGAACCGGGGCTCGAATGAAGTATCCTTGGTTTTTTATAACCAAATAACTCGTCCAAAATGGACCAAAGAAAGTCTAAACTTTCCATAATGATGCTCTAATGCATCATAATTAAGCTAACCACAGTTTTTATTATACTTACTGCGTATTTGCTTGTATGTAGACTAATTTTGCCGGAGCAACCCAACGACACGTAATCCAGTCGTGAGTTGTATATGCTAATTGCTGGTACCTCACATGCTTCCTTCTCCCTAGCCTGAGGCTAGCCTGAGGCTGTATACCGAGGTAAAATATATATATATATATAGTCACATATATAGGTCCCCATATGTATATATGTATACATAAATGTAGATGTGAATGCATGTATATATAGACATATATGTTTCATCCATGTGCAAAGCGTTACTTAAATAAAATATATGTAATTCAGAATTCAGGTTGCTGTGAGTCATAGCGAGTTGTTCTGGACTCCGCTATTCTCCGCCACTCCTCTGCTCCAGATACCGCATTGCTTGTATCTGGTCAATTGGCACCCAGGACCTGCTGTTCACTGCATCCAGTTTCCTCAATTAATGCAATGAATGATCTAATAACTCGCACCGGGCGTGGTGGCCTAATCAGCAGAGCGCGGGCCTCGCGTGCGGAAGGTCGAGAGTTTGGTTCCCGGTTTAGTCAAACCAATGACTTTCAAATTGATACTTGTCGCTTCCTAACCTGGCCCTTTGCATTAATAGGATAAGGCAAGGACTGGTTAGCTCAGTGTCAGGATGATGTGGCTGAGTGGGATATCAGGTCATGGTGCCACCAGCCTGATTTTGCAGTCGGGCAGCACTATAAAGTTGCCATGTCTGCGCACTATCACAAGTCGGTGCCCATTCTGATATGACCATAGATTTTGCTAGGACGTAAAACAACAACAAACACAACAAAAGCGAATAACTCATAGCTTATAGCTATACCCTAGGGCATAGTATTTGTGGCATTCTGCATTTACACATGAGATTAATAATGTCCTTACAGATAATAGAATGAGAAAACTAGGCTTATTTTACATACCAAAAATTGTGTATTCTATAACGCTGCAGTTTTCCCCAGAGAATCCAGCCATACATTGTATGCATGCACCTGTCTGAGCATTGCACACCTCGTTATGGTTTGCACAATTGCAGTTTCCGACACAAGACTTGCCAAAGAGGCCAGGCTCGCAGTCTGAAAAGAGAGCAGCATAGAGATATATTTAATAGGGGTTTTCTGTCCGTTCATGTTACACAATGTTCATGCGACAGATTGATATCCATCCAGGTGAAAGGAGAAAGCCATTAAAGACTATAGTTTGAATGTCAAAATGACCATTTGAATAGTGTGTGACACTGCTAAGAGTAAGACATCACCTGCTAGCAGATGTCACCCTAGATAAAAGATTCACCCGTTGTAGTACACGGGTGAAGACCAGCCTTATGTAAATATGGGCGAAAATACCGTCAGTATGGAAGTGAGGCTCCAGTATGGAAGTGAGGCTCCAGTATGTTGCTCCAGTATGAAATGGATACTTCTAAGGCACAGAGTTGGTGAAATGGGAGAGAATGCAAAAAGACAAGATGGCGGTCGTAGAACGCCGTCGATGTCACTTTTAAATCTTATTAAACTAGATATTATATTATATTTTTCAACTCAAAGATAGCGGGTAAATAATAAGATATATGTAAAGAATAATTGTTGCATCTTACATTGTGAAATTAGGCTCTCAATTCTTTGACCCGTTTTTTCGGCACCTTTTACATAAGGCTGGTTTGCACCCCTACTGCAGCAGTACGGGGTGAATCTTGTACCTAATGTCACCCTAGATAAAAGCTTCACCCCGTACTACAGTAGCCTAAGTAGGGGTGACGATTATGCAACTTTAAATTACTTCGCTTATTTGTTAACTAATTAATGTAACTTAAAGCTGCATAGTCCGATAAAGCCATCAAATTTTCAAAACCAAATCAAGTATCTAGAATTGATGTACATCTCTAACGTAGATAATGATGCATTGATTAGTTGATACACAAATAATTCAGTAATTTATCCACAAAGTCTGTGATGCCAGACGGGATGGCCGAATGAGTTAGAGCGTCCGTCTCCCGTGCTGGTAGATCGTGGGTTCGAACCCTGGTCGAGTCAAACCAATGACTTACACATTTATACTTGTCACTTCCTAGCCAGGCGCTCGGCATTGTTAGGACAGGGCAAGGACTGGTATGTTCAGTGTCAGGATAATGGGACTGAGTGGGATACCAGGTCATGGTGCCGGCAGCCTGGTTTTCCAGTGGGACAGCACTATAAAGTCACCATGAGTGCACACTGTCACAAGTCGGTACCCGTCCTGATATGACCTTAGATGTTGCTAGGATGTAAAACAACAACAAACAACAACAAAGTCTGTGACCCGAGGATGGTTCCTGTTGTTCATAAGATGAGATAAGAATACATAAGTAAAACAAGACTTACATTAGGAAGGTTATGTTACTTACGAACATGGAACCAGTGATCATGGTTCCTAAACTGCCCCTCCGTATTGTTGCCTTAATTAGGACCTGATCACTGGTTCTGCTTCTTGCCTGAGCTCACCTTATAGTAAGATAAAATGGAGGCGAAGGAGGTGCGATTTAAACACTATTCCTTTAATCATCATCATCATCATCATCATGCTGTCGGTCGCGATGCGACAAAGACTGGTTTCATTACTTGACTGCCACTCTCCATTTAGCTCTCTGCTGTGAGAGTTGCGTCCATGAGTCGGTCACATTTCATGAAAGCTGCCTGCAAAAGTGTTGAAGTGCTGCTGGCTTTTGCAAGTTACCAGCGGCACTCTCTCGGGGAGAAAATAGAGGTTTCACACCGGCAAGAACATGTCAAGACAGGCGCAAAACTATTTGTCCCTGCAGTGGCTGGTCGGGAGATGTTGGGAGTTCCATACATCAACCGCCCTTAATGCTGCCACAGTGACATGGTTTTCTGTTTAGGGTTTGCTCCCTTAGGCTTCGGTTCTGTCAAGAAGTTTACAACTCTGCAAGGCAGGGGCGTCAAACTCCCTGAGGTATTGCTATACCTGCAATACCTGCATACCTTTAATACGCTACACAAACTGATATGTTCTTGGCTTGCTGGTGCATACATAACCTCTCCATTGATCACTGCTCTCTGTTGATGCAGGAAGTACATTGGTCGCAATGGTCTATCATTACTTACGATCACCTTACATGATATCTGCTTGACAACCAATCCTCTGTAGTGAAAGTGTAGTAGTCTGTACAGGAGCCCTTCTACCATGCGGTAGCGGTGGAGACTACGCCGCACACCTATGCAGTTACACTGAACTGCGCTAGGTGGCTCACCACCCACCTTTAGAGTCGATGTGGGATCTGGCGAGTGAGGGGGTGGGTCAGTTGACTGTGGATGCCGTGGAGAGCAGATAGGTTTAATAAGCCAAGTTGAAGCATACTTACATTTGATTTTGGCGTTCTTCCGTGTGCTCATGGCAGTGTGGGGAGGAAGGCTGTGGGCCATTACAAAAGTGTAGTGAAATTTAACTTGCATGAAACAAAATTTAACTTGCATGAAAAGAACTTTAACTTGCATGAAAAGAAATTTAACTTGCATGAAAAGAAATTTAACTTGCATGAAAGGAAATGTGTCCTTTTCATTCACCAATGCAAATGCAACAGAAAAAAAAAAGTGCCATATGTGTTGGCAGTAGCTTCATCTCATGACCCTATTAATTGTTTTGGACTTGAATAATTATGTTAACAATTGCGTAGGACAAGACCCATGAGATGTCCATGAGCCATGAGGTGTCGCCACCTGGAGTTATGGGCGCCTATGAATAAAAGGGGGGAGGGGGGAGGTGTAGGGGGCACGGGAGGGATAGGGTGGGTCAGCTCCGGCTGGTCCCCGAATTACCCACATTGCCCAAGCAATATGGACAATTTATCATTTGTATGAGACATCAATATGATCTCAATTTCTTTTCTTTTATTCCAAGGAACACATATTTGTATTTAAACCTCATGGTCTGATTGAGCAAATATTCAAAAACAAAAGCAATTACCTTGAGTTGATTCTTTATATCTAACTTAGATACTGATGCAGTTACTAAACAGGTGTCACCACATAGAAGGGAACACTGAGTCAATCTAATAGAACCTGTTACTGCAGAAGCCTATGTGATCAAGAGTTTTGGCGTGCTTGCCAAAAATAAGTTGACATATTTACACTTAAATATCTCAAAAGTTAGCCATTTCAAATAAAAGTTACTTCAAAGTAAGGTAGATTATAACCACCAATGTAATATGTTTATCTCAGAAAAATGACAGAAACTCAAAACTATGAACTAAAAGAAAATTTGTTTTATGCAACGACGCCTCTTGCTCACATTGATTTTCATCATCGGGTATTGGATGTCAAAGATATGATCATTCTGACATATTTCTTCAGAGGAAACGCACTGGCGCCACATAGTCTAGACTTTCCGATAAATAGCGAGGGGTCTTTTATATGCACTTTCCCACAGACAGGACATCACAAACATCAAGCATTCTCTGTGGCGGAGTGGTTAGAGTGTCTGACTTTTTTCTAGGTCAGACTCCTAATCTGAGGGTCAGCGGTTCGATTCCCATGCTCCCAGCTCTGCCAATTTGGATTTCCACCGCTGTGTATAACTTACAGCGTCATCAAAGGCTGGTTGCTCTCATACCATGTCTATGTGGTGTGGGAGGTTAAAAATCCCTTGGTTCGGTAAAAGTGTAGGCTCAGGCTTTCTACCGACCAGCAGTGGAGTGGGGAAGACCAGTCGTCTGTGACTGGGATTTCCCCTGCTTGGGACAACTAATGTACCCAAACAAAATAACGAGACACAAATAAGTGTTCACACTTCCTGTCTACCATTCGCTATATCGCTATATCAGAATATGTAACTTTAATAACAAGATTATCTTTATAGACAGTGGAAATAACAATGCCGCCTATGGCTGGAAGACAAGTGCCAGGCCACTGTAAAAATACATTGATTAGGGAAATATATATATGTAGTAGTGTGCACTGACCTCTCAGGCAAGTAACCACATAGACAGGTAGGCATGGGTCGTGTGTTGATATCAGGGAGCCTAGGTGGTGTAATGGTTAGCCCACTGGCTCGGAATGCAAAGAGATGTGGGTTTGAGTCCCGCTCTAGGTGCAATATTTCCCATTTTCATCACCCCCATGACACTGGTGCCGTGACCAGGATCCTATACAAGCTATGCGCTGTATGGTTGTTGAACCTACTCTGTCTATGTATGTGTACGTGCATTGCCTGTATATATGTAATTGTAAGCATTAAAAGACTTACAATTCCAGGGGGATGAGTGTAGTAGTGTGCACTGACCGCTCAGGCAAGTAACCACATAGACAGGTAGGCGTGGGTCATGTGTTGATATCAGGGAGCCTAGGTGGTGTAATGGTTAGCACACTGGCCAGGAATGCAAAGAGATGTGGGTTCGAGTCCCGCTCTAGGCGCAATATTTCCCATTTTCATCACCCCCATGACATATATTTACCTCCCCGCCTCTCCCCAAAGTACACTTACCTTTACACTCTCCGGTGTCAGGATCACAAGTATAGTTACAGTTACACACTTTGTCACAAGTCGGACCCCATTTTCCATCTAGGCAAGCTGAAATAGAAAATATTAATAGATTCACGTAATAAAAGCAGGAATAAAATGGATTATGTTGAAAAAAAAGTGCAAACGAACCGGAAATCAATGGTGAGGTGGGCGATGATGTGATCACAACTAGGACAGTGGAACGCTCTCCAATGATAGTCTGCTTTGACTCATCAGTGGAATGAAGCTAAGGCCAGATAAAACAAATACCTGCTTAGCGTCCACCCATTAACATTTTTCCAGGTTGGGTGGGATGTTTTTATTTCAATTTTTTATTTTGTAGGTAGAATGGCGGTGTACAGGAAGAAGACAACTGACCATGGTATTCATGGTCAGAAGGCATGATAGGAAGGTAGAAAATACCATAAACACTTTCTAGCTAGAAATTGAACAAGTAAACATTAAAATTACTATAAAATCATCAGGATGAAGTTTGTAGGTGATTGCACTATCATTGTAATAGGCGGGAGAAGTGTTGGGTTTGAGTTTTAATCTTTCATTTGAGGGGGTTTTTGAAAAAAAAAAAAAATCTGGATGTTGGCGGCATTTCTTAGGTCGGGCGAAGATGCAAAACAAGTATTTAAACAAAATCTGGTCTAATGTACTATTAGGATGAAACCTAACTTCCAGGGATTTTTAAGCAATTCCATGACAAGGCCTATGAGAGACTAGATACAATAGTCCCCCCTCCCCCTACCCAGAATAAATACTCTGGGTAGTGGTGACTGTTTTATCTAATTACAGACATTCTGCATTTCCGTGGTCCCGTCCTGATATGACCTTAGATGTTGCTAGGACGTAAAACAACAACAAACAAACAAACATTTCCGTGGAAATCAATTCAATACAAGGAAATACTGAGTGCTCTAACTATTCCTGGCATTTTGAGATATTTAATTGAATAGTGTGAGGAAATCCGTAGAATATTTTGAAATTTGTCAAATATTGTAAGAAATAACACATTGCAAATCGGCAAAGCTTAGGACAAATGTCATCCCTTTAAAATTTAGTAAAGCCATGCGCATCATGTTAGCATAACATGGATAATTTGCGATGGGGCGGAAGGATAGGGCGCTCAGCCAGCTTAGGGCGCTCAGCCAGCTTACGACGCTAACCTATCAATCTGATACCGGACTAAACCACCCTCCGCCATAAGGCGGACTTTTGGAACTAAATTACACCACCTATGCTGCCACCTGGCGGTTCGGCACACTAGCGGTGACGTCACGGTCACCATTGAACCGCTCACTCGCCACCCGGACATGAACCCGTGAAGACCAACTGACCACCAATTTGCTGCCCCCCCACCCCTCAACTAACAAACAGGCTACGCAAGCGGTAGGGTTGAGAATGTCGAGATTGCTTACCTATTGTTCAATTGATTACCTGTTGTTCGATTGATTACCTATTGTTCAATGACATTGATTATTCTGATTGAATAAATCTTGTCGTTAATTGTAAGCATACTAAGTATGTGATGCATTTCATTATCCATATATAACTTATTTTTAATTTGACACATGTTGTTGCCACCAAGTGATCAATGGCTTAGTACGGTGGCCCATACATGTACCATATGTATATTTTATCTTGCAGTAGTCTCTCCAGGACAGGATCGTTAAGCGACTGTATAGACAAGTTGTTGGATTTTGTTTGTGTGTTGTTCTTTTACTTCTGAGCAACATCTATGGTCATATCAGGACGGGTACTGACTTGTGACAGTGCACACTCATGGCGACTTTATAGTGCTGACCCACTGTGAGCCTAATCCGCCAGCACTATGATCAGATACCCCACATTATCCTGATACTGAGCCACCCAGTCCTTTCCCTATCCTAATAATAGAGAGTGCCTGGCTAGGAAGCGACAAGTATACATCTTTAAGTCATTGGTTTGATTCGACCAGGGTTCAAACGCACAAAACCATGGGTTCAGATCCCCCAATCTCACAAAACAGGAGATGGAAAAGGTGTTGGAAAGCTGGGGTATGGATATAACCACATGAATGTGCAATCTAAAGTGCTACATATCCATCTCAAATGCTTATCTATCATAGTCCACTACCATAGAGCACATCCTCCAATTCTCTAATGTTGAGGAGCAATAGAATGTAATTAGCATATTTATTATCATTACCTGGAATATATTCTCTTTTTTGATTCTCTTAGATAACACCTTAAAGCTGCATAGTCTGATGAAGCATCACATTTTCAAAAGCAAATCCAGTATGTCAATTTGATTCTACTTATATAACTTAAATACTGGTGCACTTTTTAAACATTTGTCACCGCATAGAAGGGAATACTGATGCAATTTAATAGAACCTATCACTGCAGAAACCTATGGTGTCAGAGTTTTGGCAAGGTTGCCAAAACTGATGCGCGAAAGGAAGAAGGGAAGGCGGGGGTGGAAGGCGGCAGGAGGGCGAGTGCCTGAGGGAGGCCGGCGGGCGGCCTTATAAGGGAAGGGGGGGGCGCGGGCGACAGCAGGTGAGTTGTGAAAGCTGCCGACCCGGGGGAGGGCGAGTGAGGGTGAGCAGCGAGCGTCGGGTGAGGCGCGAATGCTGCGCGACAGGGGGCGGGGGAGGAGGCGTCGCGCGGCAGGGTCTGGTGAGGTGTGAGCGCAGCGCGACAGCCCGGGGCGGGGGAGGGTCTCTTCCTCTCCTCGCATCAAGCGTAATGCTTTGCATTATGACCAATTTTGCTTGTTTGCACTTCAAATATCTCAAAAGTTAGCTATTTAAAATAAAAGTTACTGCAAGTGAAAGTAGGGTAGATTATAACGATCACACTAATATGTTTAGAAACTCATAACCAATCGGACTATGCAACTTTAAGCTCAGCAATTTTCAACACCCTCCATTTGAAAGAAAATTAATCACATTTAGCTAAATATCTCACAAAGGAACGTCAAAGAAACATGTAATATCCATCAACAAATGACAACAATACTTACTGCTACATTTTCCAGTAACATCATCACAGACGTTACATTCACAGTTCTTATCGCAGTCTTTGCCCCACTTCATTTTTGGACAAGCTGAGATAGTAAACATTTCAGCGCATTAAATTCCAATCTTACATACATTTACTGCTGCCACAAATTGGAATTTAGTTTAGTTTTTTTGTTCAAGTGTTGGTATTCCTCTGAATAACATGTTGTCAGTGTTAATGCACTGGTCTTCCAGCCCTAATCACAATTGCTACTACACAGTAAACAAATCTCCAACAATATAGATAGACAATTACATGGAAATAAGCAAAGCATCGGTACATGAATGACAGGTAAAGAAGACAAGAGAAAAAAGAGAAGCTAAATGGCCATCAAACAATCCATCTAACAATAACCTGTGCAGCTTTCTCATAGTGGGTGTGCCGACATGTTGCTCAATCAAACAATGAGGTTTTTCTTAATAGATAGGTTGAGCTGGTCCTTTCAAAAGGTATATCTGGAGGATGTCTTTCGTGTATCAACAATATATTTGACATCAACCCTCATTAATCCACGGTACTCTCGTGCGGCTGATGAAGGCGTGAAATATTGTTCCAAGACCAGGATTTGTGCCCACAATCCTTGTCATTTCAGGGCTAGCATGCTAACCATTACAGTATCTAGGCTCCCTCATGCACTCACCCTATCCAGACCTCCCTGTCTATGTGGCTCCTTATCTGTGAGGTCAGTGCAGACTACTACAATCGTCACCATGGAGTTTAAAATGGTTTATGTCTGTAAGTCTGTATGTCTGTGATAAAGCAAAGCACACCGAAACACTAGAAGACAAACTGGCCTACCATGTCACCAGAAACAACTCTCTCTGTGAGAACAGCAAACAAGAAATACATAATAAAGCAGGACAAAGACTGGGGAAGCAACACAAACAAATTCTGGAAAAATGCAAACCTATTATTCTAAAAAATAACAAAGAAGAGCATACAAACTTCCAAGATAACGAAGGGGCAATGCTCACAGACAAAGATGCAGCAAACAAACTGAACACACACTTTGCCACAATAGGACAAAAGCTGTCAGAATTTCTTTTTAAAAGATGGGAAAACAGATCAGGAACTGTACAGAATGAAATCCCCACCTGCAAAACAGATATGATAGAAGTACAAAAATTAATAAATGACATAGCCACGAATAAGCCAAGTGGAATAGATGAAATACCAACCAAAATACTGAAGAGGCACTCCAAACCATCCCGGCCACTACAGTAGACCTATTCAACATCTCCTTTGAGCAGGGGCATTTTATCTCAGCCTGATAAATGGCAACCATCACCCCTATTCACAAAAGTGGAGACAAACAAAACATGGGAAACTACAGGCCAATATCAATTCTTCAAACCCGAGGAAAGCTCATTGAAAAAGTGTTACATAGACACATAAATGAACACCTGGAAAAAAACGATATACTAAACGAAAGACAAGGGGGCTTCAGGAAACTGCACTCCACATCAAAAACAATAGCTAACCTAACAAATGACATACTGGCATCAATGAACCAAAAACTATTAGTTGGAGCAGCCTTCATTGACTTCAGCAAAGCATTTGACACAGTAGACCATAAAATACTATTGGAAAAACTAAAAACCATGGCCATAAAATCCAACACTATGGATTAGATAAAATGCTACCTCAGCAACAGGCAACAGAAAACAAAAATAAACAATACACAATCAGACAACCAACCTGTCACATGTGGTGTACCCCAAGGGTCAGTGTTAGGGCCACTACTCTTTATAATCGATATAAACAATCTAGAAAAATGGTCGCAAACTGAGTGCCTCAAACTATATGCAGATGACACAGTCATATACGCAAATGGCACCACAGAAGAGGAGGTAATATCTAAACTAAATATACTCCTACTAAAACTAGACGAGTGGTGTGAGTCCAACAAAATAACCATCAACACAAGCAAATCAAAAAAAGTACTCTTCTCGCATAAACAAATGCCAGAAACTATACTGTAAGTTAGGAAACCAAACATTAGAAAATGTAGACCATTACAAATACCTAGGCCTTGCGTTGGACAGCCAACTAAACTACAACCTATGCAAAGCTAAGAGACTACATGACACAAGAAATGTCAATAGAAATCTTCAAGGGCATGGTGCTCCCCTATTTTGACTATGGAGATGTAAACTACATGGGTGCAAGAAAAGAACTACTACAAAAAATGCAAATACTGCAGAATAGAGGCCTAACAATCTGTCTAAGAGTAGACAAGCTGCACCCCACCTATGACATAGACAAAAGAACCAAAGTAAAATTGCTAGCAAATAGGGAAATAATTCATTTGAAAACATTAGCATATAGATATAGTCAAAACAATAAACTCCTAACAAAACCACAAAGGGCTACTAGCGCAAATAATGCGCCACTACTAAAGCAGACCACAAGCCAAATAAAAGCTCATGAGAGAAGCAAGCTGGAAATGGCTGCAAGGTGTGGAATGCCCAAACGGTAAAGGAACAACAAATTCCTGACCTAAAAATTTACAAAAAATATTTGTGCAAACTAGGCTAGGAAATGCCCACTAAGCTGCACCGCAAAGGGGCATGTGATATGTCACGGCCCACCAGCGGGACGCCCAATGGAGGGTAACCATGCCAAGAGTAGCCAGATAACACACCACACAGCTACATACAAGCTTATGATATGTAAATAGGAGTAGGCTAGTCTAGTAATAAGAGTAGTTTTTGTTTTGTTGTTTTTTGTGTGGTGTTGGTTTTTGTTTTGTTTGTTTGGTTTTTGTGTGGTGTTGTGTTGTGTGGGTTTGTGGGGGGTGGTGTTTTTTGTGTTTGGTTGTTGGGTTGTATAGGAATCCAGACAGGGCTCTTTTCAAATGAACCACTGCTTCCAGGCCCATGCAAATCTGAATTATATTTCTGTTTGCTTTGTTTACCATCATGTTCTTCTGGTGGAGCCTTAGCATATATAACAGGTAGGCATCAATGGATGGATAGGATAGCGTTAGCAAGCACCCTGCAGTTTTCACAGACACAAAGGGACCCATCCTTCCAGGAAGCAATTGTAGGTTCACACATCAAAGTTTAATTTTGCATGAGTAATTACAATTCAAAGTTACTTCTGTTGCTCTTTTTACAATTGTTGCAGGCTCTTAGTCTAAAGCCGTGTTCACACGGGCAATGTAAATCGATTCGTAGAAATCGACTTGCCTAGTTCGGGTTACATTTCGCGCGTGAGCGGGCGTGTGAGTCGAATTAGGGCTGAATCGATTTCTGTGATCTGGATACTGTAAACCACTTGTGGAGGTTGATTACATGAGTCGATTTCTGTGAATCGATTTATTTTGCCCGTGTGGACGCACTGAGGCGGATTAAGGACGTCACACTATATAATATAATTTGGTCTATGAAACCGCTAGCTGTGCACAGATATTTTTTTCATCATTTATTTTTAGGGTTTCACTGCCCAGCAGAAGTTTTGACCATTCCAAAACAATATGATTCAGTCCATACATATCTAGGTCGAACCCACTCTCTCATGGCGACGTCGACGAAGCCAAACTGGCACTGGTTAGTATGGACTTGCGCATGCGCTGATATCGATTTCCGGCCCAAGTACTGCCCGTGTTAATGGGCGGCTAAATTGATTTGTAGTATTCGCCTTGGCTGAATCGCTTTAGATTTTGCCAGTGTGAACACGGCTTAATATTGTCACTTAAGATGGATTTGTTTTGATGCATTGGCAAAGCCTAGCAGATTACCCGGTTTGTGAAATAGATAGGTTGAAGCTGTTGAGGGCAGAGTTGCCTCACACTTTGGGAACCAACAGTAACTGTATTTAATTTTGTATTGTTGTAATATCCACGAAGATCCCCACTAACACATGGTGACAGTAAACTATTCTGGCTCCCGTTGATAAGACATAATGACAGGTGGTAGCACATTGATATGCACCTGCATCATCAGTGACCATATGATAGTGTAGTAGTTCCGACATGACCTCCACTACCATACGGTGGCAGCAAGGACTGCTCCGTCACTGTTGCAGTTTACTGCGTTAGGTGGCAGTAAAGTAGCCGCCGGGCAGCGCCACAACAGGACTGCCATCTACTGCATGCGGCTAGCGTAACCTCCCCTCCCCCTCCAAGGAAGTTGACATGGACCTGCCAGGGCAGAGGCAGGTCACTTGATCGTGGACGCCGCAGTGAGTGGAGGACAAATAAAGATGTGTAAGAAGCAAGTGTACTCATTCTCCTGCTGGCTTGGTAGGGCTACCACATGAGGGTCAAGTTCCGGGCAGCCAACAAAGGGGCCCCATCACAATAGTGTTATATTACGTTAACAAAATGCTCGCTATTGTTCATTATAAATGCAGCAGACTCAAATATCAGGTGCCTAGGATATGTACCTTTAAAATGATACATACAGAATATTAATAGTAGTTGTCCTGCTTGCTTCACCTTTTGAATTAAACTGCTAACAAGAAAATCCACATAACTTACGGGATTGGATACGAATCAGTGTTTCCTAGTTTAGATTATTTCTTATTGGTTGAAAAACCAAATTAATATGTAAATTTAACAGAATGAAATGTGATAGGTGAAATAGGCTTACCCCCATCTGCTGCTATAATTAAACTGCAATTTGTACCGTGATATCCCCTTGCACAACCAGATTTACATTCACCAGTGATCCTATCGCAACTCTCATCCATGGTTCCACAATTGCACATTCTAATACATCCTTTGCCAAAGCTTCCCGAAGCACATTCTGAAAATTAAAAGTAAAGTTGAACAACAATCTCTGACTACTGTTGTAGTCAATCAAATTCCAAATGTGTTCATCAAATATGCGCATATAATTAATTGTCTATAGTCCTATTATTTTTAATAGCTGTCACCAGTGTGTTACAGATTTTAGCAGCTCAGGATAAAGAGTTGTATGAGGAGTTGCATTATTCAGTATTGCAGAATAAATTTCTGCTATCCCTTAAGTTTTCCAATTATCTTAGCCCTTACCCTCCCACTTTGCTTCATTCCAAATAAATATAAGTAAGCGTACCTTTACATTCCCCAGATATATAATTGCAAGTGTTTGTGCAAGAGCATGTTTTATTGCAATCCGGGCCCCACAATAAAGCTGGACATTCTGGTTAATTGAAAAAGGATAACATAAAATCTTGTATTTGTTCACAACATTAAATAAAACCTGCATGCGAGTCCCATACATACTAAACAATGTGTATCCTACAAGGCATTTATGTATTGAGGTGGGGGAGGGGCCTAGTGGTTTGAAAACAAACACATTTTCAAATAAGTTATTAACACATTTCAGTGACAAACCTAACACCAAGTGAGGAACAAGTTGAACTGCAATTAATAACACAAGACAATTAAATGGATCATCAGAGAGAAATCTGCCAAAACCTTAGTAAGGCTATCCCTGGAAAGTAAGTCCCGGAGGGTAAGTAAAACAGTGTGTCTAGTAACAGAAATAAGAGCCCACACTAAGCATAATCACGTAAGCATAATGTGGTGGTTTGGGGGGTTTTAGTGGTTAAATATGTTTATTCTGCTGAATAAGTCTTTTGTCAGTGCTGAAGCACTGGTCTTCCAGCCATTCTTCAATTCAGGGTTATTTACACAAAAGGTATATAGAGTAAGGTATACAATAAATGTTGAATGCACAAATTGCAGCATATAACACAATGAAATTCTGTAACCCAAAAGTTTAATAGCAATATTGTTTGATTGATTGATTGGTGGTTGCTTTATGCCGTGTCGGCAGCATAGGCCATATTCCCAGCGATAATAGCAATATTGTAATATGGTAACAGTAGTGTCATATAACTAGGTCAATATTAGTCAGATCAATGTGAGTATATACAAGGTATTTAGAATGTAAGCAGAAGTTATCCTCCGTATTCATTCGGCAAAGTTGTAGTAAGTTTTAATTTAGGGTATGTTGAGTTGGAGTTAGGCAAGCAGTATATAAACGTCAGTTTCTTAGAAATATTCTACTGTTACTCTAGTGTAGTTAGTTATGTGAGCTTATGAATTATGCTGTTATGGTGGTGTTCTTAGTAAAACACTGGACCAGCTGTGGCCAGGGAAGCAGTGGGACCAATCCCAGTGCATTTTGGTCTTAAATTTTACATTTGTATTTGGACTGTCTCTGTCATTGCATATGATTGACTGGAAATAACGGAGGAACAGCAACAATTAAAAGGGTTGGGGGGGGGGGGGGGTAGAACTGAGGCTGACGGCTTGGTGACACTATGGAACATCCTTTACTGTGACTCCATAAGGGCTTGCCTGATCCGATGCTGCCCTGGTTCTGGCTGGTAGGTTGTTCCACATCATGCTGCCTTTGTAAATTCGTGCTTTAATTCATCTGACTGAGATGTTAACAGTGCCTTGTTCTTACCAATTACCACCCATAGCCAGTACCTGACTCACCCTCTATACCACCAACTCTAACTTTTGTATTCTGTACTGAAAGATCTGCATTATCTACAAATAACATAAATATCACTGCAACAGGTACAAAGAGCAGGTTGTTGATAAACATATCAGGAACAGTAGGTTGTCCAACATAACATCTACTTTGCCAATCTTAGTTCTATGGTCGGGATTCTCACACATGCAGCATGGTTGGCTATTTTTGGTCGATTAGGTAATTTGAGAGGAACACAAGCCAGCCAGCTCTGTTTATTGCTCAACTGTATTCCATGGTCAAATCATCTCAAATGCCTTCTTGAAGTTCAGAAAGACTACAGTACATGACATGGTGACGATATCAGACTACATGTGCATATATTGTAAATAACTGTATTGTCACATGGCTGGAAGACCAGTGCCACGGCGCTGACAAAATACTTTATTCAATGAATAAACTATATTTACAAAAAAAAAAGGTTATATAACTAGTTGTGCACATTGACTTCCTCAGAAGGATATAGTACTCGTTTTTGTATTAAAAGTATCGGGATTTTCCGCAATGATGTTTTTCCTCAAAGCTATAAACAAATATGTCAAACCTGTTAGCCAAGGGAGGTATACAAAAAAGGAAAGCTTGTTTTATTTAATGACGCCTCTAGAGCGCATTGATTTTTATCATCGGCTATTGAACGTCAAACATATGGTCATTCTGACATATTTCTTTTTAGGAAACCGGCTGTCGCCAGAATGCTACACTTTCCAATAAGTAGCAAGGGGTCTTATATATGTAGTTTCCCACAGACAGGACAGCACATACCACAGCCTTTGAATAACCAGGTGTGGACCACTGGTTGGAACGGAAAATAGCCCAAACTGCAAATGTGTCCATTGAGCAGGATTGATCGGATGGCCCACACCATCACAGGTGGACACTCTACCCCCTGAGCTACGTCCCGCTGCCAAATGGAGGTATCAATGACCATAATAATATCAGCAGGATTTCTAGCGCATGTCGGTTAGGGTGGGAGGGGATTTAAGACATAAGCCGTGTTCACACACATAACTTTAGGCCGAACTAGATAGGCGAACTAGATGAGGCGAACTAGTGTCGTGTCCACACATGCAGTATTCTCGGGGTGGTTTAAGGCGGAAATCGATATCTGCGCATGAGCAAGTCCATACTAACCAGCGCCAGTTTCGGTTAGTCAACGTCGCCATGAGAGAGTCTGGGTTCGACCTAGATATGTCTGGACTGAATCGTATTGGGTTGGAACGGTTAACACTTCTGCTGTGCAGTGAAAACCTTAAAATAAATCATGAACAAAATATCTGTGCACCTCTAGCAGGTTCATAAACCAAATTATTTAATATGCGCTTTTGATCGACCGGAAAATAAACAAACTCAGGTCTCGACTGCGCATGCGTGTGACGTCTTTAATCTGGCTCATCTAAGCTGCTACCGTTCACACTATGAACTTGGGCTGATTTAAGCTAGTTCGCTTCATCTGGACTACCTTGCGAGGTGGTTTACTTGAGGCGAACTAGATGAGGCGACTTAGCCTTAAGTCGCCTCAGCGTAGCATCCACACGGCGAATGTGAGGCGACTTAGATGAGGCGAACTAGTTGAGGCGACTTAACGCCTGTGTGTGAACACGGCTATACACAGCAGTGGAACAGTTCTCTTATGACAACACACAATGATAATCACTCCGTTCATGTCATCCTATTAATGGCTAGTGGATAGTGTGTGTAGAGGTGGTAGTGTTGACAAATGAGTTATTGATTTATTTGTTATTCAGTTTCAATTATTTAATAATTTAGACAGCTTTCATTTGACTGATGTCAATCAAATCATCACCCCTACCACTCCCACCCCTACCCCAACCCAGATAGCTCTATGCACCTTTCAACGCGATTCTAGGTTAAACCCATATTGCATTTAACATTTTTGTTTGATTATTAGTGCATTGTTTGTTGGTTGTTATTTGATTGATTCCTGCTATTCACGGACAAGTTATTCACAACCTGTCTAGCCAAACAGTAAGTGTTTTCTCAAATAATTTGTTCTCCCCCCTCCCCCTCTGAATGAGGACCAACTTCCGCTCTAGATTGCCAGCTTGGAATCATGCTAGACCTATACATTGTTTTGCCGAAAGTTTAATGGAGCCTCCCATTCTATGTTTTATGTTCATTGCAATTGTGTTGTAGATGCCAATTTGAATTTCCACCGCTGTGTATAACTTAGAGCGTCATCAAAGGCCAGTTGCTCTCATACCATGTCTATCTGGTATGGGAGGTTAAAAATCCCTTGGGTCGGTAAAAGTGTAGGCTCGGGCTTTCTATCGACAAACTGTCTAATGGTGAAAACAATTGTATTCAGACTTATCCATAATAGACCATATAAATCTTCAAGAACAAAAATACGAACACTACCTTAAGCAAAATGAAGAATTACCATTGTCTTGGCAAACTAGATTGATTCTGTCTTTTACGAAACTGTCCTGGTGCATGTTTAGGTAATTTCTGTTCTATAGGAAGTGTTCTAGTAGGATATTAGGCAACAAAACATTAGTTTGATTGGGGCAGAGGGAGAAAGACACAAATACAGATTTAGGGAAATAGAGGTTTTTTTGTTTATTTTATTTATTTAAAGGGTATATGTACATATATGAGTTCATTATAGCTGGTCTGGGTCCAGGGAGGTGAATCTCGAGGGACCAAGCAGTCCGCCGAGGAGGACCCCTCAAACCGAGCCAAAACATAAGGCCTGCGCTTGGTGGGCATCCAAGGGGGCGCGACAGGGGACATAATCGAATCCTCATTAAACCAAAGACTTAAACTTGCATAGTTCGATGAAGCATCAAATTTTCAAAACCAAAACAATTATCTAGATTTGATTCTACATTTCTAACTTATGCTTAGGTCAGAAATGCTGCGGGCACCGTATGGTGCTGCGGTGTGTCTTGCAGTTTATGCAAATGTTACGGTGTTACGGTCTGCGGTTTCTTCACAAATCGTACAGTTTGTGTTGAATTTATACACATATTTAATATACAAAAAAGTCATAACTTTCTTAATATTGATCACACAAAGATGGAGTTTATACCATATTCATAGTCAATTAACAACCCTTTTATTGGTATCAACAAAGGTGATCACTCAGTGTTGTGGAGTATGGATTGCCAGGATTGCGGCCTGTGGCATTGTGATTTAAAAAAATTAAGATAACTCCAACTTAAAAAGAATGCAACCCTTGCGGTGAGCAAAAAAACGCATGATGACCGTAACCCACCGTACGGTTTGGCCGATGCGGCGACTTATGGTCGCCGCAAGCACGCCGTAACGTATTTGTGACTGAGGCTTAAGATACTGATTCACTTATTAAGCATTTGTTGCTGAATTTGTAGACGGGCATACTGACCCAATTAAGATAACCTGTGACTTCAGAAATATCTCAAAAGTTAGCCATTTCAAATCAAAGTTACTTCAAACTAAAGTAAGGTAGATTAGAATGTTAATGCGTTTGCCCCTATTTTTGGGGGATGGGAGGTAGTAGGTTAAATAGTTATTATTGACTTTGTGTATTAAGTATGTTAGCAATAGGAAATGTAGTTAATCTATCCCACAAAATGTATCCAAAATATGCTTGTATGATTTTGTGCTAAAGTGAAAATATGAAAATTTGTATATCGACACCATACATCTACTCACATGTATTTTTAAACTGTTTTCTTGTAAAAAGCAATTCCTTTGGCGTAACTGTAATCTACATATTACACCGTTAATTTTGACAGCTTTCTCAGTTTGTTTCAGAACAAAATCAAAAGCTGAAAATCAAAAATGTCAACTCTGACATATGCACAATATACCTTGATATCATTATTGATTCTGCTATTTTTTTTTAATGTTTTATGCTATTATTTGGAATATTTTCAGTTTTTGTTTCCTTGTGACAAAAGTGGTACAGAGTTTCTGAGAATGACCCATATCCATTTCAGTTACTTCTACTTAAAAGTTGTATTTTACATGTAACCTTCCTGAAGCAAATAAACGAGGGCTTCCTCCCTCTGTCTTTATATAGCGATATATATAGCGAATGGTAGAGAGGAAGTGTGAACACTTATTTGTCTCTCTTTTTTTTTCCCGGTACATTAGTTGTCCCAAGCACCCAGATAGCACACAGCCGTCGGCCCGACGTCGGCCATTAGTCGGACCGTCGCCACCGACTTTCCACCGTCGGGCCGACGGTGGTGTTCCGATGTTGGGTTTCAATCCCTTTCCACTTTTGAGCCACCGTCGGGCCACCGTCGGGCCGACAGTGGTGGGCCGCCGTTGGTTTGCATTCATTTTCCACATTCGAGCCACCGTCGGGCCGCCGTAGGGCCGACGGTGGTGTTCCGATTTGGGTATCAATCCCTTTCCACTTTTGAGCCACCATCGGGCCACCGTCGGGCCGACGGTGGTGGGCCGCCGTTGGTTTGCATTCATTTTCCACATTCGAGCCACCGTCGGGCCACCTTCGGGCCGAAGGTGTTGATCCGCGCATGCGCAGTTTGTTACATATGGTTTCCGGCTCGAGTTGCCTGCGGAACACGTGCGATCGTTGAGCCGTGTTCTTTTTCTACCAATAACTCCAGAAATCCCAGGAATTTTAAGGAATTATTTAACAGGTTTGTTTATTAATATGTTTAGATTATTTTGTAAAAGTTTTGTAATTTATTACGAAGTATAAATGGGATTATTCGTGTTAATACGATTTGAATTATCCGATACGGTTTGTTTACTTCGAATCACCACCGGAACACGTGCGATCGTTGAGCAGTGTTCTTTTTCAACAAATAACTCCAGAAATCCCAGGAATTTTAAGGAATTATTTAACAGGTTTGTTTATTAATATGTTTAGATTTTTTTGTAAAAGTTTTGTAATTTATTACGATGTATTAATGGAATTATTCGTGTTAATGCGATTTAAATTATTCATTACGTAATGTTGTCGAAGCACCGCCATCTTGTTTTTTTCCAGCAAACGCCGTAGGCCCGACACAATATATGTGTGGTTTCAGAAATATATTGTGTCGGGCCTAAGGCGGCTGCCGCCGTCGGGTCTACGGCAGCAGCCGCCGTCGACCCGACGGTGGGAGGTTGGACAAAACAACATCGGCCCGACGACGATTTCCGCCGTTGGCCCGACGGAGAGGCCGCCGTCGGGCCGACGGCTGTGTGCTGTCTGGGTAGGGGAAATCCCAGTCACAGACGACTGGTCTTCCCCACTCCTCTGCTGGTCGATAAAAAGCCCGAGCCTACACTTTTACCGACCCAAGGGATTTTTAACCTTCCACACCACATAGACATGGGCCCATATGCATGACGCGGGGGTAGCGCTCTACCTCTCAGGTAGTAGTGATTTCCGGGGTAGCGGCGAAAAGTTGCTATGCATGTGTCCGGGGTAAGGCTACCCCGGGGGGGTAAAAGTCGGGTAAGCTACCCCTACCCAGTAGCAGGTATAAGGCCGGGGGTAGGGACCGACTCGGGCCAAATCTATCGAATGCGATCATATTTAACAGAATTACATATGCAATAAGTGAAATTTTATCCATTTAACCCTAAATTTGAACCGTTATTAAGGCTACCGCCGCATTGGAGGCGATATTAATGTTGTCGAATCGACGAATGTAAAGTAAACAAATCGCCACTGCCGCCTCGACGTCGCATTCCATATACCCCTGTCAAACTACGACGTTTCTCTCCAATGCGGGGCGGCGTGGCCTTTTTTGGCGAAATGTCTTTGTCTGTGTCTCTGTCTGTCTATGTCTCTGTCTGTGTCTCTGTGTCTGTCTCTGTATGTGACTCTGTGTCTCTGTCTCTGTCTGTGTCTCCGTGTCTGTGTCTGTGTGTCTGTCTCTGTATGTGTCTCTGTGTCTGTCTATGTATGTGTCTCTGTCTGTGTCTCTGTGTGTGTGTCTCTGTGTCTCTGAGTGTCTGTGTATGTGTCTCTGTCTGTGTATCTGTCTGTGTCTATGTATGTGTCTCTGTGTGTGTCTCTGTGTCTCTTTGTCTGCGTGTGTCTCTTTGTGTGTCTCTGTGTCTCTGTGTGTCTCTGTGCCTCTGTGTGTGTCTCTGTCTCTGTGTGTGTCTCTGTGTATGTGTGTGTATTTGTGTCTCTGTGTGTGTCTCTGTGTATGTGTGCATGTCTCTGTGTATCTGTGTGTGGCTATGTGTGTCTGTGTGTGTCTGTGTGTCTCAGAGAGAGAGAGACAGACAGAGGCACAGACACAGACAGATGCAGACACAGACAGAGACACGGACAGAGACACAGACAGGTACACATACAGAGACAGACACAGAGACACAGACAGAGACAGATACACAGAGACACATACAGAGACACATACGGAGAGACAGACAGAGACACAGAGAAACAGACAGAGACACATACAGAGACAGCCACAGAGACACAGACAGAGATACATACACAGACAGAGACACAGACAGAAACACATACAGAGACACATACAGAGACAGACACAGACAGAGACAGAGACAGACAGAGAGACACAGACACAGATAGAAACACATACAGAGACATATCCAGAGACAGACTCAGAGACACAGACACAGACAGAGTCACAGACAGAGACAGAGACAGAGACAGAGACACAGATACACCTACAGAGACACCTACAGAGACACAGAGAGATACACATACAGAGACATACACAGAGACACAGACAGAGACACAGACAGAAACAGATACAGAGACACATACAGAGACCGACACAGACAGAGACAGAGACAGAGACACATACACAGACAGAGACACATACAGAGACAGACACAGACACAGACAGAGATACAGACAGAGACACAGACACAGAGACACAGAGACTCAACGCTTTAATTTTATTTTCAACACTGACGGGTCGCCGGTGAGAAACGTTGTAGTGTGACAGGGCCATGACTGGCGGCGGCGGCGGTTTGTTTAGTGTACGTTCGTCGATTCGAAAATATATCTATTAATATCGCCGCCAATGCGACGGTAGCCTTGATAACGCTTCGAATTTAGGGTTAAATTGATAAAATTTCACTTATTGGGTATGTAATTCTGTTAAATATGATCGCATTTAATATATTTGAGCCTAATATATGTCTACAAATGCAGAGGGATTTCCCAAATCTATAAATAAACACAAGGGTAGCTACATCTTCGACGATTTGGCTTCATGCATACCCCTTGACCCATTACTTACCCAAGGCGATAGCTACCCCAAACTCGGTCCTTACCCCCGGGGGCGATAACTTACTCGTCATGCATACGGCCCATGGTATGAGAGTAACCGGCCTTTGATGACGCTCTAAGTTATACACAGCGGTGGAAATCCAAATTGGCAGAGCTGGGGGCACGGGGAATCGGACCGCAGACCCTCAGATGAGGAGTCTGACCTAGAAAAAAGTCAGACACTCTAACCACTCCGCCACAGAGAACGCCGGCAATCTCTCCACTGTGATCACATGGTCACTAAAATATGTCCTTTCCACAGTCCATGACTGGGATACATGACAAAGACTCATTTGTCCAGAGCGGCATTGCCAGAAGGCTTAGGCATCTTTAAATAGTTGGATGTAAAGCCTGGTCTAAGATACAAACATACCTCAACACAGAGTAAGGATACTTAGCAATGAATCCTTTGAAATAATCAGAATTTTGAGAAGGAAAGATAATTACAAACAGGTGAATTAAAGGAGTCAAAGTAGTTGTGAGTTCATAATAACATAATGTGAAGAGATTCTTGAAGAAATTGAGGAATGAAAAGTATTATACTCAATATGTAAATTAGTTTGTAAAACATGGATAACGGGCATGGGGGCCTAATAGGTAGAGCACGGACCTCGCGTGGAGAATCTTCTTCTTCTTTTTTTTTTTGGTACATTAGTTGTTTAAGGGGGGGAGGGGGGATTTCAGTCGCAGACGACTGGTCTTCCTCATTCCACTGCTCCTTGCCCTATCCTAGTAATGCCCTGAGCATCTGGCTAGGAAGTGACAAGTATCAATTTTTAAGTCATTGGTCTGACTCGACCAGGATTCGAACCCATGACCCCACGATCTACCAGCAGGGGAGACGGATGATAACTCATTCGGCCATCCCGTCTGGTTCGGGAGTTTGGTTCCAGGTCAAGTCAAACCATTGACTTAAAAATGTATCATTGTCACTTCCTAGCCTGGTGATTGGCATTACTAGGATATGGCGAGGATTGGTAAGCTTTGTTTCAGGATAATGTGACTGACTGAATGTGATATCGGGTCAAGCTGCCGGCAGCCTTATTTCCCAGTGGGGTAGTACTATAAAGTCACCATGAGTGCGCACTGTCACAAGTCGATACCTGTCCTGATATGATCTTAGATGTTGCCAGGATGTAAAACTCCAACAACCATCCATGTAAAACATGGCTCTTCTGTATTTAAGGGCAGCGAAGAAAGAATATCAATTCAATCCATGTCGATAGCATTTAAATGATGCACCGTCATTGAATCAATACAAAGGGGTATAAGAGATGAGTAAACCCAGTCCTGATTAAATTATGCAAACTTTCTATTCTGCTGTCACATACCTTTGTAAAATTGTCCGATATTATGAGATATGGGATATATGCACTCTACTATAATAAATTGCAACTTGTCTATAAAATGGTAATATATAAAACCAAAGGCATATGAGGGATATGTGGAGTTGGTAACTCATAAAGATAGAAATTGTATAGTAAACTAGTATAGAGAGAGAGTATCACTTCTTAGGTGGACAGTCTTTGAGAAGTTGCCTCACATACCCCTCCCCTCTAGAGTTATGTATGGATCGCTGCCCCAGAGACAGACCTAACCATGCCTTGGCAACAGGGATATTGAACCCTCATTGGTGGTTAGAGGAATGCTTGTTAAGGATTGGAAGATTGGATCATGTGATCACCACCATCTTGTTCTGGAACCTATAAAAGTAATAAATGAGAGAGTCTCACTCTCCTTCCTTTCACTCTTTATCTACTTTCCTTCCTTACCTGTATTGATTTCTTCTTAGCCTGTCCACACCACTCACACCGCCAGCCGTCGACTTTACACCTTGCTTCAGTGACCTTTGTGATCATTGAACTGCTGGGTGGTGCATATAATATTTCAAAGCCCAAACTGAAATGTTGTTCTCATTTGACTGTGCTAGGATAGCTATTATCACAGGACAATATTGGCCTGGATGTCGAGATGTCTTGTAAACACAAGTACTACTGTATTGCCATATATTTAGTACTTCTGGAACGTTATTGGATGTGTGGATAGGAATTAGGATAGGATAAGGACAGTTGTAAAACAAATATTTTCTCAAAATTACAAAAAGCATTTAATTTCATTTAGGAAAAAAGGCATGTCAGACATTGAAATAATATAATAGGTTGCACATACCTATTTGTATTTCCAGAATCGACTGGCACGCTATCCCCGTACCTCCAGGGGGGCAACCAGTAATGAGACACTCACCAGTTCGCACATGACAACGTTCATATTGACTGTCGCAGAGACACTTAAATGCACAATTCAAACCATAGAAACCACCGGGACACTCTGTAAGCACACAAGCATGTAACTATATTTGTATAGCTTAACTAAAAGATACAAATGGTCAGCACCCTTCTATCATTTAACCTGAATTCAGATATAATGTGATGATTGCTTCGACTCAATCAATCAATAGTTCCATCCTCTAGTCGAGGGTTGGATGCAATGGTTCTCCACTTGTCCCGATGTTGTGCTGTTCTGATAGACTGTGAATAATTCAAGCCTGTCCACTGTGAAATATTTGTAAACCATGATGTTCTTGGTCTCCCTCTCCCTCTGCTGCCATTCACCTTCCCTTCCAACAATGTACGGTATATTGAACTCTGACGAATGATGTGGCCAAAATAAATAAGTTTCTTTGTCTGTATAGTGGCAAACAAGCTTTTCTTATTTTTAATTTTTCTGAGAACTTCTTTGTTGGTGATCTTCTTTGTCCATGATATTTTCATCATCCTTCGATAAGTCCACATCTCAAATGCTGCTAAACGTTTGTACATTTTCTTAGAGATTGTCCATGTCTCTGCCCCATACATTAGAGTAGACCACACATAACACTGAAGAATACGCTTCAACTAAGAGTTCTTTAATTCAAAAGTAATACAATAAACTGAACCCAAATTTGCACAATCCCACTTTTTTCATGATGAATGTTTATGGACCCCCAATGGTTATAACAGAATTTCATAATAAGGATGAATGCTGTCACGTGACATCACCCACCGTTACAGTAGCATAGTTTAGAGCAGTTGCGCAGTTAACCAAGGCGCTCAGGTCCTGGATAACAAAAGCAGTAGTGAGTTCAACCTTAGCAGATAGCGCCTGGTCGGCAAGTTGAGAAACAATAAGCTTACTGAGTAGGATATACAATAAACACATTGCAAGTGAGTTAATAATATAACCTACCACCAGTCATGCATTATCTAGGCGGTTGTATTAGAATACGTACTAGACTATGACAATCAGTAACCGATGGACAATCAATGTTTGCCTGCATCCTAAATAATATTTGCATAACAGGTTATACCTCTGATATATATATATATATAGATATATATATGTCTACTCTGTCTATAACGGACACCCATGGGACTGGAACAAGATGCCGTTATAGAGAGAGATATGTTATAGGTAGAGACTGACTGATGGAATGGGTTGAAACCAATGTTTTTCTTTTATACTTGACTGACTAGGATGGTCCTTAGATGAGGTTTTGTATACATAATGTATTTAAATAAAATGGAACAAAGACACATTTCAATAGAATAAGAGGTATTTATTACAAAAATCGATATATTTCAACAATTTCACAGATACAGTATGCACAAAATCACCATTTGATGCACCATTCACCAATATGCAACAATATGTTGAAGCCAATACATCAGTATCAAGTAGTAATCAAGCAATATACACACACTACTCTAGTAAACAATTCAATGTCGTTATTGACAGAGAATATTGATCAAATAGCTTGTTGTCTGCATTCGGCGGCCCGGCAAAATACTAACATTTATCATATAAAAATGTTGGTTAAACCAAAGTCGGTTAATCCAAAGTATTGGTTAATCCAAACAAAATTGTCGGCGCCTGGCCACTTCCGGAACAGTTAAACCAAACTTTCATGTGGTTTTAAGGTCATCTGAGACTTGTTTATATGATAAATGGTAGCATTTTGCCAGGTCACCGAAAAAAGTTCGGATTTACCGATCGTTTGATTTAACCGAGGTTGGTTTAATAGGGTTAAACTGTATATACATAAAAAAACAATAATCATACTGTCCACATACATTGTACATTCATAACGCACCCCCGTTTATGCCAAAGCCAAATCAAAGTCAAAGCTCGGTTAAACCAATGATCGGTTAATCCAAACAAATTTCTAGGGTCCCTTCAAGTTTGGTTTAACGGGGTTATACTGTATATTTACCTGCCTGGATGAATAATTAGTTCAGTATGCGCGCACTGTAAGTAAAATTCACCGCACTACATGCAGCACACACAAGCTAAGATAGAAGGAATGCACACTTACCACCACAATATCCCGTGACGTCATCACAGTATTGTTCACATTCACAACTTTTAGCGCAGTTCTCACCCCACTTCTTAGCTGGACAAGCTGAACAAAGATGAAAGCCAGATTATTGCTGCAGTGAATTCATATTTTGCAAATATGATTTCACTGCAGGAAATGAATGCATATGGGTCACTCTCCTGAAAACTGGTGAGCATGGGATGGGATTTTGAAACATCAATAAAAAAACTTTGTACTATCTTTTTCTGTATACTGTTCATATTCATGTTCAGATTTGATCTAAGAAATAAGGGAAATAAAATAAACTGTAGTTATGAAGTGTTTTTGTATGAAAAAAAACGATTTTACAGTCAGCCATTTGTAACATGACATATGGGACGTGGTTGAATCCTTATTAACATCTTGTATTGCATTGCTATATCAAACAAAACAGTTCCCAAATCAACAAGGAAGTATTTATTAACATGTATGCATGCTTAAATTAAAAAGAAAAGTTATTTGATGTCTTCAGAAATAACATTACAAATTTCCGTGACAGATGTAACCGGGTGGTGTCTGAATGCCACACAAATATTGTACACTAATTATTCAGTGAATAAATTAATATGCTTCTAAGTATGAAATTATTTAATTCTGCTTAGATTTTTATTAAGCAGACTGTGTGGTGTCCTAAACATGTGTTACATCTGATCAATACATGTTACACTGCCAGAAGACATAGCTCAATCAGGGACTACACCTTTATTTTGTATCTCATCAATTTATTTCTTACATAGATATAAAGGGGACATTTCCAGCTTTCATTTGCAACCAACATAATGTTAGAAATTCAAATATTAGATTTTATGTCTCCATGTGACACTTCTGGCCAGTTTTCAGGAGAGTGACCCATATATATATATAGACATATTCTGTCTCTAAATATCAACTATGGAACTATTCGTGAATAACATGAAGACTTGATTTAATAGAAATAACAATCTTACGTTCATATTTATATCCTATGACAACCACTTCACACAACACCAAATTATGATGTCGCATCCTTTGCACCTTTACTTTCCGTATGTTCCTATTTGGTAGGCAGTTCAGAGGATAAATGGTTTTACGTTCCTTGGTCCGTGCACAGAGAGTTCGTTGGATGTATTTTTCTGTCTCAAATGTGTGAAGCCATACCTCAGTGAAGGTAATTGGGCCCCCTAGAAGCAGAAATATAGAGAAGTGATTCAGTAAAATGAGAATAGAAAAATGGTGAAACAATGTCGTTTCCATGCGCCTTAAACAACACTTCAAGACACCAGGGCCGCGTTCAGGCTGTCTCGGAGGTGCCTCGGTGACGGGCCTGACGTCACGCTAGTCTGAACCGCAAAGGTAGTCTGTTGTCTCGAAAATGGCCGCCCCCATAGGCGCCGGCCATTTGCAATGGAAAAGCTGCGCTGTGATTGGCTGAAACCACTGGACACGGCGGCCATTTTCGAGGTACTTTTTGTCTCCTGATTGAAAAGGGAGGCATCGCCGAGACACACCCTGAACGCAAATAGGCCAAAAAGCATCGCTGAGACGTCGCCAAGGTGCCTCCGAGACGGACCCTGAACACGGGCCCAGTTTTGTTAGTTACTCCCGCAGCACTGTCCCCGTAAGAGGGCTGATACACAAACCACTAAATAAATAGTGAAATACATGAATATGATTCAAATGCTTATTTATTGTAGCCTGTATCTTTGGAGAGACAAATTCAGGAATTTAGGAATTTTTGTATTTCATTTAACTTTAAAAGTCTAATCGAGAGCATCTCATGGCCGTCATCTTCCTTTCTTTGCATTCTCTCTGAGTTCCTCCACTATGCACAGATATAGATGAACAACTTCATGTCTTGTCTATAGTTGATTAATACGGAGGCAGTTTTTGCTCAGATTTAGGCATAATGGTTATTCTTCTATGGTTTTGGAACCAGACATATTTTCTCTCTTTGGGTTCCAGTACGTATCTGCCTGCTGTATAAGTGCATCCATGTCTGTCCTGCAGAAAGGTTGCTTGCAGCTCTAAGGAGCAAATGATACGCATCGAAGGAGGAAGACAAGGCAGGAAGTGGAAATAAAAACACTTTATTAAGTATAAAGTGCGAACATATGGACAATGATCAGTACATAGGAGTAAGATCTGGATAATATGAACAAGGTTATATACAGAGAAAATAAGTAATAATGGATGAATCAGAGTGTCTTTGTTGTCAATGTTATGGGAGGTGCCCCAAAGTGCCCTCCGCCCTATGAAGGTGAAAGTTGAAGTTAGGGTGGGTGGAGAAAATTGGTGAAGAGTGCGTCTGGCGGGTCGTGGAGGTGTAGTGGCTGGAGGAGGGCAGGGAGCCGCTTATAAGGCAGAAGCAGGGGGGGGGTTATGTAACCCCAACGGGCACTGGTGGACGGAGGAGGGGGGGGGGGTACTCCTCCTCCACTGCGAATCAAACGCAATGCTAGCATTACGACCGATATGCAGCGAAGGAGCAAGACAAGGCAGAAGTGGAAATAAAAACACTTTATTAAGTATAAATTGCAAACGTATGGACAATGATCAGTACATAGGAGTAAGATCTGGATAATATGAAGGTTATATCAGATGAGAGGGACAGATGAGAGGGACAACTCTCATACTAGACCGTGTAACAGCCTCCGACTGTGGCGCTCCAAGTGGTGGTTGTTGAACAGCTTAAGCATATGGGCAAACCTCAAGGCATTTTCAATGGCAGTGAGCAATCTTCATACAGAAAACGTTAAATATCTCTAAAACTACAACACCTAGAAACAAACTGATTGGAATACACATAGAAAACATGTTTACCAAAAAGATTATATTAAATTGATATGGTTAGGGTTCTGGATTTCTATTAATTTGGAATAAAACTGACGTTTTTCACTACGCGTACGGCAAACTCAAGGCATTGTCAATGGCCTTGAGCAATCTTCGTACAGAAAAAGTGAAATATCTCTAAAACTACACTACATAGAAACAAACTGTTTGGAACACATATAGAAAACATATTTAACAATGAGACTATATTAAATTTACATGGCTAGGGTTCTGAATTTCTATTAATTTTGAATAAAATACACGTTTTGCACTACACGTACGGCAAACTCAAGGCATTGTCAATGGCGGTGAGCAATCTTCATACAGAAAACGTTAAATATCTCTAAAACTACACCACATAGAAACAAACCGCTTGGAACACATATAGAAAACATGTTTACCAAAAGGATTATATTAAATTGATAATTTTAGGCTTCTGTATTTCTATTAATTTTGAATAAAAACAAATGTTTTGCACTGAGCGTACCGGCAAACTCAAGGCTTGTTCAACACTAACCGCCAGGAACGCCACTGTAGCCTGTGTTACCGTTTTTCGCGGGAGTTGTCCCTCTCATCTGTTTATATACACGCTCTCTGGTTATATACAGAGAAAATAAGTAATAATGGATGAATCAGAGTGTCTTTGTTGTCAATGTTAGGGGAGGTGCCCAGAAGTGCCCTCCGCCAAAAGGGAGGAGAGGGCGCGAGGGGCGCCAGTGGGGGCAACGTGTGGGAGCTAAGCATGAACCGCCCCAGAGGTTCAGGTGCCCTGGGCCATGATGTCGGCCAGGGAGACCCCGACCCCCGCCCTCTGGCAGGCCTGCGCCGCACCCCGACATATGCTATGGAGGGTGTAGCTGTCGGGGGCGGGAACGACGGGCGCCCGGCATAATGGGCTAGTAGCTGGCCCAATCTTTCTTGCGGCCGCGAAAATGAGCGTGGACTCCATAGTTTTTAAAGTTTATCAGCCGGTAAGGTCAACTCCACCTGGACTGTATCAATGTAAATCCCCAAAAATCTCATCTTCTGCTCTGGTGACTGCAGTTTCTTGAAACTCAGGAAAAACCCTAGTCTACGTAGGATTGCTACTACTTTAAGCTGATAAGTGGCTGACTCCTCCCTTGATGAGCCCACAACACAACAGTCATCCAGATAATTGATGACTCTTTCTGTCCCCTCATGCCTACCACAGCTAACCGTTAAGTTAGAAATTTGGTAAAAATGAAGGGGCTTGAAGCCTGGCCCATGGAGAGGCGGTTATCACCCATATAAATATCTGTTTTACCTTCGAAACCCCATTTAATCCCTTGTTTGGTTCGGTCATCAGGGTGTATTTGTACTGCCCTATAGGGGTCTTTTATATCGATGGACGAGAGAAAGTCCCCCTCCATTAGGACATTAATGACACTATCAACACTCAGATACGTAAATTTCTGAGCTACATCACTTGTTGCAGAGTTTACCGACGAGCCACGAGGCTTACTACAGTCAACCACAAGTCGACCCCCCCTCCCCCATATTTTGGGACCACAAACATTGAGTGTACACATTGGGGAATGCAGTCGGTAATATATATTATACCCTGGTTGAGTTCGCCCTTCAACTTATCTTCAATCAGGTCCAGCTCCCATCTGGATAAGGTTTACCGTTATTACTCTCATAATTTTGGTTAAATTCACAATTTACTACTTTAAAACCAAAGACTATACCATGCATTAAATAGGAAGCATCAGCGTCCACCTCGCCCTTGAGAAATAACTCTGAAAAGAAATGACGGGGTTTCAGCTAACAGACCATGCCTGCCAACACATAGACACATGAGGAAATTCTACTGACCCAGACATGGGCAACTCTAAACACAATGGGTGTCTGGCCCTATACCTCACAAACTGACACAATTAGTCCCTTGGCACTCTCTTGTACGTCCACACAGTTTATATATCACATTAAATACTGATGACGCAGTCCAACTGGTATCAAACAGTAACTTAGCAAAAGCAGCAGAATTGACAAATGAAAATTTGGCTAGAATAAATATATGGTGCAAAGAAAACAAATTAACTCTCAATATAATCAAAACTGAATATGTTATCTATGGCACCAAGAACAAGAAGGACAAAGCCCCAGAAGTCCAAATAAAGATTGGGAATGAAACACTAAGGGAGGTAGAGACCTACAAATATTTGGGAACTGAACTGGATGGAACTCTAAATGGGAATAAACAACTAAGTAGATTAAATCAGTCACTGGCAAGGAAACTGAACACCTTCAGAAAAATCAGGGGTTTTATAAGTGAAAAAACAGCTCTTCTTATGTACAAAACAATGATCCTCCCAATAATTGATTATAATGACCTAATATATGAACTACTCACAAAACAGCAACAAGCAAAGCTTCAAACAGGACAAAATAGGACACTTAGGACAATTTACAAAGGCCAAAATCTACACACAGAAGAGCTACATGCTAAAGCTGGAATGGACAAACTAGACACAAGGCGCAAAAGGCATCTCTTAGGACTCATGTACAATAGAGCCCAAGACACAATATATACCGACACAAGTATTCACAATACTAGGGCAGCAGATGGCAACCTCTTGAAAATTCCCTATCCGAGGACTAACAAACTCAAAGGAGCACCTATTTATCAGGTAAGCCAACTCTGGAACAAACTCTCGGCCAAAACCAGGAATGCAACAACCTACCCGCAATTTAAATCTAGATTAAAGGTTGAGTACCCAACATAAGCCGTCTTCACACGGACGATGTAAATCGATTCGTAGAAAGCGACTTGTATAGTTCGCATCACATTTCTCGTGTGAACGCACGTCTGATGCGGATTAGGGCTGATTCGATTCACGTGATGCGGATCCTGTAAACCACCTAAGCGAGGTAGTCTACGTGAATCGATTCCTGTGATGCGGATAATTTTGCCCGTGTGGACGCAACCGACTTACGTGATGCGGACTAAGCACGTCGATCTATATACTATAATTTGGTCTATGAACCTGCTAGATGTGCACATATATTTTTTTTATCATTTATTTTTAGGGTTTCACTGCCCAGCAGAAGTTTTGACCGTTCCAAACCAATACGATTCAGTCATTACATATCTAGGTCGAACCCACACTCTCTGGTGCCAGCATCGTCGAACCCAAAATGGCGCTGGTTAGCCTGGACTTGCTCATGCGCAGATATCGACTTCCGGCCCAAGCAGTGCTTGTGTGTTGTTGTTTTGGGGAGTTTTCAGTCGCATCGGTGCTCGTGTGAACGGATGGCTAATTCGCCTCACCTGATTCGATTTGTGTGATGCGCCTCACATTTTGTCCGTGTGAACACATTAATAACCCTACCTGTATAGACCACAAACGCAGAGAACCGAAATAAATACATAGTCCCAAACCACTCCCTTCCCTCTCCCTCTCTGAAATCCCTCCTTGGCAAAAAGAGTAAAAGAAATAACTGCCAAAGTATACCCACCAGCCTATAACACCTGACTAAACCAATAAAACATAGATATACTACTGACAAAGCTATAGTTGACCCAAGACAATTTAAATGAGTCGTGCAACCATTATTTGCATAATCCAAAATCCACAACTACCTGTATCAGCGAGTCATGCCCATTATATTAATGTCTCCTCACAGGTATGATCATCAAATCACTGATATAGTCTAACGGTAAATGGCTATTCTCCAGTCTGTATGTACAAAATAAGATCCCCACTATATTTGTAATGCCTCATTTTAACCTACTATTGTCTATATTGTTCATACCATAGCATCATCTCATCCATAAATAGTTCATATGCACTATAATTGTAAAGGCCGGAAGACCAGCACCTCGGTGCTGAAAAAAGATGTTATACAACTGGAATACAAATTTGAACAAAAAAAAACAAACAAAAATGGCCCCCATCAACACCTTCAAGCATTACCCGATCAGCGGGCCGCGCACAGACGGGCCGCCATCTAATACCGTAACAAGACCGGGGATGTTTGTATTATAAGCATCCTGTGAGTGTTTAGGATGCATTGGAGCAGTTTACAGGGTGCAGAGTACTACCTCAGAGAACATAAAGACCTGCGCCCGAGCACCCAGTCCACAGACAACAAGGATCATGCCATCTTTGTGCACTGGTTACAGTCACACCCACCATTTGCTGGATATACACCAGATCGCCTGGTGTCCTTGTCAACTGGCATTGTTGCTGACATATCTGTGAACTACGATGATGCTAATGATGCGATCGTACAGCAACATTGAATATGATTGGTAAAAAGATTACACATCACGCTACATGGTACTGACAAAGTTGTTGTTTGTTTGTTGTTGTTTTACGTCCTAGCAACATCTAAGGTCATATCAGGACGGGGGTACTGACAAAGTGATGACAATGGGTACTAAGGTAAAGACTGTCAAAGTCAGGGGAGAAGATGGAGTAGTAAACCCTGGTCTGTTATTCAGCAGAATCACATGTGCTCTGAAAGATAGTTCTGAGATGGAAGTCTTCCTGGCGTATGAACTTGCTCCTCAGCCAAGTTCCCTTTTCCATGATGGTGTGATGCGGAAGCCAGCAAAGAGTGCTCAAGGTGACATGTTAACATCAATGATCACCCAGCAACCCAACATGCCAGAACAAGCCATTTTTGTTCTAGTGGTGGTCACCTACTTAGAGCAGTTCTTTGGCCCGAATCATCTAGCGATTCAGGTATATATGTCAGTCATATATTTCATACACGCTGAAACATTATGGCGCAGGATCAACTGTGGTGCTTGATGGATATGTAGCATCGCTTCAACAAAGGTCGCTGAACAGAGGAGAGCCCAGAAGTGTACATCCAGTGATATCATATTCGATGATAACATGCTAACCACCAGTACTCAAGCTGCATTCTTAGCTAATGGCAACAACAAGAAGAGACTAATACAGACCCTCCATTATGCAATGCTTACTGCTGGCACTCATGTCAAGCAGGCCGAGGCTGACGCAGACACTATAGCCCCGTTCATACAGCACAACTTTAGGCCAAACTAGATAATGCAAACTAGATGAGGCGAACTGGGCGTGAAAGTGTGTCGTATCCACACATCCAGTGCTTGGGGCGGTTTAAGCCGGAAATCGATATCTGCGCATGAGCAAGTCCGTACTAACCAGCACCACTTTCGGTTAGTCAACGTTGCCACGAGAGAGTGTTGGTTCGACCTAGATATGTATAGACTGAGTCATATTGTTTTGGAACGGTCAACACTTCTGCTGGGCAGTGAAAACCTATAAATAAATGATGAACAAAATATATGTGCACAGCTAGCGGTTTCATAGACCAAATTATATAATATGCACTTTTGATCGACCGGAAAATCAACAAACTCAGGTCTCGACTGCGCATGCGTGTGACGTGCTTAAGCCACCTCAAAGTAAACTGCTATCGTCCACACAAGCAAGATGGCCGACTTAAGCTAGTTCGCTTCATATATACTACCTAGTGACGTGGTTTACTTGAAGCGAACTAGATGAATCAACTCAGCCCTAATCCGCTTCAGCATCACGTCCACACAGCGAATGTGAGGCAAACTAGACAAGGCAAACTAGTTGAGCCGACTTAACGCGCGTGTATGAACGGGGCTTAAGATCATCTCAACTGCACTAACCATAGCAGAGGCAGAGAGGCTGTTAGTTGTTGTTGTTCGGACGGACACCGACTTACTGGTCATGCTGGTGGCTCGAGCAACCACTACTACACACATGTACATGTTATGCTGCAGCAAGCCTACAACATTGTACAACATTCGTGAATTTCAGAATGCCATTGGCAACACCAGACAGCACTTAATGTTTTTACATGCTGTGACTGACTGCGATACTGCATCTGCAATGTATCGTCAAGGCAAGTGCAAAGCGTTCAAACATAGTACACGCAAAGAAGGACTATGACCAGTTGGATACCTTCACAAACACTGGAAGCATTCATGATGAGGTGAAAACCGCAGGTGAAAGCGTCATTCTCAAAGTGTATGGGGCGGGAAACTTTAAGTCACTGGATGAATTCTGCTACATCGCATAGAAGCGGGCAATCGGTAGAAGCTCCTTGAGTTCAGAGTTTCAGTTAGCAAGTTTCATACCGAACCTATCACACTGTCCAGGAATGGATGGAACATCAGCTGCGACCAACAGAATGGGGATGGAGATCAAAGGATGGTAACCTTGTACCAGTGAAAACTGACATCGCGATTGCCCCTGACAGTTTACTAAATATGGCATCATGCGGATGCAAAGCTGATGGCTGTTTGCAAGCAGCCATGTGGCTGCAAAAAACTTCAACTGTTTTGCAGCTCAATGTGCACCAAATGCATCGGTCAAACCTGCAAGAATACTGCACCAACGTCTTTGAATAGCGATGACAATGATGAAGATACTGCACCAACATCAGATTAACATGATAACAATAACCAATCATGATGCAACAGAATAAGTTGCATCATTATTTAATGTACTATTCAGTTAATAAATACTTCCTGACTTATACGACATGAGTGGTTTTATTTCCTAGACTTTACATATCATTCTATCAGCAATAAATTAATCAGTCAATCCTCCCACATAGAGTGTTTTAATTTGCAGCGCTCGGACACATAGACAAGGCCAGTTTTAAATATCATATTTATTCCATGATAACTCCAATAATTGTAATTTCAAGGTTATCTTAATCATCATCATATCATAATAGATCAAATTATCATAATATATCACAAACAGATAAATGTCGGTGCCACAGGGGCGAGTGAGGCTGGGTCATATGCTGGTGACTAGCACCGTGATGCTGGAAGAGCTGGCTTCCGAAATGTCCGTGAATTGGCGATGGTAGCTGTCAGATGCTGGAGCGACATGAGACAGACATGTAATGGTATCATAGAGTCAAATGGAGAAATCAGCACTAACCCCTACAAATGACCTAAACTAATAATAACAAAGAATATAGGGTTGGGGGGGTGGGAAAATCTGACTTGCTGGTATGCGGGCTCGGGGCGAACCTCAGAGTTGAGAGCAGTGTAGGTCACATGCAGGGTCAGGTAGGGGTCACATTAGCCTCGCTCGCGAATTACCGATGTTGCCTCACCAACATACATAATTTGGTGAATTACAATAATATAAGGTAAACTAAAATTGTATAAGTTGTATATATACCTGAACAGCAAGGGTCTTCAAAATAGAGTACCACAGTTTTGATTACGTAGGCTGTATTTTTGGAATTGGACAAGGTTACAAACCACCAAGCATGATGTATACGATCAATCGAATCCTTCACATCCGTGCTAGACGCCCTTGCACATTTGATGCTCTCATATTGTTGGAGATTTCCATCAGTAGCAACGCCTGCTTTAGCAAATACCTTTGGCTGAATCAGTGTAGCATCTTTATGCAGAGCGATGTTTTCTGGATGGAATAAGCAATGTACATTTTTACTTACATGGTAGGCATAGACTTTTCTCATTGATTGATTGATAGGTATTGATTGATTGATAGGTATCACATTGATTGATAGGTATCACATTGATTGATTGATATGTATCACAGTGCTAGTCAGCTGTTTGCCAATATTGATGTGCCAGCCTTCCAGGCTGTTATCAGGAATCTAACATTCAAATTTATTACTAGACTTGACAAGTCAGAACATGTTATAATACAGGGACTTGTGAAATAGAAGAGAGTGATCCCAGATTTACGTCTGCCATATGGAGGCATTGGTACAAACTACTGTAGGTAGACCAACATTTTGATATTGGTTAGTATGGTAGTATTCATACTATTACTTATCCTATTCACATTAATTTTTATATCTACCGACTATGGACCAAATTATGTAACTAACATAATCCTGAGTCTGAAATAAAGAATTGAATTGAATTTACGCCGTGTCGGCAGTACAGGCCATATTCACTGGGTAGGCATAGACAGAATTTGTCGGTTTAATTTCTAGGCATAGACAGAATTTGTCGGTTTAATTTCTTTGCAGCAAATCAAAATTTAGTCTAATTTGTTGTTTGTTTTGTTGTTGTTTTACAATCTAGCAACACCTAAGGTCATATCAGGACGGGTACGACTTGTGACAGTGCGCAGTCATGGTGACTTTATAGTGTTGCCCCACTGGGACACCAGGCTGCCAGTACCATGACCTGCTTTCCCACTCAGTCACATTATCCTGACACTGAGCCAACCAGTCCTTGCCCTTGCCATATCCTAGTACTGCCAAGCGCCAGGCTAGAAAGCGACATGTATCAACTTTTTTAAGTCATTGGTTTGACCCGACAAGGGGTCGAACCCACACACCCATGGGTTCAGATCCCCTGATCTGCCTAAATGGAGATGGACGCTCAACTCCTTCAGCCATCCTCAGCCCCCAAATTAGTACACATCAAGATTTTACTACAGACCCAGATGGGGTGGCTAAATGAGTTGAGCGACCGCCTCCCAATTTTGCGAGGTGATGGGATTCAAACCCATGTATTTGAACCGTGGTTGAGTCAAACCAATAACTTAAAATTTGACCTAGCCTTGGGTTATGATGATGAAAATGGGAAATATATTGCCTAGCGCAGGACTCAAACCCACACTTCTTGCTATTCCAGGGCTAGCGTGCTGTGCTAAGTAGTTCACCACCTAGGCACCCTGATGAAATCCCCCTAATCGCACCTACCTCTATATGTGGCTCCTTGCCAGAAGCCAGTGCAGTCTACTACAGTCCCAACAAACAAACAGAATCCCCAAAGAAATTATCATTTTATTACTCGCTGAAAGTCTTAAGTTACGGACAACCAAAGACCCTATAATACCAAGACTGCTCACTCAGCCTATACTGTGTAATCAAAATGATCAAACCCACCACTTGGTGCGCTAGCTGTTCTTTTGGTTAAACAGTTGCTATATTATATGTATAAATGTATATATGAATGTGAAAGATGTGTGATGATGGCAATGATGATTATGATGCTGATGATGATATGTATTTGTTCATAGCAATTTCATATTGATGTGTATTCATACTTACCTATCTCATGTATCATATAATTGTATGTGTTTACATGTGAAGCACCAACCAGCAGTCGGGCTGATCAAACCCACCACAAGGTGGCACTGCGAAATTTACATTGCCATGGGAGAGCTAGGGAGTGAGCCGTCTTAGTATTATAGGGTCTTTTGGACGACCGTGAGAATGTTGACAACTTTGGACAAACCCTAACTTAGCGTCTTAACCAGCTGCCTCCTGCTACTGGTCTCATGCTTCTCACATCTAGGCAGCTCCAGCAATGAGCACCGCCTTCACTAGAACCCGCTACAACCACCCAATGGTGCCATGACCCAAAAGACCACCTTTGACACCAGTACATCTCTGCGAGTTAATTGGACACGGTTCATACAAATATTTTGGGAAAGAATTCAAGGACTTTTCAAGGATAGGTGACACTTTTTCGAGGACTTTTTTCGATACACAAATGTGAACCTTTCCTGCATAAATTCTAACTGACTAGTACTCAAATGAATCAGCGTAGGCGTACCTTCCCTGTGGCTCCCTTATTTACATCTCGATTTTGGAAGCATGTGTTGGCTACTATTGGCACCAACTTATTCTTGGAACACGTGGGTTTGAGTACTTTTGCACCTAGTTCTTTAATTGGGTGCTGTTTTTGGAGCCATGCTAGTGTTATTATGTCTTTTTGGTGTACTTCACCGCCTTTTTTAAAATTCAAAATGCCATACCTGATTTTACCTCAAACAAGAATTGAGGGATATTTGCAAATATATATGGAATATTTTAACAAATTCAAGGGCCTTTCAAAGACACAAGTTGATATTTCAGAATTCAAGGACTTTTCAAGGAGTGGGCCGGTTTTCAAGGACTTTTCAATGCCCGTGGGGACCTGTTGGAAAACAATGACTTTTGTCACACACCACGGGCGTAATAGATTAATCAACTCGGGTCACCTGAGCCACTTATTGGCGCATGCGCACATCCTACAAACTCGGGTCGAATAATCGAATACGCTTCTGCGCGCTCGGGTGGACAATTTTTTCTTTTATTTTAATAACCGATAAAACTACAGCAAAATAGGATTTAAAGTATTTTATGATGGCCTAGTTTAGCTATATTTCCATTTCATTATCTAAGTTATTCTCTAAAAAAACCATATATGACTGGTACTGGTAGCTCTTATCCTGCAGGATGATACCAGCGCAAATGTCACGTCATCGCTCGTAGCCAAACCCAGCTAGGAGGTGGGTTACTTGGGTCAGATCATTTTGCACATGGCACATGTATTTGTTGACTCTACTCGCAGTGTTCGATTTGAAATTCTGATGACTCGGGTGACCCGAGTCGCTCGGGACGTGTTAATTGATTACGGCCCACTTGAATGTTCTGTATTTACTTGATTCCCTTCCCCTTGGTTACCGGATGTCAAAACTGCCTTGATGGCCTTCAACGTTTTTGTATGGATTGAGGTATTTTCCTCACTGTCATAAACACCTCATGATTCTACTCTCTTCTTTGGTAATCGCACTTCATGCAGATGAAAATAAAGAATAATATACTGAGGGGACGTGTACAAGTGAGAGTCCTGGGCCCGTATGCATGGAGCAGTGTTAGCGGCATGTGGTGTTATCCCTTTAACTCTGGGTAGCTATCACCGGTTATCGGTGGCGTCGAGAACTATGTCACGCTGTATGCATGGTGGCCTAAACGGTGAGTGTTAGCTATATGTGAATTAATTTATTCATTATGGAAATTTCTCTGAGCCTGTTGCCGGCAAGCACCTGGTTGGGCCTAATATATTGCCTTCTCTACCCACCGGGAACCAGCATGCTTGTTACTGAGGCGGCGGCGGCAGCGGCGGCGGCAGGGGTTGCTTGCATTCGTCGATTTGACAATATGAATAACGCAGCCAATGCGGCGGCGGTGTTAATATCGGTTCGAATTTAGGGGTAAATTGATAAAATTTCACTTATGGTGTACGTAATTATGTTACATATGACAGCATTGAATAGATTTGGGCATAATATATAGCCGCCGATTCGGCGGCGGCGGTGATTTGTTTACTTTACATTCGTCGATTCGACAATATTAATATCACCGCTGTTCCGGCGGCAGCCTTAATCTCGCTTCGATTTTAGGGTTAATTTAATAAAATTTCACTATTTGACTAGGTAACTGTTAAATATGATAGCATTGAATAGATTTGGGCCTAATATATTGCCGGCGATTGGGCGGCGGCGGCGGCGATGTGTGTTTTGTTGATATGCGACAGTATGGATATCGACATCGAAGCGGGGGTTTGCATTTGTCGATTCGACAATATTAATATTGCCGCCTCTGTGGCAGCAGCATTAATATTGCTTCGAATTTAGGGTTAATTTGATGAAATCTCACTTATTGCGTATTTAATTCTGTCAAATATGATAGTATTGTGACTCACCTGTAGTCCTGGCGTAGTTCGCTCCAGGGCTGGGAAGGATGAGTCTAATTCCTAGTTTATAGGTTGTGTGGACATGTTGTCCATTCTCCAGAAGTCCAGCTACCTCCCCTCTGGTGATCTACACAGGGGTCCTGGCTAACTGCTCTTTATCACACGGGGCACTCATGCACCTAAGAGTCTTGTAGGCACGGCAGGCTCGTGCCTATAAGAGTACCTGGGGGAGACCCTGCCTCAGCCTGATTCAATACTGGGCCATACCTAGGCCGCCACAATAGCATTGAATAGTTTGGTCTCCATCCTGACACTAACCTAACACTAACACCGCTGTAAACCTGCTAGGGGGTAGGTTTACATTCTTCGACTTTAAACGTGCGGTGTTAGGCCTAACACTGCTCCATGCATAACAACTTTTCGGCGCTAAACCAGAAATCCGTCCCTCACCACGGTTTGCCTCGCTAACACCGCTCCATGCATACGGGCCCTGAGCACAGAAGCACTGGTCTTCCAGCAATTCATAGACACAATTATGTCCACAGTTTTGTTGTGATGATAAATTGATGTTAGTAATAAGCTGTTGTATGCGATTGGAGACGGGATTGTGCTTTGCATTATTTGCTTTCATCTATTATATTTAATTACTTGTGTTACATACGTTAGATTGGTGATAATTTGGATGGTCGGTTAATTAAAGTAGATAGATGGATGGGACATTTAAGTTCATTGGGGAAAGGGGTGTACAGGCACTGGGAATATGTTTTAATGACTTAATAGATTAGCAGTGTGTATGCAGGTATTGCAATACCTCAGGGAGTTTGACGCCCTTGCCCTGCAGAGTGGTACCCCACTGTCTTTTGGTACAGGTTCTTGACAGAACCAAAGGCTAAGGGAGCAAACCATGAATAGAAAACCATGTCACTGTGGCAGCATTAAGGGCGGTTGATGTATGGAACTCCAAACATTTCTCGACCAGCCACTGCAGGGACAAATATTTTGCGGCTGTCTGGACATGTTCTTACCGGTGTGGGACCTCTACTTGCTCCCCGAGAGAGTGCCGCTGGTAACTTGCAAAAGCCAGCAGCACTTCAAAACATTTGCAGGCATCTTTCATAAAATTTAAAGAGCGACTCATGGACATCACTCTCACAGCAGAGAGCTAAATGGAGAGCAACAGTCAAGTAATGAAAGCAGTCTTTGTCGCATCGTGACCGACAGCATGATGATGATGAGATTAGCAGTGTGTGTAATGCTATGAGGGGGTTGGACAGGGCTGGGATAGAGAGGAGCAGAGAATATTCCGATGTTGTTGGGATCGGATAATAAGCAGGAATACACAATTGCTATGCCATCTATCAGGTCTTTCTCCACTTGTACTCGCTGCGATGAGCAGCTAACCGGCTATCGTCCTGGACTCGAACCCACACAGTGATGATTGATCCAGCCTCCAAAACTAGCTGCCCGATCACTCGACACTCAATAGACAGACACTTGAGTATCAGACAAATTCTCAAACACCACAAAAGACCACAATACTCAGACCTGAGCATACATCACTCTTTCATCAATAATAAACATAGTGCAATAGCCAACACTCCTACAGGCAGGTCATTGAAGGTACATGATGTTATTGAAGGTACATGATATTATTGAGGGTACATGATATTATTGAAGGTACATGATGTCATTGATCCATGGCATATTGTTATTTTACTCTTTATGGTGGCCATCTTGAGATTCCTTGACAGTAGGGATTGGTGCATCTCTGGTGCACCCCTCATTGCCACACCCCAGCTACCACCTGGTCATGGCAACTTGACCAGACACCTCTATCATATCCGATGCACTCCATGCAAATTCAATCCGGATCCAATACACATTAAACATTAAACACCAAACATGACTGTTTCCCATCCTATCACTTTGTATCAGTCTGGGTTCAGCAATGGGTAATACATTCTTCGATCTACTAACTAAAACAAATGGGCACTTTAAATGGAATCTATTTTATATTGTAACTATGTGTAGAAAGTCAAAATATTTTACACTGCCAAAATATAGGTCCCATGTACATGCTACCCAGCAACAATGTTATGCAACAATAAACTTACTGACACATTTGTAGGCCAACTGAACGTATTTCTTGACTCCCTTACACGGATCACCAAAGATAGTACTGCTTGCCAAAATGGAGCAGTAATAACGTCCATTACACTTTTGCTGGGCGATTCTAAGTGTTCCTTTTCCAACGCAATCGAATGATCTTGGGTAGCCTTCACATCTAGCCCAGTCAATGTTTCCGTAAAAGGCAAATGTGATATAAATGACTTCAAGTTCATAACATGTAATTGATATTGGATCTTGATCGGCACACTTTGTTGTGGTCCCTCTTGGCACTGAAATGGAAATATGGTTATCTATCACATCCATCTTGAGCTGAATAATTTATTCAGACATGTAGAATAATACACCTAAAAAGATGAATCGAGACCTTTCCGTGGCCGCCATCTGGTGAGTTTTTTTTTTATCATTCTTTTCCAATTTCTCAACTCTACTCCAAAATACATAATATTGTATGCTGGAACCAAAGACTCTACAACTTGTTTAAGGCCATTCATACTTAAGTAGTTTTTGCTCATATTTAAACTACATTGTCTTTCACGCCTACTCTGCGTGAGGAGTGAATCTTTTATCTAGGACTATGTGTGAGATGATGGTGGTGAAATGTAATGTAGCAGTTAGGCCATGCCCAGTGATGCCTACTCAGTAATGATTGCATTATCTGTCATTAGTTGACAGATTATTTCCTTAGATGCATCAACAAATGCTTAATAAGTGCACCTGTGTTTCAGTTTAGGAAATGTGCTTTTATCAGACTATACAGCTTCAAAGAAACCACAATTAACACATCCTTTTCAACGTATTAGAAGAAAATGTATGCCTTCCGCTGGAACCCTCTGGAAGGGTTACAAGAAAAAGCTATTTATTAACTCCATTCCCACTCTAAGTTAGGCAACACCACTCAAATTTGGCAAAGTCGTTATACGGGAGATGTACATACATGGGTATGCAGGTATTGCAGGTATAGCAATATCTCAGGGAGTTTTACGCCCCTGCCTTGCAGAGTTGTAAACCACTGCCTTGTGGTACAGTTTCTTGACAGAACCGAAGGCTAAGGGAGCAAACCCTAAACAGAAAACCATGTCACTGTGGCAGCATTAAGGGCGGTTGTTGTATGGAACTCCCAACATCTCCCGACCAGCCACTGCAGGGACAAATAGTTTTGCGCCTGTCTTGACATGTTCTTGCCGGTGTGAAACCTCTATTTGCTCCCCGAGAGAGTGCCGCTGGTAACTTGCAAAAGCCAGCAGCACTTCAACACTTTTGCAGGCAGCTTTCATGAAATGTACAACCGCACAAAACACCATACCGGCTCGGTCGTCACCCGGGTTACCAAGGACCGCGCTGCTTGAGAGCGGACGTTAAGTAATAAAAGCAGTCTTTGTCGCATCGCGACCGACAGCATGATGATGATGATGATGACATACAAGAAAACCGCCACAATTTTCCAAGTCTTGCACTCTATCTGGATGTCACCAGACGTGGTGGCTGAATCAGCAAGAGTGCAATTAGGTCATGAGTTCTAATCCTGGCTGAGTCAAACCAATGACATACTATGTTGATACTTCCTGCTACCTAGGCTGGTGCTGTGCATTTCTAGGATATGGCTGGTTAGCTTAGTATCAGCAGAGAGTGTGTATATAAACAGATGAGAGGGACAACTCCCGCGAAAATATGTAACACAGACTGCAGTGGCGATCCTGGCGGTTATTGTTGAACAAGCCTTGAGTTTGCCGGTACGCTCAGTGCAAAACATTAATTTTCTTAAAAGATTAATAGAAATCCAGAACCCTAACCATATCAATTTAATATAATCTTGTTGGTAAACATGTTTTCTATATGTGTACTAAGCGGCTTGTTTCTATTTGGTGTAGTTTTAGAGATATTTCACTTTTTCTGTAGGAAGATTGCACACGACCATTGACAATGCCTTGAGTTTGCCCATATGAGTAAACTGTTCAACAACCACCACTTGGAGCGCCACAGTCGGCATCTGTTACATGGTGTAGTATGGGAGTTGTCCCTCTCATCTGTATACACGCTCTCTGGTATCAGAACAATATGACAGAGTGCGATATCAGGTCATGGCGCAAGTAGCCTAGTCTCCCAATCGTCCATTATAAATTGACCATGAGTAGGTCGATACGCATCCTGACATGACCTTAGATTGTTTGCTTGTTTGTTGTTTGTTTTACGTCCTAGCAACATCTAAGGTCATATCAGGACGGGTACCGACTTGTGACAGTGTGCGCTCATGGCAACTTTGTAGTGACCTGATATCCCACTCAGTCACATTATCCTGACACTCAGCACACCCATCCTTGCCCTATCCTAATAATGCCGAGCGCCTGGCTAGGAAGCGACAAGTATCAATTTTTAAATCATTGGTTTGACTCGACCAATGTTTGAGCCCACGATCCCATAGGTTCGGATCCCTCGATCTCCCAAAACAGGAGGCGGACACTCAACTCATTCTGCCATCCCATCATGACCTTAGATGCTGCTATGATGTACACCCCCAATGAACAAACAATCTGGATTTCATGGAATTCAATGATTTAGAATGAAATGAGTCGCATGCTAACCTTTACAGGAGGGCATGTTGCAGTATTCCCATCCTTTTGGTCGATCAATGTAGCACCAAGGTAGAGTTCTGGCTACAGGACTCCGACAAATCCCGTATATATCTTCAAACCTCTCTTCCATTGGAACCATGAAATTGTACATGGGATAAAGGCCGTCATCCCATTTTCCACATCGTTTGTTATTCACTGTATCTGCTAGACGCCCATTGTAGCCATGCTTGTTAGATGTGTATGGGGTATGCCCACCAAAACAATCCACGGTGTCTACAAAAGTTGAATAATTTGTCTATTATGGCTTCTTTTTTCAACTTTTGTAAATACATTTACTCATCTGAATCTGTCTACTTTCCCAGTTCCATTGAACAAAAACTCTTAAAGAACAAGCAACTGGCCTACAGCAATATTAACAAGAGATTTCCTCAGCAATATATGCGAGTGACAGTATTTAGCAGCACTGGTAGGGTTGAGGGTTGTGGCACCACCTTGCCCAACTGCGAAAGTGGGTCACCCATACAGTAGTACTAAACATATGGGTGATCATATAGGGAACATTCCCTTTTGCGCCTTTATACTCGCATAATTTGTATACATCACAGATATATCTACATATATATATAATATAGTGATACAAATCTTACCTGGGTATAGATGATGGATAACTGTTGTTTTCCCGAGGTATAAGCCTCGATTAGACATGGGCTAGGGAGAAGGAAGCACATCTCGGTCCAGCAATCTTTATCTACTTATTCAGGATAAAAATGATCTTCAAAAACAATGGATACTATGATTTTCCCGTGTTGGTACAATAACGGAATAGACATGGCAGGGTGTGGTGGGTGGGCCCTAGCCCACGTCTATCCGAGGCTTATACCTCAGGAAAACAACAGTTATCCATCATCTATACCCAGGTAAGATTCGTATAACTATACTATTTTACCTCGGTACTAAGCCTCAGGCTAGCCTCAGGCTAGGGAGACTTTTACGTAATTCATTTTTATCCTTAATTACTTTCTTCATTATATTATTCTTCATCACACCATAGTATACCTTTATAAATATACTTTAGACTTGTTCTCACCTCTTTCTGTTAATCGGTGAGTAGGCGTGTGGCAAGGCCGCTCAGCTTTTCTAGTCATTTGTTGTAATGTTTTGCAAACGACTTAGCCGTCTTCCAGCCTGCATGGGCGAGGATTCTCTTAACTGAGATTCCTAGCAACCGTGCCTTGGAAACCATGGCACCTATGGTCGAATGGGAAGCATAGCGTCCCGTATCAACTCCTGCTGTCTTCAGCACTCTGATTGTCCACCTTGCAAGAGTGTCTCTTGAAATGGCTTTGTGTGGCTTAATAAAGCTCACCAAAAGCTGTTGGGAATTCCATATGTCTTTTGTCTTGGATATATAAGCAACATGGCATGCTTCTTATCAATCTCTAGTCCATCGAGTGATAAGGCGACAAGAGTTTGTCCTCTATGTCCAGTTACTAACAGTAATAACACTGCCAATTTAAATCCTAATTGTTTAACATCTAGATGGGAGCTGTTGGGCCAAGCCTTAAACAATTTAAATACCACCGAGACGTCCCAAAACCGACTATACTTTGGCTTTGGGAGATTACTCTCATAGATGGACCGTAAAAACAGTGTATCGCCCTATGTTTTCCGATTGTCTGTCCGTCCACTCTTGGCAAAATGATAGATAACGCACATCTTGCCGCATTTATGGCTCCAAAGCCTAAACCGTCATCTTCCAACATACGTAGAAAGCGTACCACCTGCGCAATAGAAGGGCTTAAAGGTTTAACCTTCATAAGCAAACAATGTACACCCCATTTCTTTAAATATGTAGTGTACATCTTGACTGTTCCTTTCCTCCAAGCATGAGACATTAGTCTCTGTTTGGTAATTCTGTCTAGGCCAAATTCTTCCAAATGTTTATTCAGAAAAGGAATGCCAAGGGAGGTGTCGTTGACACGTCTCCGTGGACCGTCAGAGGTCCGTGGTGGGACAGGTTCCCGCGTTTTCTTGGGAATCGGAGGCAGTCTTTGGCTTGCAGTGTCACTGCTGCCAACCAAGGCTGCGTGTCCCAATCGGGCACTATTAGTATGGCATGTGTCCGATCCATGCTGATTTTCCTGGCCACTCGGCTGATAATGCTGAATGGTGGGAACAAATAAAATAAATTATTGGGATGCTACGAGACATATTTATCTAGCTTGTTATTATTACGCGAAGCAAATAAATATATCTCTGGTCAGCCCCATTTTTGACAAATAACATAAAAAATTACAGACCCCAATGAACATTCTAAATGGTCATGAAAATTCCTACTTTTACTATCAGCCAAAGTGTTCTGAGTACCTGGGATATGTGCTACTGTTAGCCACACATTCTGAGGTTGGGCCCAGTCCCAAATTTGTCTAGCTACTTCATATTTCGAACATAATCCATAGCTGTGGTATTGTCGGTAAGAATCCTGACATGAAATTTCGGTACTTTTACGAGGCTGCAAAGACCTAAATAAACTGCTCTTAATTCTAAGACATTAATGTGATCGGAAATTTCATTGTCTAGCCATCTACCTCCAGTCGCTACTCCTTCCTGATGGGCACCCCATCCTTCTAATGAAGCATCAGTGGTAACTATCGTATTTGGTTCTCCCATACAAATAGGATTTGGCTAGGTATTTATATATTTAAACCACCACCCAATATCCTCTAACCCTTCTTCGGAAATAAACATCTTTCTTTCAAAATTTCCTTTCGTACGTGCTAGTGCTAAGTTCTAATCTATTTCTAGCGACTTGATATGGGCTTTCCCATATAGAATAGCTGGCGCATAGGCTATCATTATGCCGATAAGCACCGTGACATGCCTGATCTTTGGCCTCTCAAGATTAAGAAGCTGGGTCGATGTGGTCATAAATTTCTCTAGTTTCAGTTGCGTTAACGAAACCGTCAAACGTTCCGTGTTCAGAATAAATCCTAAACACTTCAGTACTTTTGTCGGTTTATATACCAACTTCAGCGGATGAACATAAAACCCCAGTTTTGTAAACAAACTACATAAATCAAAAACTGCCTTTGAGCAATTCAGCTCGGCATACAAGTGAATTCATACAGTTGTCCATCCCAAAGAAAACGAAGGTATTTCCGATCTTGTTTCATAATCAAAACTGTATAGTATGCATCCTGCAGATCCACACTTGCCAGCCAAGCATCTGATTTAATCAGATCCCTTGCTGTTTCCAACGAAAACATTTTAAAATGTTTATACTCCACTAGTTTGTTTAACTTTGTTAAGTCCAGGATCATCCAAACCTCTCCATTAGGTTCTCCCATACGCCTTTATACTTATATTTGAAATAAATTCTCCAGGAGTATGTTCAACTTTTTCAACAATTCCTTTGTTACAAAAAATATTCACTTGTTTTGCCAGTGCCTCTCGTTCGATAGAATCTAACTTATAAGGAAACGGAATGCTGTCCTGGACTGGTGTTTCAGTAAACGGAATGTTAACTCCTTGAACAATACCTAAAATGTTTACGTCTTTCGTAATCTGTTGCCACTCATTAAAACAATTTGTAATATTTCCCGCTGCAAAAATGCATACGGGAATTGGCGTGGTTTGTGAAGCGACTGGTGTTGTAGTGGCTCCTGAGGTTTGCGTCCGCAACCTCTACTTGTTCCCTGGCTTGGGGAATGGCTTGTTCGGGGTGTACCCCCGGCCGAAGGGTCGGTTGCCGTTGTTCCCGCCGAACGACTGCCTTTGCCCGTGCCCCCGTGACTGTTGGCCGTGCGTCTGGCCGGGACTGTCCCCTCTGCCAGTCCGACGGTTGCGAAGATCCCCTCAGGTTTTCTTGAACCTCACTGGTTGTTCCGGCTTCTTTTTGTCATCCATGTGCTTTCCGCTCTTGGAGGCCATTTCAACCTCCTTAAAGAGGTATTGCAGCTGTCCACTGAACATTTTCGTTTTGTCCAGTGGCTTGCCCTTGATAGGTTTTGGGGCCAGGAAAAGAGTGTACTCTTTCCCATCGTTGTCCACAACCTTTTTGGATCTGGCAACCTCTTTTCCCGCATCAGTGCAAACTGACTTAAATACTTCTCAAACCTTCTATAGGTGAGGAAATTGCTCGCTGCCGTCAGCATTGCCAGGCCTTTGTCCATCGTTCTTGCCAAGGACGAGAACTTGTTTTCTTTTTGCATCCGGTTTGTAACCCGAGCAATCGCTGTAAGTGTCCCCAGGACCGCTTTATGCACTGTGTGCATTTACCCCTTCAAACCACTTGCGATCCTCACTTAGGGTCACATCTCAGTCCATCTCTTTTACAATTGAATCCGGAATGCCCTTGATTCCTGTCAATTGCTCACCAAGCTTAGTGATGACCTCTGCCAGTTTGAAGGTATTGAAGTGACCCTTGATGGTTTCCCTCATCAGGGCCATAGTGCGGACTCTTTTAGCCTTTGGCTGAAGCAACTTCTTGCGCACTTTTCCTCCGATACGCGTAAACAGCCTTGTGTGCTGCATGTCGGAGTCTGACTCGGTCGAAGACGAGGAGTCTGAAGAAGAATCTTTCTTCTTCTTACTCTTTGGCTTCCTCTTCTAGGTCATCTTGACCAGTCTGAGCGCCTTCATATACTCGTCTCCAGAAGAGCTACCCGCCTTCTTGGCCTTCTTCCTCCGCTTTAGAGGGATGACGACCGCTTCCTCAGCTGAGTCGGTCTCCGAGAGATTCTCCCATTCGGAATCCTCGTCAGGCATGGGCATGGGCCGCTTACTTGCTACCCTGGTTGGTTGGAAGTGCTGGAACTTATGTTGCATGGCGGCCATCCTCGCTTCCCAATCGGCCGGAATGACCTTAATCACCTCCGGATCGGTTTCGCCCTCGGGATCGGAAGGGACCAGTGCCCCGGGTTGAGGCGACGGCGGTGCCGTCAACACAGGAGACGAATCGTACTCCTCCTCCGGGTGGCCTGCAGCAGCTGATGCCGCCGTCTTACTCCACTTCGTAGCCATCAGTAGTCTGTAACAATCGAAAGAAGGTTACTATCAGCCGGAATGTTGACTAAATGTCACAACAGGTTATCAAACCAACTATTTGTGCATTTAGTGGTGCTAAAGAACGTGTTTAAACCGTCTTAACACAGGCGTGGTAAGCTAAGGCATTGTCGAAGGTTGCTGGCATGGTGACCGAAACCAACGAGGGGACGGGACCAGTGTATCGGCCCGCCCACACTCTCTGTTTCATACACTTCTCCCTCCCGCAGCTTCTGCGCCAGCAAGTTGGAGAAAATGCTACAAAACTCAGAGGTACGCCCAAAAAAGTGGGGAATCCATAAAAGAAACCCAGGATAATTTCCGACGCAAATCCATAAAAGAGACCGAGGAAATATCCAAACAAGATGAGTTTCCAGCCAACATAGCTCTCCGTTCGGCAACGGGTGGCAAACAACTTGTGATGAGGCTCCAGCCATCTTCGCTCTCCGTTCGGCAATGGGCGGCATGTAAAACAAAGGAATCTTGGTTTTGCTTTGTTCTATCGGTGTTTTTCAAAAACAGCCTTAAAAGTCTTCAAAGACCCCGCAAAGTTCTAAAACTTGTGTACATCGATGCTATACTGCATCAAACACAAACTGTAGCACAGTTTCGGTAATACTTACAGTTTAAGTGCTTGTTGTAGACAAAAACTGCCGGAGCAACTCAACGAACGTCCTCCCGTCGTGAGTTGTTTATGCTAATTGCTGGACCCGGATGTGCTTCCTTCTCCCTAGCCTGAGGCTTAGTACCGAGGTAAAATATATATATATATATATACATATATATATATGAAGAGACTCTGTACTATTGCTACATATCTATACACATATATATAGAGGACATCTCTGTACTATTTATAGAGACCATATTATTTTCAACGACGTCAAAGATGTGTGCAAAACACTCCCATTGCTTCATATTTGCCTCATATTCTTTTTGCTTTTCACTTTGCATTCAAACCTGCACCCACTGACGATCTCCAATGTCCCTGTGATGAGTCGTACTCCGAAGTGGTTGTAGTCTCGACTTAGATCAAAGATTTAGCCCTACCCAGAGTAAGGGTGAATGACACCCGAGTGTAAGTTCAAGCTAATGCTGGCTTAATATAAATTGCCTTTAAAAACAAGCTGTGAAGCCACTGGTTCCAGCATGCAATGTTTATATATCAGGCATGTGATTGCGTTCAGAAACAAAAATGTTAGGTTATCGTGGGGACACACAGCATCCCCCTGAGTCGCGAGAGGGATGCAAATAGTGTATTTCAGAGCTGTGTCAGTGGCCAGAAAAAAACCCTGGAATTACACCAAAAAAATGTATTCCGGTTTTGACAGCCAGAAAGAAAATGGAATTCTGGTTAAAAGGAGAAATCACATGCCTGATATATATTGGCATAAAGTTGGCAAATATTGGCCACAGAAAGATCTGAATTCATATTCTCAAGGTTATTTATCTACATGATTTAATTAAGTATTCACTTCAAAAGTAGGGGGCTATGATAGATAAGTATATGAACAATAGATAGCAAAATCACATGGTTATTTCTATAAGCCGGCCTTGAACACTTTTCCTAATGGGTTCTTTAGCAGCCCTGTCACAGTGACAGGGCTGCGAGAGTATGTAGTATTGACTATACTGACACTTGCTACATCACAAGCATCCCATATGGTAGAACACCAGCAGTGTGGTCCTGATTGTGAAAGTACAACATCTGAACACTTTGACTTCTGGATACTGAATCCTTTATTCACGGCCTAGGGGACGCTTGACCCGCCGGCTAAACTTTCCATGATGTCATCTCATTAGCATATACCTTTGTCTCAAACTCTGCATCTCGTTAACATATATTAGCCACACACCTATACGTCTATTATGCATATATCACATCCCCCCCCTCAAAGTATTTCTGAAACATGAAATGTTTCAAAATAACCATGACGAAACACAACATAATATTCACACAAATGCACAATAAAATATATGCATACTTAACTTAAAGACAAGGCCTTGCAAATGTGTGAGCGCTCAATGCACTGAAGTCCTTAACTGTCAGGCCGTAATGCCTGACGTCATAAAGTGTCCATCACATATCATATAACAACGAACATAGCTGAAAATATAACTTAATCCTATATGCACATGTTACATGTGTACACACTCAATCTACACTGACCTCCTACAGATCTAACCTGATCGCCGGCCTTATCAGCCGACCTGACCTACTTAGATTAGCCGCACTGTTTACATTCGGCACTGACGCTGACCCAGTTTGCGTCTGCCTGACAAGTTTGGGTCGCCCCCCCACAGGTGCCCTGATAACCTGCACCCGTTTACAATATAACATATTACCTGACTCGTTCTAAATTTGATACTCTCTCCCAGAAACACCAGTCCGAGCCAAAATAACCCCTTTTTTCCATTCCCCAACATGATTTTTGTACTTTATCTTATCTCCGACTTTCATAGGTTTGTACAGCTTACCACACTTCCGGTCATGAAACGCTTTCTGACTTCGCTGCCATTTTGCTGTCTGACTTCTTTTTGGATTTTGCATTTCGGGCACCAAAACTTCCTCTGCCATCGGTAACCTGCCCCTTAACCTTCTGCTCATGAGCAGCTGAGCCGGAGATGCATTCAGGACGGGCAACGGAGTGTTATGATAGTTTACAAAGCTAATTGAAAATCAGACCCAGTCTTCTCGCACTTCTTTAACATGTCCTTGACTGTTTGCGCAAACCGTTCTCCCTGCCCATTGCTACGGGGATACCGTGGACTGGAATACACGGCCTTAAACCCATAGTGCAGCGCAAACTCCCTGTACTCATGGCTCTTAAACTGTGGACCATTGTCCGAAATGACCTGACTAGGAATACTGTTTCTTGCAAAATTATCCTTCAACGTGTCAATAACAGTGACAGACGACGTATCGCCCAACAGCATCACCTCTCGATACTTTGTGTAGTACTCTACAGTTATCAGGTAATTCTTATGATTTAACTCAAACAAATCGGCACCAATTTTTTCATATGGCTGACAGGCGATCGGGTGATTTATCAATGGCTCGTTATGCAAATTTTTCCGGTTGTTTTGGCAAGTGTCACACCGACTGACCTTATCTTCAATTTGCTTATTCATATTCGGCCAAAACATACAGTCCCGCGCCAACTGCTTGGACTTCGTCACACCTAGGTGTGTCTCATGTAATGCCTCTATCATTTCACCACGAAGACCCGGAGGAACCACCACCCAATTGCCGTTCATTACAAGATTATTTTCTATCGTTAACTCGTGTTTGTATGGGATGTATTGTCTCAGACATGGTGGTGTCTATGCGTGTAGTGTCCCACCCATCTTCAATGTGTGAGATCAACATGGACATGGATACATCTTTCTCATACTCATTGACAATCTTACTCAACAAACTCGACGACTGCATGTCCACTGCGGCAATGCAGAACGTGTCATCGAACAGGCTATCATGACCTACGTTGACGCTATGCGCCCTGGACAACGTGTCTGCAAAAAACATCAAAGAACCCTTCACATGGCATAGCTGAATATTGTAATTTTGCAATCGCATTCGCATCCTCTGCATCTTAGCCGAAAGTTTATGAATTGGCTTCTGCATTATCGCCACCAACAGCTTGTGGTCCGTTTGAATTTGAACTTCTTTGCCAAAGATATACTCATGAAACCTCTGGCATCCGAAACATATGGCGAGCATTTCTTTTTCTATAGTGGCATAACCACACTGTGCTGAGTTAAGCGCATGAGATGCAAGTGCGATCGGTTTGTCATCTTGCATCAACACGGCACCTAAACCTGACTGACAAGCATCTACCTGAATCACAATGGGTTTCTTAACATTGTAATACGACAACACAGGAGCAGTTCTTAACTTCTCCTTCAACCTATCAAACGCGCCCTGCTGTTCGGCGTGCCAGTGCCACGCCACGTCCTTAGCCAGGTGCGTAGTAGTTTGGCTATCTCGGACATGTTGGGTATAAACTTGTGTACATATCCAACCATGCCCAGGAACCTTTGGACGCCTTCTTTGTCACGCGGCTCTGGCATGTCAACTATTGCTTGCATTCTGTCTGGATCAGGCTTCACACCCTGCTGGCTAAGTTGATGACGTACATATTTCACTGTAGTTTTACATAACAAAGATTTAACATCGTTTAACTTCAGGCTAACCGACCTAGCTCGGTCCAACACGGCTCGGAGCCTCTCGTTGTGCTCCTCAACCGTTGACCCATATACCAAAATATCGTCCGTGACTATCCCGATACCGGGTATATCGCCCATGACACGGTGCATTTCCTGAATACAAATTTCACCGGCTGTTTTGATGCGAAAAGGCAAGCGGGTGTACCTGTACCGGCCCCACGGAGTATTGAACGTGCACAAACGTGAACTTTCGTCATCTAATTCTATTTGCCAAAAACCTGTCTTTGCATCCAAAACTGAAAAATACTTTGCATCTGCCGTTTTGGCAATAATTTTGTCAATCGTTTTGGTAGGGAAAGGCCCTCTCTTTATCGCCTTGTTCAACTTGGTCGGATCCAGACAAATCCTTATTTTGTTGGGTTTTTTTACGATAGTTATAGAATTAACCCACTCGGTAGGTTCATCCTGTTCAACTATGACACCTAACTCAACCATGCGATCAAGCTCACTACGTACCTTACCCTGAATGGCAAACGGAATCCGTCTAGGCGGTTCAATGACAGGTTGAACAGACTTATCGACATGAATGATAGCATTTGCCTTGATCAACCCCAAACCCTGAAACACATCTTTGTATTCGCTTACCAGCTTCTCCGCCTGAGCGCTGGGACTGTTCGTCGGCCCGGAAATGTTCGTCGGCACAGCGCAGTGCACCTCATCCACACGCACCAGCAGGTTCAACGTCACACAAGCCTGCTTGCCCAAAATAGGCTGACAATCCGGTACCACTTGGAACTTGAGCACTCTGTCGTTGACGTCCAGCAGTGCCTCTCCGTGATGAGTGATCCGATGACCCGAGAACGTCACCAACGAACACCTGGTGTTCGTCAGCCGCCCCGGAGCAACTCTGTCGAAGACGTACCTCGGAAGCACGTTCGCCTCCGAACCGGTGTCGAGCTTGAACTTGAGAGGACAACCGTTCACGCGAACGATCGCGTGCCATAGCTCGGCATCCTGACCAGCACCGCGGTCGACAGCACCCATGAACATTACGTTGACCACCGCCGGATCCGGGTCTTGCTCAGCATTGTGAAGGTCGGGCTCTTCCATGGTAAGTTTGTTGACCCTGCCCAGTCTGCTCCTACAGACCTTACCCAAGTGCCCGATCTTCTTGCAGGCTATGCAAGCCTTTCCTTTCGCTGGGCAGACTCCCCGGCAGTGTTCATATCCACAGTTCTGGCAGCGGATCTTGAACTCTCCTGCACCGGCGCCGCCGGCATTCCAAGATGGCGATTTCCAAGATGGCGTTGCCGATGACCGAACCACCGGTGCACTGGTATGCCCATTAGCATAGTTCCGTATGAAATCAATCTCCTTACTTTCCACGTCTGATTTGGTGTCCTCCAACAGATCGGCACTAAATTCACTCATCTCACAAATACTAACAGATTTTCCCAACGTTAACTCAGTAGTTTGAAGCAATTTGTTCCGTAAATTCACATTCCTTACGCCAGCCACTATCCGATCGCGCAACAGCGACTCGTCCACCGTACCATATTCACAATCCTTCACTTTGTCTCTCAATGCCGTGATGTATGTAGCCATATTTTCTGTAGCCTGATTATGTGAATTAAACTTATACTGTGTGATAATGAGACTGCATTCCCCAACACAATAAATCCGAAATGCCTCCGTAAGTGGCACGATCTTATCTTGATCAGCGAGAGCGATATCCATATTGGCGAAAACCTTTTGCGCCTCCTCGCCAGCAACAAGAAGAAAGATGCAGCATTGCACTCGTTCTGTCTTCAATACGACACCTGCCGCAGTAGCGTATATGTCATATGCTCTGATCCATGTTTTCCAGTTCGATCTCGCGTTGTGGCTGAGGACAAGCTGACCAGGCGGCCGCAATCCCGGGAACGTATTAGCGGGCGGCATTCTTCCTCATCTGACACCATATGAAAGTACAACGTCTGAACACTTTGACTTCTGGATACTGAATCCTTTATTCACGGCCTAGGGCCCGCTTGACCCGCCGGCTAAACTTTCCATGACGTCATCTCATTAGTATATAGCTTTGTCTCAAACTCTGCATCTCGTTAACATACATTAGCCACACACCTATACGCATATATCACACTGATGATGGAGATCGAGCGTTACCAAGCTGTGCAGTCGTAGATCATATCATTTTTATACCTCAGTTGTAATAATGACATAATGTTGAAACAGATGCTCAGAACGAAAAGAAGTTGTAGTTTATTGTTGTTCTTACTTCGGTATTAGAGGACAAATAGCAGTCGATAACGCTATTATTGCAACATGCCCCAACCCACTATTTTAACCTCCAAACTATTGTAAGCGCAAACATTTTGATGCAACAGCAAAGACACACTTTTCTCACTTGTTCAACATAAGCGTTCTCTGTGGTGGAGTGGTTAGAGCGTCTGACTTTTTTCTAGGTCAGACTCCTAATCTGAGGGTCAGCGGTTCGATTCCCCATGCCCCCAGCTCTGCCAATTTGGATTTCCACCGCTGTGTATAACTTACAGCGTCATCAAAGGCAGGTTGCTCTCATAGTCATACCATGTCTATGTGGTGTGGAAGGTTAAAAATCCCTTGGGTCGGTAAAAGTGTAGGCTCGGGCTTTCTATCGACCAGCAGTGGAATGAGGAAGACCAGTCGTCTATGACTGAAATTTCTCCTGCTTAAACAACTAATGAACCCCCCAAAAAAAAATCTGTAGAGCATGTTTACCGAGCTGAAGATGAAACATGTATTGAGTGACATCAAGAAACTTACGATAGATTGGATAAGTATTCTGAAGTCTCCCGTTAGATGTTCCAGCTAAAGGGCAATTAGTCTTCATTATAGCTTGAACACTGGCACAGATGTTATGTAACATAACAAATGATCACCCGGATACCAAAAGAGAATTTGTTTATGAGGAACAATTGGTTAGAATTGCAACATAGTGATTTATTTGATTTAATTCAGTGGGATGATCCATTTGATTAAATTACCTATTCATAATATTAAGCATAACAATTAACAGTTTCCCACATGCTTACCTGTGCAGCTTATATTGCAATTCTCTTTGACTCTACTATTATGTAGAAGGTAACACTGAAGAACTGGCAATTTTCGAGGTACCCTGCAAAAATTCTGGAGATCACTCAGTGAGTCCCCAACTGCAAAAAAATCTTCCAAAGGGTAGTAGTCACTTCCATAGCTTGGTCTTTTTTTGTCCCACCGTTCACATGTATAATATGCTCGAGTTGTCGAAGTTCTACCATCCTCTTCCCACTCTCTTGATATATATGCATTCTGTCCTTCGACACAGTCTCTGATGGGCTCTAAGAGTAAATAATTATATTAGTTTAACATTACACTTTCTATTATTGTCAGATTATATTATTGGGCAGATTAAATGATTGCAGTGTTGTTCTCTGTGGCGAAGTAGTTAGAGTGTCTGACTTTTTTCTAGGTCAGACTCCTAATCTTAAGGTCGGTGGTTCGATTCCCCGTGCCCCCACCTCTGACAATTTGGATTTCCACCACTGTGGATAACGTACAGCGTCATCAAAGGCCAGTTGCTCTCATACCATGTCAATGTGGTGTGGGAGGTTAAAGATCCCTTGGGTCGGCAAAAGTGTAGGCTCGGGCTTTCTATCTACAAACTCTCTAATGGTGAAAACAAGGCTTATCCATAATAGGCAGTATAAATCTTCAAGAAAAAAAAAGAAAAAAATGAACCCTAGTTCAGAAGGAATTCCATGTGGATAATATAAATTAGGTTCACAAGTAATTAGCAGGCATATGAAACCAAACAAATTAACCAGGCATGATGGCTGAATGAGTTAAGCGTCCATCCCCGTTTTGGTAGGCCTTGAGGTTCAAACCCTGGTCTAGTCAAACCAATGACATAAAAATGTGTACTTGTCGCTTCCTAGCCAGGCACTCGGCATTATTAGGATAGGGCAATGAGCAGTGGAATGAAGAAGACCAATCGTTCACGATTGAAATTTCCCCTGATTAATCAACTAATATACAAAAAAAAAAACTAATGTGCCTAGCAATTAATATTCCCTACTGAGTTAACAGTCTGTGGAATAAAACATCTCATACTTGAGTTGAAGTACTTAGTTGTTCGCAGATTAATACCAAGTTTTATTTAAAGTTACATGGTCCGGTGGTTTTGAGTTTCTGTAACTTGTTCAGATAAATATATTTGGTTGATCGTTGTAACTTACTTTACTTTAGCGTGAAGTAACGTTGATTTAAAATGACTAACTTAGGAGATATTTGAAGTGCATGCAAAATTAATTTGAGTGTGTTTGTCAAAAGGTTATATTAAATTGACTTAGTATGACCTTATATGTGCTCAACACATGCTAAACAAGTGCCGGAGTTTCTAAGATTAGGGATGAACGTAGTATATGTCACAAAAAAATGACTATGTCACGAAAAAAAGTACTATCTCACAAAAAAGTAATATATATCACAAGAAAGTGTCCAAAATTGTCCAAAATGATGACATTTCCACAAAAGCACTCATATTCCTCCATAGACTAAAGACCCAGTCACACATACCCGGATCAGGGGCCGGACGAGCCCCGGACTGCCATCCGGGGTGGTCCGGGGCGGTTCCGGGGTGATCTGTGACTCGTCCGTGCCGACACCCCCTGATCCGGCCTGATCCGTGGCTCGTCCGGCGCCGTCCGGCTCAGCCCCGGATGTTTTAAAATGTTTAAAACATCTGGGGCAGTCCAAGGGATTTTGCGATCTGGGCTCAATCCGGGCTGATCCGGGGGTGGTCCGGGTATTTAGGGGGTGGTCCGGGGTGGACCGGGCCTGTCCGGGGGTGGTCCGGGGTCATTATGAGCCATGGTTTTACCCGGACCATCCCCGGACTATCCAGGACTACCCCCGGCCTAGCCACGGACCACTCACGGACTGCCCCCGTAAGACCGGGGGTGATCCGGGATAGTCCGGGGGTGGTCAGCGGCAGTCTGGGGGTGGTCCAGCCTCGTCCGGGGCCGGTCCGGCCCAGTCCGCGGGCAGTCCGGGGGTGGTACGGGTCTCGTCAGGGAAAGTGTGACTGCGAGGCAAAAATCGACGAAAGTGATTTTATCCGTGGCGGCCCGGGACAGTCCAGGCCGTTGATCCGTGGGTGGTCCGGCTCAAAATCCGGGGCTCGTCCGGCTATGTGTGACTGGGGCTTAAAAAGCAATGCTAGGGAATCGTGGAAAATTCTGAGAAGTCAGGTTTTCCTCTACGTCTCTCCTAGCGCTATCCTAGCTCTATTCAGACTATTCTGGACAACTTCAAATTTTTTATATTTTATTAATTTTTGTTTACTGACAAGGTATTTACTCTGCCCATAATGTATAAGCTCCCGCGAGGGTCCTTGTTTTCTATGCTGGACAGCTGTGGTGCTGTCTTGGTCTGGTCCCTCGCCCAGGAGTGTTTACCTGTTTCTGCTCAGGCCAGCCTTTTGCAATTTTCAGTGTTAGTAGCCTATGTTAGTTTTTTCATGTTTTTCCAGAGTTTTGTCTAGTCTGAGTATGATACTTTAGCCTACTATGTACATCTACTTTGGTGTCAGGCAGGCTTGCGGGAAAGGATCCCGTCCCATTTCGATTTGTTACAGCATCCTTTCACCCAAGCCCTGTCCTTAGGTAGTGCACCAATGACGTTGGCATTGGGGGTGGGGGGGGGGCAGCAATGATAGCTTCAGATTATAGTTGGCATAAACTTGACATAATCTTCACAAACAAATAAATCGGAAATACTAAGTTACTCTTCCCTGAACATAGATACTTATCTAGAGTGTTACCGTTACAACTATGCAGTTGCTATTACAACTGATAGTTTGAGTCATTTATGTATCAAGGAATTGCATTGTACGGACAGAATTCCAGCGTTGTGGCAGTGACAAGAGAAATTATTGAACAAATTAAATTCACTTAGTAAAAGAAAATTGATAGAATTATATAACAGATAACCACGGATATGAGACGTATCCTACACAGCAAAGAACAGCGGAATAATCATTGCACACTAAAGGAGAGGGGCAATATAATTTGTGCATTCATGTGGAAGAAGAAATGCAATGTAATGTCTGTATGACAAAGAAATATACCTGTGATTTGTATTCCGCTAATCAGGACCAAGCTTAATATTGACAGCTCACATAGCTCCATCACTGAGGTTGACCACGTGCCCTACAATGCGTAATAACTGTGTTAGTAGTACTACCACTGCATTGTTCTTTCGTCAGTCATCATAGACAATTTTAGATATTAAACATGTTTATTCTGCAAACATAAACTGACAATAGAAATTGTAGGAACAGTGTAACTGTAACCGTTAATGATTGTCTTCCAACTACCCATATAAAGAAAATAATGGAATTACCGAGGGGTGAGATGTCTTGGTTTACAAGCTGTTTATTATTGAATTAGAGATCTTACAAAATACATAATTTCAATGGGATTTAAAAAGCTCTTCGTTATTTGTTTAAAGAAAAAAGGGTTCAGTGCACAGCAATTCCAGAAGATTCAATCCAAAGTTTCATTGATATAAAGCGATGCAAATTCTATGTTATTTATAATTCTGAGGTGCTTGTCTCAGTGACTTAATAGAAAAGCAACACAGGCTCCCAGACTAAAGGGGCTGTCACATTAGGTTTTTTTGCGGGAGCGTATGGCGTCGTAGGCGCATTACGTCATATACGTCGGCATACGCCGCCATACGCTACGCATACACTACGCATACGCTACGCATACGCTACGCATACGCAACGCATAGGCCGTCATGTGCCAGCCTATGCCGGCATATGCCGTTGTACGCCGCCATACGCTTTTGTCACGTCCGTCCATCCAAATTTGTGTGTGCATGCTCAAACAATCTCGACCGATGGGAGCGTATGGTTCATACGCTACTCATACGCCGATGTACGCTCCTAGTACGGCGGTGTATGCTCCTCGTACGCCGGTGTACGCTCCTCGTACGCTAGGGGTGCGCCGGCGTAGGTTACGCATACGCTCAACTTGCGTCACCGGCGTATCTCTAGCGTATGTAGCGTACACATAACCTACGAGTTACGTATGGGAGTGTACTCCTAGCGTATGCACAGCGTATGCACAGCGTATTCAATGCGTATGCCATAGGTCTCGACATCGATCTTGACTCATACGCTACTCATATGCTCATACGCTACGCATACGCTCATACGCTACGCATACGCTACTCAGATGCTCATACGCTACGCATATGCTCATACGCTACGCATACGCTACGCATACGCTACGCATACGCTACGCATACGCTACGCATACGCTACGCATACGCTACGCATACGCTACGCATACGCTACGCATACGCTACGCATAGGTTCCATATGCCAATCAAAACTGTCAAAAAATGTCACAGTACGCTCTAATACGCTCCTCGTACGCTCCTCATAGGTTACACATACGCTCAAAAACACCCGATAGGTCACCAAAGGTCATCATAGGCCAGCATTTGCAGGACTTACGTAGGTTTTCAATACGCCATACGCCATAATGTGACAGGGCCTTTAGTGACTTAATAGAAAAGCAACATAGGCTCCCTGACGCAATCACCCTATCTACGCCTACTTAATTGTCTGTGTAGCTCTTTACATAAGGGGTCAGTGCAGGCTACTACACTATCAATTAACCGTGTGACCAATGATAATAATATGACTGTGTTAGGTCTAGAAAACTAAATAGTACATATCAAAGGACACATTGTGCTTAGCTTAGATATATTATTCAGAACATTTAGTTTTTTAAATTGCAAACTAAAGCCACATTTCAGCTTCGTGTCATATTTAGAATAAGTCAGTCACCAAGGTTAAACATGTTGGCGAGGCCTAACATGGGTAATTTGCGAACGAGGCAAGGTCTATTTCTGTCTTCCTCTAGTCTCTGCTCTCCCTGCTCTGCTCACTTGCTGTCCTGACACCACACTTTCAACTTCGCTTCCCCACCCACACACCCTCTAACTGGGGTATAACCGCTGATTCTTCCTGCCTGTACTTGCCTGTCACTCAGACTTGAAGTGTCCTAAACTCATGCCTGGTCACTCCCAACCACATGACATGATTACCGATGTTGCGGAGGCAACATGGATAATTTGCGAACAAGGCAAGGCAAACTCGTGCAGCACATGACCCCCACTTCTCGCCTGACAGTCGCTCTGGCCACTTCTCTTGCTGACCTGGCACCGTCCTGTGCACTTCACTCTCTCATCACGTTCCGTGCTTCCCGAGGTGACAGTATGGCTTGCCACTTGACGGCTCATTTCCTTCAATTTAGCACTATCAGTATTAGGTAACAGTCAGAATTAACAGAAGTTGATCTTAGCAGTCAATAGTCACACTCCTAAATACAGAATTTGACCTAACGCAGTGGAAGTTCATTATGCCATTTGCTTATTTACGTGCTAGTGTGGGCAGGTATGCAGGGGTATGCAGGTATTGCAGGTATAGCAATACCTCAGGGAGTTTGACACCCCTGCCTTGCAGAGTTGTAAACCACTGCCTTGTGGTACAGGTCCTTGACAGAACCGAAGGCTAAGGGAGCAAACCCTAAACAGAAAACCATGTCACTGTGGCAGCATTAAGGGCGGTTGATGTATGGAACTCCCAACATCTCCCGACCAGCCACTGCAGGGACAAATAGTTTTGCGCCTGTCTTGACATGTTCTTGCCGGTGTGAAACCTCTATTTGCTCCCCGAGAGAGTGCCGCTGGTAACTTGCAAAAGCCAGCAGCACTTCAACATTTTTGCAGGCAGCTTTCATGAAATGTACAACCGCACATGCAACTCTCACAGCAGAGAGCTAAATGGAGAGCGGCAGTAAAGTAATGAAAGCAGTGTTTGTCGCACTGCGACCGACAGCATGATGATGATGATGTGGGCACTGTGCTAGTATGGGTATGCAGGTATTGCAGGTATAGCAATACCTCAGGGAGTTTGACGCCCCTGCCTTGCAGAGTTGTAAACCACTGCCTTGTGGTACAGGTTCTTGACAGAACCGAAGGCTAAAGGATCAAACCCTAAACAGAAAACCATGTCACTGTGGCAGCATTAAGGGCGGTTGATGTATGGAACTCCCAACATCTCCCGACAAGCCACTGCAGGGACAAATAGTTTTGTGCCTGTCTTGACATGTTCTTGCCGGTGTGAAACCTCTATTTGCTCCCCGAGAGAGTGCCGCTGGTAACTTGCAAAAGCCAGCAGCACTTCAACACTTTTGCAGGCAGCTTTCATGAAACGTTAAACCTGAAGCTGAGAGACTCATGGACGCAACTCTCACAGCAGAGAGCTAAATGCAGAGCGCCAGTCAAGTAATGAAAGCAGTCTTTGTCGCATCGCGACTGACACCATGATGATGATGATGATGATGTGGGCACTGTTTACCACGGTCTCACGGCGATGACAGTGCCTGCCTCTAGCTGGTAATTTTCAGCATTGTACCACTCTCTCATGTTATTGAGTCTCGGTCGTAATTAACAGAATTCTTTCTTAGCTGAATCGCCTGACTGCATACACTCAAACTCAAGGCATTGTCAATGGTCGTGAGCAATCTTCATACAGAAAATACAGAAGAAGTGAAATATCTCTAAAACCACACCACGTATTAAAAAATCGCTTAGTACACATATAGAAAACATCTTTACCAAAAAGATTATATTAAATTTATAAGGTTAGGGTTCTTGATTTCTATTTATTTTGAATAAAACTAATGTTTTGCATTGCGCGTACCGTCAAACTCAAGGCATTGTCAATGGTCGTGAGCAATCTTCATACAGAAAATACAGGAAAAGTGAAACATCTCTAAAAGGACACCACCTAGAAACAAATCGCTTGGTACACATATAGAAAACATCTTTACCAAAAACATTATATTAAATTCATAAGGTTAGTGACGATGCTGTCAGATTTTGATGCATGCGCATGAAACTGACAGTCAGCTCAAACTGGCAGGGCACTCAAACTGCGACACTGGCTCAGCTCAGGCCTCTGAGCCACCATTCTCACCGCCATACACCCCTCCGCCCCAAACCACCTCTCCCAACTTCCCATACCCACTCCCACCCATCCACCCTCACCATCTGCCTGCTTGCGTGAGTGGGTGGGGGGGGGGGGTGTTACCCTCCTCCTGACTGTGGCTACATGAATGGTGTGGGTCAGGTGCCGCCTGACGCGTTGCGTTCTACAGCATTAGACCTCAGTGTCCCTGAATTGGTCTTTGATTGCTGTGACACCTTGAATGACCCACTGCTACCAGCTCAAGCAGCTGGCCGGCCGGGGCTCTTTAAATCCCTAGACCTCCTTGGGTTCTAGAATGTGATTCCAGCTCGCTACAGGGCGGCTTACTCGTCGGCGACGTTCTATGCAGCAGAATATCCTGCTGGCTGGGCTGCTAAACACCTCACTATTGCGAATTTAGAAGCCATTATTCTGGTGTATCTGATAGCCGTCCTCCTCCCTTCACGCTCTCATGAGTTCAAGATAATAGTCAATACTGATAATCCAGCTCCTCAACAAGTCCTAGACTCCGGTAGGGGAAAGATACGGTACTGTGTGCATCTGCCAGGTGTGAAAGTACAACGTCTGAACACTTTGACTTCTGGATACTGAATGGTTTATTCACGGCCTAGGGCTCGCTCAACCTGCCGGCTAAACTTTCCATGATGTCATCTCATTCGCATAATCCTTTGTCTCAAACTCTGCATCTCGTTAACATATATTAGCCACATAGCTATACGTCTATTACACATATATCACACCAGGCATCTCTGGCTTCTGGCAGCGAGTAAGATTTTTGAATTAGAGATTGTGCATAAATCTGGTGTAGATTTAATTTTCAAGATAAGCATTGACTCGTCATAGATACAGAATGTCATCTTAAGTAGTGCAAGTATTATTTCTTTGATTTTATTAACTTTGCTCACTTATCCTTATCGCGGCGACAGTAAATAGCCCCATGTCAATGACTAATCTTAAATAACAGAATGTCATATGAAGTAGTGCAAGTAGTACTTATTTTATTGTATTAACTTTGCTTGCATGTGTTTTCGCGGTGATAGTGACAGATATACACCTATATGGCTCCAACGCTCCGGGCCCGTCGGAAGAATTAAGCGACTAAGAATTTTGAATTAGAGATTGTGCATAAATACGGTATAGATTTAATTTTAAAGATAATAGTCAATACTGACAATGCAGCCTCTCAACAGTTCCTCTAGTCTGGTAAGGGGAAAGATAGGGTACTCTGCTTGTGCTTGTTTTCTCTGGCGTCTACCAGCCATTAAGAATTTCGAAGTAGAAATTGTGCATTTATAATCCCAGTTTCAACTTAATTTTGGCTGACGCGTTAAGTAGAGCATTGAAACATAAAGCAGCTGAGTTCTGCACACAACTAGAACTCTCCGGGACTACTATATTAAAAACGCCCATGATGTACTTGTTTTCGATCTGTGATCTCATAAACCTGGAAGATAGTACTTTTCTTGCCCCTATCTTCCAGGCTACTCGATGAATCATCACCGCCGGCTAATAGCAGTAATTGTCAGTACCACCCTGTGGATAAGGCATAAACAGGGTCCCCATTCTCGTTCTGGCCGATGCCCTTAGTAGAGCCCCGACTAACATGCAGCTTAAACAATGCACAGTCCTAGAGTTAGGTCTCAAACCCTTACTAGTCATACCCTCACTAGATATCATTAATTTCGACCTATAGTTTCCCGCCTCCCCCCCCCCCCCCCTTCGCCTTACTTCCGCCGCAGCCTGGAACATAGGCTTAACTTTTTGGGGGTTCTATCTTCCATTGCATCCAACCCTCGACTAGAGGATGGAACTATTGATTGATTGATTGATCTTCCAGGCTACACAGTAATTCAACATCTCCTTCTCCCTCCCTTCTAGCTCAGCTTCCCCCTGTTGTTCCCGGTGATGCGGATTCCGAGGGACACCAGTTTGCCAGGGACACTTCCATTCAAATGCATTGTTAACGGCCGTGAGCAAATCTTCATACAGAAGAAGTCAAATATCTCTCAAATTACACCATCTAGAAACAAATCGCTTGGTACACATATAGAAAACATCTTTACCATAAAGACTATATTAAATTGATAAGGTTAGGGTTCTTGATTTCTATTAATTTTGAATAAAACTAACGTTTTGCACTGCGTGTACCGTCAAACTCAAGGCATTGTCAACTCAAGGCATTGTCAATGGTCGTGAGTAATGTTCATACAGAAAATACAGAAGTCAAATATCTCTCAAATTACACCATCTAGAAACAAATCGTTTGGTACACATATAGAAAACATATTTACCAAAAACATTATATTAAATTTATAAGGTTAGTGATGATGCTGTTCGATTTTGACGCATGTGCAGAGGCAACACCGGGCCACCTGACTCAGTTCTGCTTCGACCTTGCTATCATGGCCTGGCTCACCAGCCTTTCTGCTTACATCACGTGATGTCCTGTCCGCCTCAGCACTAGCCCGTGTCCCCTCCCTCTTTTTCTCCGCACTCCTCTCCATTCACCCCCACCGCACCCTCCACAATTTAAGGAGGGGCAGCGCAGTCCTGCCTCGCCGCGAATGTACCACTCCCAGACATTAAGGCGTCTGATACTTAGAAGAGCAATGCTGTCATGGCATACCTCCCCCCTGCTCTCTCCCATTACATGAGCACCATCAGCACTTTCCTTTCTTTTGGGTTAAGTGCTGATGCTCTGTTATCCTGATATCTAACTACACTGTTTTCCGCATTTGTACTTATACTGTCATCTATTTACACAGAACTTCGGCATCACACTGACGTCTGCTCTCACCTACTGATTATGTACGGAAGACACTCTTCCTCCAGACACTCCAGTCGCTCGATTTGCTGAGACAGTCTCATGCCAGCCTCATGCGAGGTTGTGACTTAATATTGATATATAATTATTATTATTATAATACACATATATATTCCACTTGAATAAATTTCTGCTTGAAACTGGTTTTCCTTGCCGAGTGATGCAAATTACGCATCAAGTAAAGCGAGAACTCTAGGGCCACTACCAGCCGCTTGCTCAAGATAGCCCAACCTACATGTAGGTTTGATTCCTTGTTAATAAATTGTCTCTTTAAATTCATCTGAATCTCTTGTATTTTCTGTCTGAGTGAAGTGAATTAAAGGGGTTATGTACTAACATGACCAAAACAACTTTACTTATTCACAATTATTATCATTATCAATCAGTGAAGCAATCAAATATTATTGGTTGATTGCTGATGGTTTAACGGAATGTCAGTTAAAGAGACATATTAATGGTGAAAAGCTAACTTACAGATTAACTTACAGATCGTCTTCTGGCTGATCTAGGCCCTAATGGGCCTCTAATGCCAGCTCATTATTGCAAAAAAAAGTTAGTTTGCACACATATGTGAGTTGACCGTGCCCTGAAGTCATATAATTGTGGGCGTCCTCTCCAATGTCTGTCCAGCCTTCTCTCAAATGCTTCTACAGTTGGTACTTCAACCACTTGGTCTGGGAGACTGCTCCATGGATCTGTCACTCAAAAGAAAAATCAGTGATTCCTAACCTCAAGTCTGAGCCTCTCCTTGAAGATCTTAATATCTTATACCACTGGCCTCTGGTCTTACTCTTTGTTCTGAGGTTGAACAAACCTGTTGTGACATCACTGTCATAGACTCCAGTAATAATCGTATGAGTCTCTATCATATCAAGCTAGTGGCATCTATTATGTCAGTCTTGTTAATCGTGTTCACATATTTCGATTTAAAATTATGCGAGATTCCAAAATGGTCATATTTGTGTCAAAATGATGGCAGCTATATTTATGGCGAGAACTGTTTGAGAGGTTCATGGGTAAAATTATCCAGTGAGCATTCATTGCAGGCTCTAGAACCACTTGCCACTTCCTGAATGCTCCGATGCCACTTGGCCAACTAGTGCACCGTGTTTAAGACAATTATAATATGCATTTCAACATTAAAGCGCAACAGATGGAAATCGTTTCCAGCCTGATGAGTGGGAAGCATACTTTTGGATTACTTCCCACTGGATTTGGTAAATCGTTAACCAGACACCAGAATACTGGCCCTATAAATAACGAATACTCCCTGGCTGACTTCCAACAGGAAGTAATGTAAGAGAGCCTGTTCAGTCAAACATGGAGGATTTACTTCATGGACTCTTATCACTTCAAACTGATTTTCTCTCAACATGACTTGAGATTGTGTGATTTGAACACTCTGGAGTGTAGCCTATACATTGAGGGAAAACATATACAATTGGATTGTAGCTATTTACCCTATTCATGCCGCGGCCATGTTGAAACCAGACTGAGGGCACTTACGCGTCTGTGAGGCGCCGCCGTATGTAAAGTAATGTGGATACTTTTTTGTCGACCAAAACCTCTCGAAATCCCTCAAATTTGAGGGTATTCATTTTTTAAAGTAACATTCATCTTTGCATACCTGTTTTCTATCTATTGGCCAATTTTCACGAAGATTGGGTGACCCTTGCATGGTGATTTTTCCCATTCTTTAACTACAATGTGACTGTCAACTTCAAGTCTGCATAGTTATGGTGGTATCATGTAATGCAGCACTGTCAGCGTAGCTATCTGTGCAACACAGTTAAACAACTAGTCTTAGTAATTACAAATTAATGAAAGCTTTAAAAGGGTTAAAATATATTTTTTAAGTATATCTATATTAAGAAAGTCATGCAATTTTGAATTTAAGAAAAAATTGGCAGCCAAGGTGAGTGACTTTGTTGACATTGCCTACTGAAATGCATCTGATCATCACTCAATCTTCATGCAAATTGCTCAATAAATAGAAAAAAGGTAAGCAAAAAAGATTATGATAGTTTCAACAGTTAATATCTTCAAATTTTACTCCTTTAATTTATGTAGTAGTTCATACACATCGGCACACAGTAGTGTCTTATGGCCATTTCCAATACTGATGCTTACTCAGCCTCGTTCTGATGCCTAATTAGGTCGCCCGTGAATAGGGTGAATTGGATGTTAATCAACATAAAGTAGGACTGCCAAACTACGCCTTTCTAAGGACATCAATCTTAATACACATTTTCTCCAACTTTTACATGGGGATGGAGTTCACCACTGATACAACATCAGCATCAGTGGTGAATCTTTTATCTAGATCACTAGTAGATAACAGATCCACCCTGTACTTGTAGTACACGCGTGAACGACAACATACTCTAAATACTGGCGAAAATAGCTTTAGTATGGAACAGGACTGGCTCCAGTATCAAATGGGTACTTATATCGGCACAGAGTTGGGGAAATGGGAGAGAATGCAAAAAGACAACATGGCACTCATAGAATGCCATCGATTTCACCTTTAAATTCTATTAACCTATATGTGTTATTATATATTTCATCTCTAAGGTAGCAGGGAAATATGAAGATATATATAAAGAATAAGAATTGCTTCTTAGATTGTGAACTTAGGCTCTCATTTCAATTCCCCGCTTTTTCAACAGCTTTTATATAGGGTAGGTATTCACCTGTGTACTGCAAGTGTGGGGTGAATCCTTGACTACTACCGGTATCAGTATCAATATATACTATCATTCATGACAATTTTGCAACACTAACTAGTACTACTACTAGTAGTAGCGGCCTACTACGAATACTATTGTCACTAGCAGCAGTGTTATTTCTACGTATCAGAGATATTGCCCTATTATCCGTAAAATACTATGCTCGGCTTTTACACAAGGTCAATGGAAAATTCCAGATGCTTTTTGCTGTAGAAAATAGGGGATCAGCTTTTAGTCTTGTACGTCAGATCGACTTTTACTCGAGCATATATCATATTATGTCTGAGTTCACATGATTCAGCTACTATTGTCTACAAATCTGCCTCACAATACGATAAAACACACGTGGTGAGCTCACCTGGTACCTAGCGCTGTGGGTCCCGCTATAGTCCAGATGACAACGATGTCTTGAAGATCTTATATTTTAGAGATATAAGAGAGTTCAGCATTGTCGGCGCGCATGTGCGGGTCCGACTTCCGGGCATCGCTGTCGGGATAAACAAAG
>CM059202.1:8415908-8593724 GCA_030323885.1 Branchipolynoe longqiensis | reverse complement strand
GGTTAAATACTTCATTCGAGCCCGGTTCAATTTCCAAGGTCGAATTTTATATAGGATTAGTTAGCAGGTTCAAAAATATGGTTATGACACACTGAGTTTTGGGAAGTTTACATGTTGGAATACATCACTATAAAGCCAAAAATTATATCTAATTTCCTGGATATTCATAGGACATTTAGTTGGGACCGGATTGAGTAAATTAACAGTGAATATTAGGAAATAATTCAGTAGTTACAACACATGGCTACAGGACAGAACTGCCCATGTTATAACTGTGTTGGTATAGCCATAAATCCCAAACAATAGAGGAACCTCCAGCCAACAATAGGGGTATATGCTGGTCTGTGGCCCACTCATATACTTCCACTTGCCACTGGGGGAGGTCCTGTGGGGACTGTTGTGCATCATGTAGATATATTTTTTGCATACCAATATATATATGCATAATAAATAATTCACTGTGATTATGCATCTGATGCATAATCACCACAAAGATGCTGGTACAACATTAAGAAAAACCTACCTTAAATATTATTGTATTTGATTTATTTTATTGTTGTGACAGCATATATACATATATACACATATACATATACACACATATACATATATTAATAAACACTTTATCAATTTAAAACGATATGTATAGCCTCTCAGCTTCCCAGTTCCGAGCCTCCCTCCACCACATCCCACATATTTGAATAGAAGTAAAAAGTAATAAACAAAAGTAAAATAAATCAAATAAAAATGCCAACCACTCAGCAAATATATGTTTATATATGGATACAATACAACCCCGTTAAACCATTTTTATCATTATATATTTGTTATTATTATCATCGTTATTATAATTATTATCATTGTTATTATCATTATTCTTGTCATTATTATTACCGTATTATTTTAATCATTATTGGCATTATTTTTAGATTTACATATACATGTATGTATACATATAATATATATATATATAGATATAAACATACATATGTGTATACATATAAATATACATATACCTATGTGTATGTACATATATACATATTACATATGCACCTATGTGTATATATGTCTATATATACATGCATTCACATCTACATATATGTATACATATATACATATGGAGACCTATATATGTGACTACATAATTAATATATATATATATATATATGTGAATACATACTGTATTTAGAGATGACTGCATCACATATTGTAGAGTGGTCCTCCATTTGTCACTGGTAAGTTAACCCATGTGTAGTCTGTTTCACTCTCAGACTTATTGCAAGGGGCCTAAGCTCTGACACTTTAACACTCAGATTTTAACCAAAAACTGCCAAGGAAAGCTTTCACACCTCAGGTTGCCAATGGTTCTCTGGGCTGCACCTCCACTGACAGCTGAGCTCACTGAGTGTGAATGTGTCAGAGCTTATGCCCTTTGAATAGGTGTGAGAGTGGATTGGATTTGGTTTATAAGGGTGTGTGCCACAGTGCACTGCACACACATATTTCTGAAGGCACACACTACACAACAGTCAACTTGTTACTTGCAAATGGATTACCATTGTGAAGGATCTGGCACAGTCATCCTTACATTTAGGAACACTGGTAAGTTATTCTTCACCTGATATTGCAATATTATTTATATATTATATATAATACATACATATGTATGTGCATATATGCATATGTACATATAGCTTTAAAAGTATGTGTACATGTACATGCATAATCAAAAATAAATTAAATATAAATGGAATGTTATTTAGGGTAATGGCAGTGTTTGGTTAAAATCTGAGTGTGAAAGTGTCAGAGCTTAGTCCCCTTGCATTGTTGCAATAAGTCTGATAGTGACACAGACTACACATGGATTAACTTAGCAGTGACAAATGGAGGACCACTCTAAGATATGTGATGCAGTCATCTCTAAATACAATATGTATTTATATGCATATGTGTAGATTCATGTATATATGTCTGCATATGTATATATAGATGTGTATGTATGTATATGTATGTATATATATATATGTATGTTAATGTATGTGTATGTATGTATATATATGTATGTATATGTATGCATATGTATGTATATGTCTGCATATGTATATATATATAGATGTATGTATATGTATGTATGTATATGTAAGTATATATATGTATATGTATTGTATTACATATGTATATGTATGTATATGTATGTATATATATATATGTATGTGTATATATGTATATGTATAACATTTATAATATGCATAGGGGGTTTAGGTTTTGGGGGGGGGAGGAGACGGCAGCCTATCGGTGCTGGGAATCCCGGCTTCCCAGCACAAGGGTTCCCGGCCTCCCGGCGCCGAGACTCCCGGCACTAGGCTTCAATTCAAATAATATAAATATAAATAAAATGTGATAACCAACAATAAAATTGAAATATATATGCAATAATATACAGGGTAAGTTTTTATTAATGTTGCTGTACAAGCAAGAAATGACATATTCGTGGGGATTATGCATCAGATAATTGTATGTGTATATATGTATGTATATGTATATTCATTCATTCAATTCTTTATTTTAGACTCAGGACTATGGTAGTTACATAATTTGGTCCATAGTAGGTAGATATAAAAATTAATGTGAATAGGATATAAGTATTAGTATGAATACTACAATACTAACCAATATCAAAATGTTGGTCTACATACAGTAGTTTGTACCAATGCCTCCAAATGGCAGACACAAATCTGAGAATGTATGTATATGTATATTCATTCATTCAATTCTTTATTTTAGACTCAGGACTATGGTAGTTACATAATTTGGTCCATAGTAGGTAGATCTAAAAATTAATGTGAATAGGATATAAGTAATAGTATGAATACTACAATACTAACCAATATCAAAATGTTGGTCTACATACAGTAGTTTGTACCAATGCCTCCAAATGGCAGACACAAATCTGAGATCACTCGCTTCTATTTTATATGTATGTATGTATATGTATGCATATGTCTGTATATGTACGTATATGTCTGCATATGTATGTGTGTATATACATGTATGTACATGTATGTATGTGTATGTATGTATATGTATGTATGTGTATGTATATGTATGTATAGGTATGCAAAATTAAGGCAACACAGTTTCTCAAACAGGATCATAAATATTTGGAATAGTCTCCCACAAAATGTTATAGATGCCGGCTCAATAAATTCATTCAAGAACCGATTAGAAAAAGCATGGGCTGATGATATAGGGGAAATTTGACCACTCTTCACCACATGCTACTAATTTTCCTTGAGTGTAATTACTTGCACTCATGCAAAAATGAGAGACAAATAAGGTTCACACTTCCTGTCTACCAATCACTATTACTATATATATATGTATAGCATATGGGGTTCGGGTTCGGGGTGGGAGGAGACGGCAGCCTATCGGCACAAGGAATCCCGGCTTCCCAGCGCCAGGGTTCCCGGCCTCCCGGCACCGAGACTCCTGGCACCAGGCCTCAATTCAAATAATATAAATATAAATAAAATGTGATAACCAACAACAAAATAAATGAAATATAAATGCAATAATATACAAGGTAAGTTTAATGTTAATGTTGCTGTACCAGCAAGAAATGCCATATTTGTGGGGATTATGCATCAGATGCATAATTACAGTGTTATGTATGAGCATGGCTTACTGGCCTCCCGTCCCCAGGCCTTCCGGCACCGGCATTCCCTTAAATAATATGAATAGAAATAAAAAGTGATAACCAACAATAAAATAAATCAAATACAATAATATTTAAGGTAGGTTTTTCTTAATGTTGTACCAGCAAGACAAGCCATATTTGTTGTGATTATGCATCACATGCATAATCACAGTGAATTATTTATTATGCATATATATATATATATTGGTATGCAAAAGATATATCTTAAAGAAAAGAAGATGTACAACAGTCCTCACAGGAGCTCCCCCAGTGGCAAGTGGAAGTATATGAGTGGGCCACAGACCAGCATATACCCCATTGTTGACTGGAGCTTCCTCTATTGTTTGGGATTAATGGCTCTACCAACACAGTACTATCATGGGAAGTTCTGTCCTGTGGCCATGTGCTGTAACTAGTGAATTATTTCCTAATATTCACTGTTAATTTACTCAATCCGGTCCCAACTAAATGTCCTTCCAATGTTCAAGAAATTAGATATATTTGTTTGCTTTCTAGTGATGCATTCCAATATGAAAACCTCCTAAAACTCAGTGTTCCACAACCATATTTGTGAACCTGCACCTTAATCCTATATGAAATTCGACCTTGGAAATTGATCCGGTACTCGAATTAGGTACTTTAAGCACTGTAGCTCAAACGAGGTAAGCTCTCCAACCTATTTGTTTGTTTGTTTGTTGTTGTTTTACGTCCTAGCAACATCTAAGGTCATATCAGGACGGGTACCGACTTGTGACAGTGCGCACTCATGGCGACTTTATAGTGCTGTCCCACTGGGAAACCAGGCCGCCGGCACCATGACCTGGTATCCCACTCAGTCACATTATCCTGACACTGAGCACACCAGTCCTTGCCCTATCCTAATAATGCCGAGCGCCTGGCTAGGAAGCGACAAGTATCAATTTTAAAGTCATTTGTTTGACTCGACCGGGACTCGACCCCACGATCTACCAGCACGGGAGACGGACGCTCTAACTCATTCGGCCATCCCGTCTGGTCTCCTCCAACCTGTTAAGTCGATGGAAGCATATCCCTGTTTTCGCGGAAATTTCACGATATTGGAGAATGTAAGACAATTATCATAGGTGGGGAGGGGGTGATGAAGACGAGAAAGAGTGCACCTGGACTGGTGTGCAAACCATTTCACCACCTAGTCTCCCTGATGTCATCACCTTATCCATGCCTACCTATCTATGTGGTTCCTTGCCTGAGAGCTCAGTGCAGACTACTACGCAATTCTTACTAGGATAAGAATACTTTTATTGAAAGCAACATCTGATTTTCAGTGTTTTCGATTGTTTACAGATTCCTCACGACAGATTTCCGCGCTTTTTTTCTGCTCTTTTTCCCCCCAGGTACCACTTTCATCGCTGCTGGATAATACCACATTTTGATCCCTTCAAAATTTGGGGCACCAGCTCACTCATCACTGGCTAGGTTGGGTGCACAGGGTAGGATGGCTGGACTAATCACTACCATTTCACAGCACATACCTTGCTTGCATCAAGCTCCTGCATCGCACCCAAATTATAAAAAGAAAAACCGCAGATATTGGATTGGCCAGGTGTCGGCTTCACCTACAAGTTGTCCCCACCCAGTAAGAGAGTTACATTATATCAGCTGATATGTGTTAGGGGCAGCGTTCAAAGACTTCAGCAAAGCCTTTGATATGGTAAACCATACCATACTGAAAAACAAGCTACAACAAATGTGGATAACAGGAGAAACAGGAAATTGGGTGGAAGAATACTTCCTGGTCCTCATATACATAAATGATTTAAATAACTGGCTAGAAACCGAAAACCTCCTTCTATATGGAGATGACACAGTAGTATATGCAGCTGGCAAAACAACTCAGATAGTGGACACTCTTCGGGAACAGGCAAACCCCAAATAAAAAAATCAGCTGTCAAATAGGCGAGACACAGTTAGAGATGGGGGACAGCTACAGATCACTAGGCATAGACCTAGACAGGCACCTCAGCTCATCATCATCATGCTGTCGCTCGCGATGCAACAAAGACTGCTTTCATTACTTGATTGCCGCTCTCCATTTAGCTCTGCCGTGAGAGTGATGTTCATGAGTCGGTCTTAATGTCTCTCAGCTTCAGGTTTCTCTTGATGGTATCCTTGAACCGGAGACGATGGCGCCCTCTCTTGTACATTCATGAAAGCTTCCTGCAAAAGTGTTGAAGTGCTGCTGGCTTTTGCAAGTTACCAGCGGCACTCTCTCGGGGAGCAAATAGAGGTTTAACACCAGCAAAAACATGTCCAGACAGGCGCAAAACTATTTGTCACTGCAGTGGCTGGTCGGGAGATGTTGGGAGTTCCATATATCAACCGCCCTTAATGCTGCCACAGTGACATGGTTTTCTGTTTAGAGTTTGCTCCCTTAGCCATCGGTTCTGTCAAGAACCTGTACCACAATGCAGTGGTTTACAACTCTGCAGGGCAGGGGCGTCAAACTCCCTAAGGTAGTGCAATACCTGCATACCATTGCATGTGCACCTCAGCTATGACACCTGCATATCAAACACAATCCAAAAAGCAAAGCATAATATATGGCTCCTCTCAAAGCTAAGGTACTTCATGAAAGAGAGCATGTCAATTAAAATCTATAAAGGCATGATCCTCCCATACTTCGACTATGAGGACCTACTATTCATGGGGGGAAACACAAGCCTCCTAAACAAGCTACAAGTGCTCCAAAATAGAGCCCTTAAAATATGCCTTCAAATACATAGAAGGCAGCCAACAGTAGACCTACACCTACAATGCAACACAACACTATTATCAAGCAGGAGGGAACTCCACCTTAAATTACTTGCTCACCCACCAGACTGGATGGCCGAATGAGTTAGAGCGTCCGTCTCCCGTGTTCGTAGACTGTGGGATCGTGGGTTTGAACCCTGGTCGAATCAAACCAATGACTTAAAAATTGATATTTTTCGCTTGCTAGCCTGGCGCTCGGCTTTATTAGGATAGGGCAAGGTCTGGTTAGCTCAGTGTCAGGACAATATAACTGAGTGGGGTGGGATATCAGATCATGGTGCTGGCAGCCTGGTCTCCCAGTGGGGCAGCACTATAAAGTCGCCATGAGTGCGCACTGTCACAAGTCGGTACCCATCCTGATATGACCTTAGATGTTGCTAGGACAACACAACACCAAACAAACAAACTTGCTCACCACGACACAACCCCGCCAGATCACACAGTGACTGCGGCAAGAAATACCAGGCACATAGATGCCCCAGTCCTAACGTAAGTCATAAGCAACACAAAAATCCATGAAAGGAGTACATTTGCTATGGCTGCCCCAGCCTGGAAGAAACAATCCCCAATAGCAAGATCGATAAAAGATCTTAACAAATACAAACGATTTCTAAAAGAACAATCGATATGAGACATGCAGAATTAGCATAAAAACTAAAATGAACAAATAAAAATACACATATCAAACAAGCTTCATAGCTGTCCAGTGACGACAACAAGCACCCTCAAAGGAGCTTAATCACTATGCGCAGAATAAATAGTGTATCAATAGAAAAAAAAATGTGCTTCACCAGCTGATGAGTCTCATCACAACCGTTTCTACATCAGTATGGAGGGAGCTTTTCAAGATACAAAAAACTGTACAGTAGAAATAACAAATTGTATCGTAATTTTGTACTATTTAGTAAAAAATAAATAAATCTAAACTAAAATGTAATTGTATCATTTCTTATCTATAGGATGTACGCCCACAAGCTGGGGTCCCAATTGTGAATTTAATTGTACGTGTAATTTTGCCTGCAATGGTGAAACCGGAGAATGCGAAAGTAGGTATCCATGCTAGTTTATTTCAATGTATTGCTTATTATGCAATTATATTATGGTTTCTTGTGCTTAAGACATTATTAAACCAGCTGGCTATTATGCTAATTATATTATATAATATATTAACTTAATTTAATATGTTATCAATTCATCATAAGAATAGTTGAAAAAATGGATTAGACTTTAAATTACTTTTTTTTAAATGTAAGATATGTATAGAATGTTAAACTGCAAAACATTCAATGATGCACACATTCCATATTGTATGCAGACTGCACCAGAGGCTGGTATGGGAAACACTGCCGCAAGAAATGCAATTGCAAAGACCAATTTGAGCAGTGTAATCTAGATACTGGCAATTGTGGGAAGAGTGGTTGTTCTCCAGGTTACATGGGCACCAACTGCAGTATAGTGAAGTATACAAAATGTGTGTGCAACACCTAAATTTCACTTTATTGTCTTTGTAATGATGTAGTGGCTTGCAATGTCTCTTCTCCAGAATAGTGAGATGGTGTGCATATTGCTTAAACTGTTATCATGTTGGTGATGCATACGTGGAAATATTGTACTTTGAGCAGGATTCAAACACACATGCCTTGCCATTCCATGGCTAGTGTCCGAACCATTAGACTATCTAGGCTCCGTGGTGCAATCACCCTGCCTTCACCCACTTGTGTATGTGGCTCCTTGCCTGACAGATCAGTGCAGTCTTCTATGCTATCTTAGTTGTCTCCCTGACGTATTCTGAAATGTGGAGCAACCTTCCAACGCACGTTCCATTACCTACATAACTTCTCTTAGATTTTGGCCATCCGTTGGTCTGAAATCCCCTTACTACCATAGTGCCATCCGTCAGCTTGCTCTTTGTGGCACAACGCAAGTGGAGTGTATATATGGCATGGTTTAAGAGTACATTTCATTTCGTCCGATTTGTCCCTTTGGCAAGTGAATTTGTCTTGCATGTGTCATGTTCAATGTTCATATCAAAGTTGTTGAGTGGTCCGTCCATCAGAGGAAATAATTTCTCAATTGTAAGTATTAACTTGATGTGCGAAAGCAAATATATTTTGACTAGTTGTTATGTCTGGATCTAGAGTAATACCTTGTTTACCATTCTAGATTCTTTTTTAAAATGCAATGCTAAATGAAGGAACACTATATGGGGTAATTGTAATGTAGCATAAATAGACATGTACCTTTGTTAAATTCTGATAAATATAGGATGATAAGACAACATTATCAGGATTCCACTGAACTAATGTATTCAATAATATTGTAAGGTTGTGAAAGAATTGAGAATAACATGGATGAGCAGGTAAATCGGCCTCAATGGTTGATTGTGTTATCGTTAGATGACCCCTAGGTGTGCATGGGCAAGAGCACTTGAAAGAACATAGGTTTGAACCCCATATTATTAACACTCCGGTTCGATCTCCCATGTATTGAGGGTGTAGTGAGATGGCTGCAATCTTATTGGCCGCTAGGCTGTGGAAGAGAGCAAGAGGGGACTATAGTGAATCAGTGCCAAACAGGGTAGTGATAAGGGCAGTGTAGCTGCAGTTCTCTGACAATTGTTTCAAAAGATTAGAGGTTGCTCTAACCTGTTCCTTGCTCATGCACAGTGTGTACTTTTTCACTGAATTAAACATTGCAATTTTCTGCTCTTTTTTTTTCAAATTAAGCTATTTAATAATATGATAATTTTTACCTAGATACAATAATTCGTGGGAGGATTTATTTCAGCAAGTCTAGTGTGACAACGATCATAATTGTAATGATCACTCAAGGATGCCTCATTGCTTTACTTGCCATCATGCTTGCTTTGCGAGTTCGTTATCTGGATGTGCTCAATGATGCGGCTAACCAAATGTTTGGTAAATATAGCCAAAATAGACAAATCTGCAACCATGACTGCAACAATTTAAAAAATAATTTTACATAAGTAGTATCAAAATAATGTTAACTGCACAAGTGGAGGGGCTGCCAGTATTCATGGAAGTGCTATGCTCTCTGTCCTTCACAATTGGCCTTTTCCTGTCTATACCAAGTTGAAAATAAGGTATATTTTGAACAGATAATATTGTTGATGTGCAATGCATGAGACAGTTCAGATGGTCAGTATTTCTGCCCGAATGTTTGTTAATTGCTGCTGTTCTGTAAGAGGCTGACTAGATCCACAGTAAGGACACAAGCCCTTTCTCAAAATTAAATACACAGGGTAGAGAATTATCTTAAACAATTTGTCAGGGGTGAAAGATCTCCGCGATTCCGCGAATTTCCGTGATTTTTTTATCTCGCAGCACCATCAGCGTATACTAATATGTGGTGCTAGAGACCGCAGCACTATCAGCGTACACTACTAATATTAATAAATAAATGCTCCAAGCGCTGCAGCACTATCAGCATACACTACTAATACATGTTTCAAAAGGCGCAGCACTAGCAGCGTATACCAATATATATGTAATCCTACTTCAGGGAATTTTCCGCGATTCCCTGACAATGCTAAACCTATGGGAGATATATCACTATTTCCGCTTTTTTCCCCCGGAGAGCACTTTCATCCCTGATTTGTACTGCAATAGTATTTGTCTCATACTACCATGAGCTGCATCATAGTGTTTTAGAGGCTAGCATACATCTGTGAGACATTAGTTCTAGTGTTGCTATGTGGTGTTCTGTTTACATTACTTATTGTCTTCTTGAGTTGGTGATGCTTATGGCGGTGTTGACATGTGTCACTGTATAGAACTACAATAGTGTAGAATTCAAATTTACCATCTCATGTAGTAAGTACCATGACATCTAAGCTTACAAGCAGAAATACATGCACATATATAAATATGCATATGTATGTGGCTTCTTTTACAGGATGGAATTAAGTACAACTATTTAATTATCCCAATCTTTGGTTTGTATCGTCTGTCAGGTGTGAGAAGTGTTCCCTTTGACAATTGGCACTAGAATCCCTGGAAGAACCGTGCCTCTTACTGACAATGGAGGACTGTTGTGCAGATAACAGTTCTGAAATCATGCATTTCTTTTGAGCTATTATCCAATCCATGTCACACCATAATTTTACAACACTAGCACATCCACCTCTATTTCACACCCTGCCTCAATCATTTTCAAACATTTTCAGATTGTTTAGATGGTTAGTGATATTTATTTACATACTTAGTTGTGGCTACCAATAAATCAAGGTCCTTTGGTTATATACTTTGTAATTTGTCTATCGCTACACATGCCGAGAGCAAACAACTATATGAACTGTTTGAGTAGCTCTACAAAGCACCAGCCCATACCTGTTTCTGCTGGAATGGTATATATGTTCTCCAACTGTCATGAGTGTTGTATATCATAATGGCTGTACATTTATATAAAACATGTGTTTTATATTCTCTGTACTCTCCATCAAACTTTCAGACGCTATTCAAGCAAGAATGAATGATGAATTGAATATGGGACCTGAAATGATTTACACTGACAGTGATGACTCTGATGGTGCGTTCATGAATCAACATGTGCAATCGATATTCACAATTTGCAGCCATTACGTAGCCATACCTTGTTCAAGTTTTAAGAAACTGCTGCCTTCTCTTCACAATAATATCAGCATGCATGATTAAATTATTTGCCTCATTACATACATGTGCATCTAATAACATACCTTAGTTGGACTCAAATTTTCAGATTATTTTAACAATATTCGCTGAAACTCTAGTGACATTTGCATATCTTTCTTTCAAGAATATATTCTAATCCCAGCTGTAACCGTTTGTAAGTACAACCTTCACACTATGCTTAGCTTTCCAATTAAATGTATCTTTGTTCATATTTACTAATCATAATAATCATCAAAATTGGTAATAGAATGTTAGTTTTTTTCACTCATTTACAAAAACCTATGTTGATAGATAGTTCTTAAGATGCCAGTGAATGGCATCATTGTAAAGCGGTAATCAAAGAGTAGCGAGTACTCAATGAGAGATGTCTTGTAAAACATAAACTAATGACAAGATGCAGGTTAAAGCTTGTCACTGAACCTATCTTAGCAATGCAGCGCAGGATAATATAAATGTGTGCGGTGGATGTTGTTTGCAGCTGCTATGCTTGGTGCTGCTGTGTATTGAATAATCTATGCTGTCAGTGAATAAACAAACATCTACTAGTTCTACATGATATTTTACCTAACTTCATGTTACTCCATTGACCTATAATTGTTTCGTTTTGTGCATTTCTATCTTAACTTATCAATGTCATTAGTTGTTACTAAGGCCTTAGGGTATATTCATGCAATTAAGCATATCAATGTTGACAGGTTTATACAGTTACTTGTTTGTGTTACACTAAAGAAATATACATCATCAGCCAGCATTTTGCCTTTGAAGATTGCTGCCTCCTGCTCTATGTCTCTTCTTTCTTGGCCTTCACCTCCCGGACCTCCGGGATCATCATGCCTTTCACTACCCGTCCGTGGTCAAGACCGCCCCGCCATCCACAGAAGCAGCAGAAGGGCGCCCTGGAGTAACAGCTGACTCAGACCTCCACGACGCCCATCTCGCCAATCACCAGCGGAAGCCGTGGAGCGATGGGCCACCTCCACCTCAGCGTCACTTGACTCCCATGACCGCCGGCCGCCCTGCCCCCACCTCCCGCGCCGTCCCCCACTGCACCGTCTGGGGTCTACCCCTACCACCCACCGCCCATGACGGCGTACCCTGCACAGATGGCCGCCACCATTCACACTGAGTATCGCCACCACGTCAGAAACTGGACTCCTGTTAGGATGCACCTCCCCGCCCTGGCCGCTGCCCCCGCGATCACACCCTCCACCACCCAACAACCCACACGCTCGCCTCCGCTGCTGCATGCTAGAAATCCTCACTTCCGCCGAGGCCCACCACAGCATCACCTGGAAAGGTATTCCTAGCAATTATATATTTCCCCATGATCTCATAGAGCGAGGGCCCAAAGGTAAGCCTGTGAAGAATGGCGGGTTGACCAAGGACAAGTATAGCCTGGCTCTCAGGTGCTTCGAGACCCACCCCGCTTTCCCCCCTGACTCTGCCCCGCCCTCTCTCACCATATCACCACCCTCCTCCGAGACAACCTGTCTCTTCCGTAGCCTACCGTCCAGCGCTACTCGGAGACCATCTTCACCTGGAGAGCGGACGGAAGACTTTCCATCTGATGGCATGATCCCTTCGCCAACAACGCCCTTCGCCTCGAGACAATCACCATCAGCGCCACCTCTGGTGCTTCCTCGCGAGCCGCCGAGCCGGCACGCGCCAAGGCCCCCACCCGCACATCAGCCGCGAAACCTCCAGGGAAGCCTACGGGACCCCCTGCGCAGCCTGGAACCGTCGGCAAGGCAGCATCCTCACCACACACAGTGAGGCTGTGCGCTACACTAAGAGGAACCGTGGCGTGCGACCATGGGGGGGGGGGGGCCTCGGCGGATTTTTTATCTGCCAATACCTCGTGCCGCACGGACAAGACACAGCAGCCCTCCTGCCGGTGGCACCCCCCATCGGACCACCAGGATGACCCGCAATGACACCCCCGACACCCCAGTGACGTCACAGCCGGCGATGTCATCACCCAAGCACTGGCCTGCGATCGGGCCCACCCATAGGAGACCGCCAGTCGCCACCCCCGCACCTCCGACAGCCATCAGGCATGGCCCGGCTCACCCCCACATTTACCCTGGCGCCTCCTACCTCACCCACTTCCCCGACCTTACCTCATCCACCATCAGCGACAAGGACCACCACCCAGCAGGCCTCTACACCCACCTGGCCGCCATCCCCGGACTTCATCACCCACCCACGACCACACACTCGTCGTCCGTGATGACCTCGGGGGAATCCCTGGCCGACGTGGTCGACCCCATCATCCAGGACATCCTCCCCACCATCAGGCCTGCGGCCCCACCCCCAAAGAATACCGCCACACCCTCCTCTCCATCTGGCCACACACATCCGGCGAGGCGTAGGCCGCCTACCCCGGATTAGTCGACACCTACAAAACCCTCCGGGATGCGGACGTCCCTAATTTGTTGGCCACCCCGATCCCCCTACCCTCTGGCCTCAACGTTCCCGAGTGGCGAGCCTGCCTCCGTGACCCTTCGGACCATGAGCTCGCCGACTTCCTCGACTTTGGATTCTGCGCCAACTACTCGGTGGAGACCCCTCCAGTGGCGACCTACAACAACCGCTGGGAAGCCCGCGAGCACCAGGCCCGCCTATAGGAATTCATCACAAGCTGGCCCACAGCGCCCTTGCAGGGTCCTTCCACATCCCCCCGGTCACTCCCTGGGCTCAGATATCCCCCGTGATGGCTCGGCCCAAGTCCGAATCGGGTAATTGGAGGGTCATCGGTGACCTCTCCTATCCTCCGGGCCAGAGCGTCAATGCCAGGATACCTACCCATGGGTTCCTCGGCAGACCTCATGCCTACAAGCTTTCCTGCGGCGCTGACATGAACCAGTGCCTCCGCCGCGAGGGCCCCTGCACCTACATGTGGACGGCTGACATTTCCAGGGCCTACCTACAGCTTTGTGCCAAACCTCTGGCCTGCCCACTGTACTGCATAACCCTGGATGGAGCCGTCTACGTAGACCTCGACCTGCCCTTTGGATGCCGCTCCTCAGGGTCAGCCTGTGTCCGCATCACGTCTGCCCTTGCCTGGATCGTCCGGTGCGAAGGTTACCATAGTCTCTTCTACCTAGACGAGTACATCGGTTGCGAGCGCACCTACTTAAAGGCTTGCCAAGTCTTCGATGCCTTCATCACCCTCGCTGCTACCATCGGCCACAATGTGCCTCCAGCGAAGTGCCATCCCTCCTCTGTCCGCCTCACCTGGCTCAGCTTCGCCCTCAACAGCGAGGCCATGATGGTCCGGATTGCCCTGGTCAAGATCAAAGCTCTCATCACCGATTGTGAGGCCCGAAAAACCCACGACCCTCGGGGACCACGATCTGCAAAGCATCCTTGGCTGCCTTAATCACGTCGGCAGTGGTGTGCTCCTGGCCCGCAACTTCATGGCCATGGCCGCCCTCTGGAGCTGCTACATCCTGGGCTCTCCTAACCCTTGGGTAGGAGGCCTGTCTCGACCTTCGGTGGTTCGACTTCTACGGGCACGCTTTCAACTGGCTCTACCTGCTGCGCGAGCCCAAGGTCAGGAGCTTTGTGATCGAGTGCAACTCCTGCCTCAATGGGAGTGCGACTCCTGCCTCACTCGAGGTGTACTTCCAGGCCTAGAGTCACAGCTTCCAAACACACTTCCAAACATCCACAAACTCGAGGCGGTCAAACTTGTGATCGCCCTCCGGGCCCTCCTCCCGAACGACGTCACAGGGACCACAGTGGTAGGCAACACCGACAACATGGCCTCGGTCACGGCCCTGGAGTCCGGCCGTGCCCGCGACCCTACTCCCGGGACTTGCGCTCTAGAGCTCTGGCTCCTCGCAGCAAGCAACTCCTTCACCCACTCCATCGCCCACAAGCCTGGTGCCTCCCTCATCCTGGCCGACGCCCTCAGCCGGGCCCATCTCCCGAGCCCCTGGGCGGAGACAGCCTGTGCCTCGGTGGCCCGTCTCGGTCTAGCCCATCTCGAGCCCTGCCATGACGACTTCCCCTACAATCCTGGTCTCTAATTCCAGGATTCTCCCCTGCTGAGGTTGCTGCTGTCGACAGTCTCTGTTTCGCTGCCCTAGCCCCCTCCACCTGGTGCAACCGGGGGCGCCAGGCCCTCACCTCCATTAACTTCATGGTGGCGCATGACCGTGACGCCCTCTCGGCCTTGGAGTTTGATGTCGTGGCATACACAGCCTCACTCTACACTGCCTCCACCGCTCCGGCCACTGTCAGAGGCAGCGAACGTGCCTCGGCCCACGTGCACCTCCCAGCTCCGCCACTCACGCCTACCCAGTTTATCGCCGTCGTCCACCGCCTCGCATCCATTGGACCCTCGGAAGTCATCCCTCGGTCCGCCCTCCAACTCGGTTACTTTGTGATGCTGCAGCAGTCAAATCTGCTCTCGCACTCATCCGGGGAGTGTGGCGGGCCGCACACCATCACCCATGGAGACGTCGCCCCCGCGGTCTGCTGCCGCCGCCTCACCATCCGGAGCTCAAAGACCCTCGCGATGTCCTCTGATGATGTCGCCCTCTTCATCCCAGCCTCGCCAGAGTACGGCCTCTGCCCGGCTGCCTCCAGCCATTCCGCCTCCCGCTGCCTCCTGCTCCATGTCTCTTCTTTCCACCCACCCACCCTTCTCTTCTCTCCTCTTCCCCCTAAGGTGGAGGGTTCTTCCGGGCTCTCTTCCTCCCTAGCCTCTCTCTCGGACATTCATGTCCCCTCACTTTGATATACAACCTGGTCTCCGCCCTTGCGTTGCGAGTTATGCCTGATATTGTGAGTGTTTTATAAGTCATATTGTTCTCTCTGGATTAACTGATCGTTTGGTTTAACCGAGTTTGCTTTAACGGGGTTGTACTATATTGTGCTCATCCTGCCTAAGCATTTTGTTCTTCCTTTTATAAAGTGTTTTCTTCCATCCCTGCCTCCTCGTTCTTCTTCAGTTGCGTATCAGAGACATCCCATGCACCTATTCCTCGTATAGGATCACACTGGTCATGATTTTGTAGCTAACCTGTTGTACTTTCACAAGTTGTTTACTAGGTGACATTATTTTTTAGTAGTTTCTTAAACACCACTATGTTTTCAACATTTCTTGGTGCATCTGGCAGTTTATTCCAGATATTGACACTCATGTTACTGTCATATTACGCCGCATCACGCAAGCGCGCGGCCAGCGTGTAAACTCACTTTTTTTATGTTGAGATGCGTCAAACTTGTCAGCATGGGTGGCAAAGTTGGACGTATAGATACTGTATACAGAGTGTATGGCAAACGTATGACCAACGTACGGCTAACATGCCTCCCGACGAAAAATGTGTGATTTATGCTCATGGTATGTTCGCAGAACGCCAGTGAATATTATATATGTTATTCGATCACCAGAACTACGCCTCATACATTACATACGTCAAGAGCCACTGGAAAAACACTAAAAGGATGTTAGACTTACGTTATCCATATGTTGTCAGTTTGCGGACTGTACATTCGAACTGCTTTTAATGTCGAAGAACGTAGTGCAATGTAGTGAACAACGTTTGGCTAATGTATGTCTAATGTACATGGACGTTCGCATAACGTATACGTAATGTATGGCCGAAGTAAAATCCACATGTTGTCGAACGTTGTCGTACGTCGAAGGTTTTTGTGCATGCACAAAACTTTGCTGATGCGCAACACTGTATCTCGACGAATGTTGACGTACATTGACGTATACCAACGAGCGCATGTGTAACGCCTAACGACGTATCCCGACGTTGCAGCGAAAAATCACATACATGTGACAGCCCCTTTAGCTACACTGTGATCATATGCACTGCATTTTGATTTTACCATTGCCAGCAATGGATCACTTGCTTGTTGTCCACCTTGTTTATGTCTTTCTGTGTTTTACGGTTCATGGTTTGTTGTATGCATATGATCTTAAGTGATCCTGTCACCTGGTCGCCTGTTCGTGAGGAATTTTACTCTTGCTATTTTATCAACTGTCATATATACACAACCATGACATGAACCTCTCAAATTTGCCGAGGGAAGAGCAAAGCAGATTTGTATAGCTCTCTTTTGAAGCTTCTGTATTTTATCTAGTCATACCTTACTCCACCCCTCCGATGAAGATTATATCCCCATAGTCGAAATATGATGCCCCCATAGATTTGAAGACCTTAATGGCCATACTTTCGGTCATGTAATATCTAATCTAGGATAGTGACCAGATGTTATCCTTTATTTTCAGGATGATGTCTTTATAACTTAAGTGTTTATCTAGGGTTAGTCCAAGTATTTGTAGTGGTTAGCTTGTTTTAGTGGTTTTCACCTTAGTTTTGTCAATATTTGGCATAGAAAACAATCTTCAACTTTTGTTTACGTTGATTGTGATTTTGTTGGCATTGCACCATGTATCAAGTAATTTATGATTTAGTGTTTCAAGATATAGGTCAGTGTTTGGGTTTTCAGAACATGATGCTTTTATCAGACTATGCATAGCTTTTATCAGACTATGCATACTGGTATGCAGGTATTGCAATACCTCAGGGAGTTTGATGCCCCTGCCCTGCAGAGTTGTAAACCACTGCCTTGTGGTACAGGTTCTTGGCAGAACCGAAGGCTAAGGGAGCAAACCCTAAACAGAAAACCATGTCACTGTGGCAGCATCAAGGGCGGTTGATGTATGGAACTCCCAACATCTCCCTACCAGCCACTGCAGGGACAAATAATTTTGCGCCTGTCTGGACATGTTCTTGCCGGTGTGAAATCTCTATTTGCTCCCCGAGAGAGTGCCGCTGGTAACTTGCAAAAGCCAGCAGCACTTAACACTTTTGCAGGCAGCTTTCATGAAATGTACAACCGCAAAACCTGAAGCTGAGAGACATTAAGACCGACTCATGGACATCACTCTTACAGCAGAGAGCTAAATGGAGAGCGGCAGTCAAGTAATGAGAGCAGTCTTTGTTGCATCGCAACCGACAGCATGATGATGATGATGCATAGCTTGGCCTCCTAGATTACCTTTTTCTCTCCACCCCTTCGCACTGCTACACCCTCCCACCTGCCCATGCCCTTGCTCCCCACCTGATGTCAGCGTTTGCGTGACCGATCAGAGCTCAATTTTTACAACAGAAGCCTGAGCACTCTACCTCACATTGCAGTGTTGAGGTTTCAGACCACACCAACCATGTTTTAGATAGTGATTCATTCTCCTGCCTCCAGGCTAGGCTGTTGCTGGATTGAAAACAGACCACCCTATTGTGGCAACGGTCATTTACAGCCACCCACATCAACTCCAAATGGCAACATGAGTGGACTGAAAACATTAATAAACTGCAAGGAATTGAACCATTTGTGTGAAAACCATCACAGACTCATACAGGTCAGCGGGACCAAGTGGTCCTTAGCCAATGATGTATTGGACACTTGTGGCTTACACATACTGTTCTGCTCAAGGAGGACCCTCCGCTGAATCTATTGGGTGTCAGTCTCCACTGACACTTAAACACATTTTATTAACTTGTGTCAATTTTGTGTCCATGGGGCAACAATTTGACACTGAAGGCAGCATGACCTTTTCACTGAAGTAAGGCAAGACAACAGCAGAGAGCGTGTATACAGATGAGAGGGACAACTCCCATACTACAACATGTAACAGATGCCGACTGTGGCGCTCCAAGTGGTGGTTGTTGAACAGTATATGACACAGCTGTCAAACTCAAGGCATTGTCAATGGTCGTGTGCAATCTTCCTACAGAAAACGTTAAATATCTCTAAAACTACAACACCTAGAAACAAACTGATTGGAATACACATAGGAAACATGTTTACCAACAAGATTATATTAAATGATATGGTTAGGGTTCTGGATTTCTATTAATTTGGAATAAAACTGACATTTTTCACTACGCGTACGGCAAACTCAAGGCATTGTCAATGGTCGTGTGCAATCTTCCTACAGAAAAAGTGAAATATCTCTAAAACTACACCAAATAGAAACAAGCCGCTTAGTACACATATAGAAAACATGTTTACCAAAAGGATTATATTAAATCGATAAGGTTAGGCTTCTGCATTTCTATTAATTTTGAATAAAAACAAATGTTTTGCACTACACGTATGGCAAACTCAAAGCTTGTTCAACACTAACCGCCAGGAACGCCACTGTAGCCTGTGTTACTGATTTTCGCGGGAGTTGTCTCTCTCATCTGTATACACGCTCTCTGACAACAGTTTAGCCTTTTTGAGGGCAGTTAATCGTACCACCTCATATAGTTTATTCAACCGATTTTGATCAATTACTAAATCTTTCATCTAGAATTGTATTGACCTTGGCCACAAATTAGATGATTTTGAGCTTTTTAAATTCATGAGTGTCTATTGATAGATAATTGATTGTACGGTTTTGCATTATATGTAAAAGCGATGGTTGATTAAAAAATAAACAATTCTCACCATGAATATGGCCTATGCTGCCGACATGGCATAAAGAAACCTCTGATCAATCAATGAACTGTCATTCTCTATGAACTATGCTTGTAACAGATTTATTAATTTAGTAAGCTCGTTATAAATATGCACAATTTTGTTGTCATCTGAATTGTGCCTACATTATTTAAACTAGTTCATCAAAGGTTGTGGCATGTGATGTCCTGTCTGTAGGAAACTGCATAGAAAAGATCCCTTGCTGCTTATCAGAAAGAGAAGCGTATGTGGTAGCGTCAGGATTCCTCCAAAGAAATATGTCAGAATAACCGTATGTTTAATAACCTATGATATGAAACTCAATGTATTCTAGCAGTGTCATTAAATAAAGCAAGCATTACTTTGCTTTTTACATTGTTTCATTTAAGCGGGTCGCATGAGCATAGCTTCCATCAGATCAGGTACGTAGTTACCGGACATATCAGATCAAGTACCATTACCAGACATGGTAATGGTACTTGATAACAGGAACTAAAATCGAATATGGTTTCTCGGAAATTCATTAAAATAACTAAGATATTACCACATCTCCTGACTATATGAGTATATCCTAGAAACGAGACATTAAACTTGGTATGAAATCTTATGTAACATATACTTAAGGTGAGACCCAATTAATTATAGGTTCATTGTAGGCAATTGCAATGCTGGAAGATCCTTAAAATAACAATATTGTCACAAGCACTACAAAAATTGGATAAGCTAAAACATATTTGAATGCATCAAATTTTCAAATCCAAAACTATAAGATATAGATTTTAGTATGCTGAAAGAGACCAACCAAACATAAATGTATCGATGAAATATTTTACGATGGCTGACATACCAGGCATGTCTTCCACTTGTGTCCCTAATGTTACGCACAGATTATTCCCTGCAAACTGTGCTTATAACATCTTTTCAGACCAGACAGGATGGCCGAATGAGTTAGAGCGTCCGTCTCCCGTGCTTGTAGATCGTGGGGTCGTGGGTTCGAGTCCTGGTCGAGTCAAACCAATGACTTTAAGATTGATACTTGTCGCTTCCTAGCCAGGCGCTCGGCATTATTAGGATAGGGCAAGGACTGGTGTGCTCAGTGTCAGGATAATGTGACTGAGCGGGATACCAGGTCATGGTGCCGGCGGCCTGGTTTCCCAGTGGGACAGCACTATAAAGTCACCATGAGTGCGCACTGTCACAAGTCGGTACCCGTCCTGATATGACCTTAGATGTTGCTAGGATGTAAACAACAACAAACAAACAAACAAACATCTTTTCAAATTGAGGTAGCTCTTCATACATATTCCCAGCTTTGCGGTCACTTCTACTGTGCCAATATTTTATTTCAAATGAGATTTATGGATGACATTTTAAGTCTATCAGGTATGCTTTTGCAGTACATATCAAATCCAGTACTAAACTTTTAATTTGGTTTCCTGTTTCAATCTGGTTTCATCAACTTGTTCACCCAATTCCACATGCAGTTTATTCCCATCATTGAATGTGCACTGTGCTTGTAACATATTTCTAAATTGAGTAAAGGCCCTGTCACACTACAATGTATGGTGCCGGCGTGTGCGTAACGTGTTGAAATAAATTTCAAATCAAAATAGGTCGGCATATGCCAACTTTTCGCGCTGCGAGGGATAAAAATGGGCATACACACAACGTACACACAACATACGTAACGTATGCAGAACATATCTCTGACCTATTGGGAGCATTCATGTGCCTCACAAGCATATGCTGACGGTACGCTGACCAACGTTACGTACATTACTCCATCGCTAGAAGTATGGCGCACATGTTAAGTACGCTGGAGATACGGCAGGCATACGTTCGAAGTATGTTTGGATTACTTTATGCATCCGTTGGCTGTATGCGGACTGCACTGTCCCAACAGGCTGAACATATGGCTAATGTGTTCCAACATATCCTGACCCACCCCTAACGTGTGCATAACATATGCCAAACGTACACCGAGTGTATGAGAAAAGTATGAGCCATACTGCGACATATGTTGAAAATTTTGAACATGCACAACATTTGTTTAGCGGCTCGACCTATTGGGCCGTATCCAGAGCGTACTCAACATGCACAAAAATTGTTTAGCGGCTCGACCTACGCCGACCTATGGGGCCGTATCCCGAGCGTACTCGACATATGCCAAACATATACGTAACATATGACACCGTATGCTGACGTGTTGGTCGAAAATCGCATATATTGGCATACGCTAAGGCCATACATCGTAGTGTGACAGCCCCTTTAGCCTTTATACATATATATGTGCAGTTTTGCAGTCACCTCAATTGTACCTACATTGTTTCAGATGATGTTAAAATGGACTAACACAAAGTATAGTGAAAGCTGGATGTTGGACTGTTTGGAATCTACAAACAGTTACAAGCCATTGACAAGAAGCAAAAAAAACAAAATGATCACTAAATCAAAATTCAAAAGATTTGAATCAAATTGGACTAGTGCGTCCCTGTGGTGAAAGCAAGTGTTAACACACTTATCCACTATCAGTTGATCAGCTGGGTAAATAAATTCATCACGCACAAAAAATACCCCAGGCTCTAATAGGTACCATGACATGACCAAGCATACTGCATCCATGTATATGTAAATGTTAGGCCATATAAAAGGAAAGTTTATGATCATCCTTTTCATCACACAAATCTGGGTTGGGCGGGCGGTTTTTATTTGTCATTTTTCTGGCACATGATGTAGATGTAATATGTAACTGTCGTAAGTCCATTTCTTTCAAAGAAACTGGATGCATCAAATTCCTGTTTTCTTAGCAAGAAGTTTCCAAATGCTGCACACAAATACCTAATAATGTTGCACAAATTGTGTGCTTCCGAAAGTTGAATTGCTGCTAGCCTGACACATTTTTAGCATTAACTCTAAAATTGAATAAGGGGTGCGCGATTTATAGTTCTCAAATATAAATATAGTTTTAAGATATAGTAAATATTAATGTAAGGATACATGCTTAAATCTGGTAGCTACTTCATTATGTGCATGTTTACAGATTCAATTACAATTACATTGTTTTCTTTCAAGGACCGGATGACACATATTATGGAGAAGGTAAGAAGGATATGAGGAGGGTTTATGTGAGTGGTTGGTGTATCCATGAGAAGTAATCAGTTCCTGATACGCGACGAAGGAGTAAGATGGGGCCGAGGTGGAGAAAAACTGCAGTTTATTACAGAATAAAATGCGAGAACATAGAGTAATAGCAGAGAACAATACTATGAGTAATGGAGGCACAAGAGAACAATACTATGAACAATGACCAATGAGAAAACAAAACTATGAGTACAGGGCAACAAGATCTAAGTTAATCAGGGACATGAAACCCGGACGGTAAGAGAGTTCATGGGGGGGGGGGGGGTAATGTCAGGAGGGGTGGGAGAGGAGGCACGAAGAGCCCTCCACCAAAGGGAGGAGAGGGTGCGAGGGGCGCCAGAGGGTGCGAGGCGGGGCACATATACATACAACGCCTGGGAGGTCCAGGCCCCTTGGGCCATGATATCAGGGAGGGGGACACGGGCGTGTTGGCAGGCCTGGTCAGCACCTCGCTGGAGGCTGTGTAAGGTGAAGGTGTCCGGAGCCGGAACGGTGAGGTCCTGGAGGGCGGCCGGGAGGATGGTTGTCATGGTCCGAGGGTCTAGGGGGCGGCCTGAGGGCATGATGAAGGCTGGGTCGGAGGCCGCAGCCGGCACCAGGGCGCTACCGGGCGCCCGGGTCGCCGTGGGCCTCGCCGGGAGGCGCCAGGTCGCATGAGGGGGAGTTCCGGTTCCAGGCGGGGCAAGGGCCACGGTACGCACCCGGCTGTAGGGTGTGCGGCCATCGGGTTGCGAGGAGGAGCAGGGGTGGATTTTAGGGTGTGCCGAGTCGGCGACCCGGAAGGATGAGGTGGAAGCCACGGAGGCCTTCGTGGGGGCGGTGTGGACCTCGAGGCGGATGGCGTTAATGGCGATGGGGTTGTGCCGTGCCAGGATTTTAGGGTGTGCCGAGTCGGCGGCCCGGAAGGATGAGGTGGAAGCCACGGAAGCCATCGTGGGGGCGGTGTGGACCTCGAGGCGGATGGCGTTAATGGCGATGGGGTTGTGCCAGCCGTCAGGAAGCCTACCCTCTGCGATCCATGTGAATAACGTCTCGGAGTATCGGCGGACGGTAGGCCAGGGATGGATCAGGTTATCCCTCAGTACTGTTAGGGTGTGATGAGTAAGGCCCGGGATGGGGAAGGAGGGGTGGCCCTCCACCATCCACAGGGCGAGGCCGTACTCGTCCTTGGTGGCCACCCCCTTCTTCACTGCCTTCCCCTCTGCCACCCTCTCGACCAGGTTGTGAGGGAACACATAATTTGAGGGGTTCCTTTGCGGCGTCTGGTGCATTGCACTTCGGCCGACTCCAGAATCTCCCCGATGCCTTCCGCGGCAGATGTCGGGGTGTGGGCGATGGGGGTGTGTAGAGGGGCAGTCGCGGAGGCGGCGACAGCTGGAGGCGGTGCTGGGCTCCAGTGCCGAGCGTAGCGTCGATACTGTGGGTGGAGGACACACGCAGCTGCTGGGTGAGTTGACAGAGCCAGGGCGGCGGAGGCGGTTGGGTGTGGCAGCAGTGCCGGGGCGGCGTAGGCCATGGACGTGGTGGCGCGCACCGTGGCTGGAGCTGGCTGGGCAGGGGCGGTGGTCAGTGCCATTGCCTCCACGATGCGGGCGAGAGATTCCACGGAGCACGTCCATGGTTGCCTAGGCCGAGGAGATCCAGTGCGCCGCCTCAGAGTGGCGGCGCGAGGTGGAGGAAGTTGCGTAGGCAAAGTCCGGGATAGAGTGTTTGGTGGCTCTCCTGGTTCCGCGACGGCCAGCAGGGCGGCCTCGGCCGCGAGCTATGGATGGCATGCTGGCAGTGATAGCTGTATGCCCCGTGTTGGCGTGAGCGTCAGTCCGCGGGGCGTGAATGTAGCCCATGAAGTTTCGTCGGGAAGCACCAACAAAAATTAGCAGCAGGACAGGGTCACGGGAGGAGAGCCGGTTATAAGGGCCGGGACCCCAGGGGGAGGGGGGGTCCTCCTCCTCCACTGCGAATCAAACGCAATGCAAGCATTATGACCAAAGCAAGAAGACAGCAATTTAGAAGCTTGCAGTAAATATGCAAGCTTTATTCCAAACACTGACCTCATTTGCACTTTGCTACAAACTTCAAGTCAAAACCTCTCCTTGTCAGTTGCATCATGGAGGATGTCCATGCGATTGGCCTTCGTTTGCCACCTGCCAATTTTCATCAGGAACTTTCTAGCCTTCAGGCATTTCCGCGTCTGTGTCAAGACTACCTATTCCAGCCTACACTCACAGGAACTAGAAGTACCTCAAGGCAGCATACTGGCCGTGACCCTTTTCGGGGTCAAGGTCAATGGTATTGGTGCTGCTGTAAAGCGGGGGGTCTCCTGTAGTCTTTTCGTGGACGACTTTGTTTTATATTACAGCGGTGCTAACATGATTCTCATAGAGACAGCTACAACTAAGCATAAATGGGATCCATCGATGGTCAGTTCTGAACTTGATTCAAATTTTCCAAGACCAAGACAGTCTGCATGCACTTCTGCCTGCTGCGTAGAATGCATGCGGAACCGGAGCTGACCCTTGATGGGGATCCCATTAAAGTCGTTGAGAAAACCAAATTTCTGTGCCTCATTCTTGATGCAAAACTGTCTTACGTGCCACATATAAAGTACCTGAAAACAAGATGCCTGAAAGCGCTAGATATTCTGAGGGTGCTGTCCAGCTCAGAGTGGGGAGCGGACAGAGATGTTCTGCTCTCCGTGTACAGAACCTTGGTTCAGTCACGAGTGGATTACGGCAGCATAGTATATGGTTCCGCAAGAAAATCATATATTGGGCTGCTAGACACGATCCACCACCAGGGACTGGACCTTGGGGCCTTCTGCACCTCACCGGCTCAGAGCCTCTACGTCGAAGCCAATGAACCATCACTTAACAATTGTTGCACACAATTGTCTATTCGAGCAACATGATGAATCCATGTATGAAGCCGGGCCGAATTCCATCCGGCCACTGAGGCTCCGAATGAAACCTCATTTGGAGGCCTTGGGCATGGATTTGGACGTGGTGGAAGATGCCAAAGTCCCAGAACATCCCCCGTGGTCGTTGAGGAAGCCGTCGGTTTTCCTCCGACTCATGGAACTGAGGAAGTCTGGGACACATCCACTCGAGTACCAAGGACTGCATGCAGAGATTCAAGGCCAGTTTGCAGACCACCTCTCCATATACACTGATGGTTCGAAAGACCAAAGCCGGTTAGCTGCTGCGGCAGTCTGCCGATGGGAAAAATTTGGCATACGCTTGCCCGATCAGAGCTCGATCTTCACTGTGGAAGCCCGAGCACTCCTACTCGCGTTGGAGTGTATCGAGGTATCCAACCACACTAACTATGTTATATACAGTGATCTGTTCTCTTGCCTCCGGGCTGTTGCTGGACTGAAAATGAAACACCCTATTCTAGCAACGGTCATTTATAAAATGAACCAACTGGCAACTGATGCGTATGACATCCAGCTGATCGGGCTGCGAAGAAGGCCCTGAACTGTGATCTTGAACAGTGTCTGATCCCTCACTCTGATCTGAAACCACTAATAGCCACCCAGATAAAATCCAAATGGCAACATGAGTGGGATGAAAACATTAATAAACTTAAAGAAATTAAACCAAGTGGTCCTTAGCCGCTGCCGTATTGGCCACTCGTGGCTTACACATGCTTTTCTGCTCAAGGGGGAAACCTCCCCCTGAATGTACTGGGTGTCGGTCAGTCCCCACTGACACTCAAACACATTTGACTAAGTTGCGTTGATTTTTTGGCCCTGCGCCAACAATTCTACACTGCAGACAGAATGCATGACATTTTTACTAAAGTAAAACAAGAAAACATTTTAGCCTTTTTGAGGGCAGCTGGACTATACCACCTCATATAGTTTACTAAATAAATTCTATCAATTATTAACCAAACTTTGCTTTTTCTATGGGAATTTGTTTCCCTTGACCACAAATATATGATTGTGAGCTTTCTAATTTAATGAGCGTCTATTGGCACATAATTGATTGACTGCTTTTACATGTAAAAGCGATGGTTTGAACAAAAAACAAACATTTCTCACCGTGAATATGGCCTATGCTGATGACACGGCATAAAGCAACCACCAATCAATCAATCAATCAATCAACCTTTTTAGTTGATCCAGATAATAGACTCATACATGGTTTATCCAGGGAGAGGTTGCATTCACATGTACACTCACTGCAGTTTGCTGTACAGTTCTCATGGGAGCAGGACCTCTCTAACATAACCTGTAATGCATGCACCCCCCCCTGTGTTTGTTTAATAATACGTTTCTAAATAATACATTTCTTAGTTTCATATAATTGTCCATGCATTTACACGTTATAAATTAAAACTAATTCTGGGTGCGGAAGGCAGTAAACGCATACAATGAGATTTCTCTATTTCTTAGAACGTGACAAAATGTAAACAACCTGTGTCTATAACCCCTGCAGAGCCTAAGATAGTTTGTATTTGCCAGCCATCTTTTTTAATTACAAAAATGATACATAACCAGCTGAGCACATTAGATAGCAAGTAAACACCTTTATCTACATCAGAGAGCGTGTATATAGATGAGAGGGACAACTGTCATAGTAGAATGTGTAACAGCTGCCGACTGTGCCGCTCCAAGTGGTGGTTGTTGAACACTTTATTACACAGCTGGCAAACTCAATGCATTGTCAATAGTCGTGTGCAATCTTCATACAGAAAATGTCAAATATCTCTAAAACCACACCACCTAGAAACAAATCGCTTGGTACACATATAGAAAACATATTCAATGAATAGATTATATTAAATTGATAAGGTTAGTGTTCTGCATTTCTATTAATTTGGAATAAAATAAACGTTTTGCACTGCACGTACGGCAAACTCAATGCATTGTCAATGGCGGTGAGCAATCTTCATACAGAAAATGTCAAATATCTCTAAAACTACATGACCTAGACACAAGCCGCTTGGAACACATATAGAAAACATGTTTACCAAAAAGATTATATTGAATTTATAAGGTTAGGGTTCTGGATTTCTATTAATTTTTTAAGAAAACTAATGTTTTGCACTGCGCGTACCGGCAAACTCAAGGCTTGTTCAACAATAACCGCCAGGAGCGCCACTGTAGCCTGTGTTACCGATTTTCGCGGGAGTTGTCCCTCTCATCTATATACTCTCTGTCTACATCTAGTAGAGGCTGTTGCCATTTGATGCTGGTTCTCATATTCAATTAGATGAAATGCCCAAATTATATCATTAGATACAAGTTATTAGTTGGTCCTACTTTTTACAAAATTATGTGATCTAAAAGTGAATGAATGTAACATGATATGGCCAGAAGACCATTGGGTTGGCGCTGAAAAAAACCCTCTTTATTTGCTGAATAAAATTACCATTTACCAAAGAGAAGATATATATTGTGTTCCTGCTGAAGTCTTGGTATATGCCCCTTTTATTTAATTCACTCGTCTTTTATTTGACAACATCCAAAAGTCAGATGAGGTCCAATCAAACATTAAATTTCTAATTTAGATGAAACTCATTCTGTGGACTTAAGATTATGTAACTGTTTCAATCACGATTTATTTATATCTTTTCAAGGTGCTCTCTAAGACAAAGCCTTATTCCAGAGGGTAAGAGACTTTATAGTTGTAATCTTAACTTCACACTAGCAACCCAATCTATTCAATGCTGTGCCTATGTTTCTTCCCAACCTGGCCTCTCAACAAATATCTTAATGACCCAATGCTCATTCCTGAAACAAAGGCAGGAACACTGCATAAATTATAAGCCTATTGTTCATTTCACAAGTTAAGAAGCAGCCCTACACTGGCCCATAATGCTATTTCTAACCACGAGTGAAACAACTCAGCTTGCACTTGATTTTGAGATTTCAAGTATGGGCTCAATTGATGTATGCCTCTCCAAGAAAACTGAGGTATTTGTTATATTTGGACCTATTTTAAGAAGATCTTAAGAGCTATTTATATAAAGTCAAAAGAGTGATATCTTCAATAAATTTGAATCCAAATATAAGGCAAATAAATTACTATTCAGAAGTGTTTTTCTGTGTTCATGGTATATATAAATGATCGTTTTATTACACTAGCTCCCTATGCATATTTATATCTGCACACAAGTATCCTCTTTGTCCCAAAACAAAGTTTATGTACCTGAGGTTTAATATGCACAAAATTTGAAAATGTGCAGCTCAAAGTTAGGTTGGTAAAAGACCTGTAATAGGAGCTGATAGTTTATCAATAAGTTTTTTGTTATTGATTCCTTGCAGTCAACTTTGTAACCATGAACTTCTCTCCTTGACAGCACTCGGACACCTTACTGTCACATCACACAAAGACCACCAGCAAGGAGCATCGACACTGCAAGCAGTTGGCACTGTGAAACGCTAACCATGTAGCTTATGCTTCAACTATGGCAGTATTTTTGCATTCTTGCCGAAATTCTCAACTTTTCACCAATATATATCAAAACTGCGCAATAGAACCACCATCTGCGCAGTTAATTCCTACTGAAGCAGTTTTTGGCAGATGTATGCAGGGTTTTCATTTACCCATACTCTGAACAGGGGTGAATCTTGTATCTACGGTATATATCCATATATCAAATTTCTTTAAAACATGAGTCTTTACAGAACATCTAAAGATTGAATCTCAAAACACAGCAATGTTATTTATACCACCAACAATGTTCATTGCAAATGTATAATATTGGTATTAATGGACATTATTTTCTAGAACTGTACCAGTTTTGAATCTCAAAAGACAACAATGTTATTTATACCACCAACAATGTTCATTGCAAATGTATAATATTGGTATTAATGGACATTATTTTCTAGAACTGTACCTGTTGAATCTCAAAAGACAGCAATGTTATTTATTCCACCAACAATATTCATTGCAAACTAATAACATTGCTATTAGTAGACATCATTATTTTCTAGAATTGTACCTGTTTTGTTTCTAGGCTCTGAAAACATGATTATAAAGATCAGTCAAGTGAGCATTTAAAATCTATTTGTCCTATTGTCAAAATCATCCATACAAGAGTGATCTGAATATTATTATATCAATTTCTAATTCGAAGTGGATGAATCATGTTTCATCAGATGATTGTTAATGTGTTTGCCATACTCATAAATTAGAAAACTCCATTTCTGTGGAGCATAGTGTTAGTCAGCATATCTGAATTTATTGAGGCCATGAACACTCTGAGAAGATATAGTCTTTCCTCAGTCTCAAAGCATTGGTTTTACAAGCCTTTTATATAATTATATTGTATTAAGTGAGAAGCAAAGAATAGTATGACATCAGGCTATGAATATGAATAAACTCAATAACTCACATAGATAATATCTCAAGATAGAAATAAACCTTTTTTAAACAAAACATATCTATAAGAAGTTACCAGATTAAGAACCAACATCATCGGTTTGATAGCAAATCTGGGGACCAGTCTCATTGATATTAGCAGTGATAACGGGTTCTGTAATAGAATGGGGGGGTGCAGTACATTGGTAAACTGGTTATTTATTTAAATGTGCCAAGGAGAGAGGATTGTGAGTGTAGAGCACTTAGGTTTTGTTATTATTCTTGTGCAACCAAGTCAAGTATAGTAGATATGGGTGATCACAAAAGATTATATGGGATATGTTGCCCAGGCAATAATAGTCAAAAGCACCTGGTCAGTTGATTACTGATGAACCAGTGCAGGTAGTTTTGAGTTGCTAGATAGGGTTAGTTGTGTGATGATTGAGAAAATAGCCACAGCATAATAATTGTGGCCTGTATATAAATAATCATACATTAAATATGTTGATGCGTCAACATACCTAATTCACGATACTCCGACGAAATGAAGAAACAAAGGTGGGGGGGGGGGGCAGGTGGTGACTATGGTTATTTGATTTCCATTCAAATATGAATCAATCAAGGATCAATGTTATGGTGCTTTTGAAGGCGGACGAGCCTGGCTCGAAAGGTCAGCACTCAGGAGGCTGCCGATGGTTATTTGATTTTCATTCAAATATGAATCAATCAAGGATCAGTGTAACAGTGCTTTTGGTGGCGGACGAGCCTTGCTCGAAAGTTCAGCACTCGGGAGGCTGACGATGGTTATTTGATTTCCATTCAAATATGAATCAATCAAGGATCAGTGTAACAGTGCTTTTGGTGGCGGACGAGCCTGGCTCGAAAGTTCAGCACTCGGGAGGCTGACGATGGTTATTTGATTTCCATTCAAATATGAATCAATCAAGGATCAGTGTAACTGTGCCTTTGAAGGCGGTTGATGCTGGCTCGAGAGTTCAATGCCTCAAGAGGCTGACGATGGTGAGACAACGGAAGGCGACTGGAACCTTGCGAACATGGAGGGCTGGCTTCTGAGATGGAATTAGTGTTCAGGCATAATCAACATGATTGAGTGCCTGGAGTGAGATAATTGACATGATGAGAAATTTACAATCAGGTAGATAAGGTCAAGTTCAGCACTTAACCCTTATATGAGAGGGATGGGTGGGTGGGTGAAGTAATGTTGCTCCGACGAGAGCCAAGAGGGAAGTATGGATGAAGGGGGAGTAGTCACGTGCTGAGTGGAGACCGGTGTTGCAGTTTCCGCGGCACACCAGTTTGCGAGGGACACATCGCTTTTGCGCATGCGTCAAAATCGAACAGCATCGTCACTAACCTTATAAATTTAATATAATGTTTATGGTAAAGATGTTTTCTATGTGTACCAAGCGATTTGTTTCTAGGTGGTGTGGTTTTAGAGATATTTCACATTTTCTGTATGAAGATTGCTCACGACCATTGACAATGTCTTGAGTTTGACGGTATGCGCAGTGCAAAACCTTAGTTTTATTCAAAATTAATAGAAATCAAGAACCCTAATTTTATCAATTTAATATAATCTGTTTGTTGAATATGTTTCTGTATGTGTGCCAAGCGGTTTGTTTCTAGGTGGTGTAATTTGAGAGATATTTGACTTTTTCTGTATGAAGATTTGCTCACGGCCATTGACAATGAATTTGAATGTATGTGTACCTCGCAAAGTGGCATACCGCGGAAACTGCAACACCGGCCTCATTTGCGAATGAGTACCTCTATTTCTGAAGCTTGTAAATTACATTAATGGGGGACCTCCGACTTTTTAGTTCAAGTTCCTGCCGTTCGCATCGCCACTGAAGTAGTGGGCCTCTCGGGCACACTGTAACACTGCAAATTCAATGGCTATGAGGAATCTTCATACAAAAGAAGTGTAATATCTCTAAAACTACACCACCTAGAGACAAACCACTTGGTAGACATATAGAAAACATATTCAACAAATATATTATATTAAATTTATCAGGTTAGGGTTCTGCATTTCTATTAATTTTGAATAAAATAAACGTTCTGCACTGCGCGTACCGGCAAACTCAATGCATTGTCAATGGCCGTGAGCAATCTTCATACAGAAAAAGTCAAATATCTCTAAAACTACACCACCTAGAGACAAACCACTTGGTAGACATATAGAAAACATATTCAACAAATATATTATATTAAATTTATCAGGTTAGGGTTCTGCATTTCTATTAATTTTGAATAAAATAAACGTTCTGCACTGCGCGTACCGGCAAACTCAATGCATTGTCAATGGCCGTGACCAATCTTCATACAGAAAAAGTCAAATATCTCTAAAACCACACCACCTAGAGACAAACCACTTGGTACACATATAGAAAACATATCCAACGAATAGATTATATTAAATTTATAAGGTTAGGGTGCTGTATTTCTATTAATTTTGAATAAAATAAACGTTCTGCACTGCGTGTACCGGCAAACTCAATGCATTGTCAATGGCCGTTTATGCCCACTAGTACCGATGCGCCACCAAGTGTCGGAAAAACGAACTAGCCCACATGTGCCCCATTATGTATGTATGTTTTAGGAGAATCTATGTATTGAAAATAATCACTGTATAATAAATGTAATTGTGGTCGATGTCTGAATAATCATACATAAGTTACCTACTTTTCTGAAGATTGCAGCTACATTAATAACAGATATCTATCTGTCTTAGAAGCATCTGTGTACATATACATGTAGAATAGAGACATAGCATAATGAAGTCAATCATGGTCAGTATATGAATAATGATACATAAGCACCCGGCCTTGCGAAGCCTTACAATTATATTTTTATATATCGCATGTAAAGTACATGTATTCCTCCCATTATCTTGTGTTCAATTATTGGAGAAGGTAAATCTCAATGGTTTAATTTATAGTGGAAACTTGAAAAAGAGGTTTTATAACAACCTATAGATCTACCCAGCACATGTTATAATTAAGTTAATCATAATCCATTAAGTCAGAAGTACTTTTCTATTGTGCAGCTAAAGCTTAAAGTTACATTAATACGCAAATCTTTTGAAATTAGCTGATGTTAATGGCAATGCTTTGATATAGATTTGATATGTCTATCTTTTATAATAGGTTAAGATGTTATGCGGTGAGCCAGAGGACACAAATATATTGTCAGCTTTCAATTATTGTTTACTCAAATCTATGTATCTTTATGTTATAATACCGACCCCCCCCCCCCCAAGGGGGAGGCTAATGACTAACACGTGTACATATATACATAAACAATACCCAGACTCACAAAGGTGGACAATGAAATAACCAGAATCCAGCAAACGGAAACGGAAATAGCCCTATATGGGCGCTGCCATTTGTATGCTCATGTTGAATAATCAAAATCCAGTAAACGGACATGGATATAGATCGTCAAACTTTGCTACGCAGAAAAGAGCTTTGACAACAGCCATTGGTTAATAATATACGAGTAACATACTGCAAAACATTGATTTTATTCAAAGTTTTTTAAAATATATAACAATTTGGCATAACCATGGATGCACAAATGCAATATTAATAGTCTATTCCGTGGAAACAACAATTGTATTTGATTATCACGACTGCAACTCGGGTCACCCAAGCTGCTAGAATTTCAAATCCAACACTGCGAGTGGAGTAGAAAAAATACTATCGAATACGGCCACCAAGGGAGGGGGGGGGGTCGGTCCTAAGCATTGCTTATTCATAATATGCTCAACTATGCATGTATATATTTTTCTTCTTTATAGGCATCTCTGTTATTATGTATGACATATAGAAAGAGCAATTTGAGTTGAATACCGTGGCACAAATAAAAGGTTACATATACTGTCCATCTACATATATTGTTACTAATCAATTGAATACAAATCTCTATATATTTAATATTATCCTTCATTCATTGAATTAAAAAAAATCGATACCAGAGGAATATTTGAGCATATGCATGCCTGTTCATAGCTTAGTGTACACTATGTAACATTCTGCAATATTATGAGGAATTATGCATAATATCTGCAAAAATATGAGGAAGATATCACCCTTTTGACCCCACTTGAGTTCTTTACTGATATGACCTTAGATGTTGCCAGGATGTAAAACAACAAACAATCTAATTAAAGTATTATAGTAGTCCGCACTGACTTCTCAGACAAGGAACTATTACCTAATACATATAGGTATGGCAAGGGTGATTGCATCAGGGAGCCTAGGTAGTGTAATGGTTAGCATGCTGGCCCTGGAATGGCACAAAGTGTGGGTTTGAAACCTGCTCGAGGTGCAATATTTCCCATATTCATCACCCGTAAAACAGTAGTAAATGCGCAGACAACCAATATATTGAAAACAAGTTGCATCACATGGGAATAGTGTTGGGCTTCCTCCTAAAAAATAGACTACATCGCGGTTCCGACTGCGCATGCGCTGAAAACGGCCGTGGGAGCAAAGCAAAGGCGTACGGCCATTGACTTTGCCTATACGAGCATTGAAAAATGTCAGTTTTATTCAAATTAATAGGAATCCAAAACCCTAACCTTATAAATCTAATATAATCCGTTTGTTAAACATGTTTTCTATGTGTGTTCCAAGTGGTTTGTCTCTAGGTGGTGTGGTTTTATCAATATTTTACTTTTTCTGTATGGAGATTGCTCACTGCCATTGACAATGCATTGAGTACTCTGGCTATGGCTCTAACACTAGTCTGAGTGCCTAGATCTTTTTAAATCTAAATGCACATGGCATAAGATGTGCTGATTATATTGATGTAAATGCAATGCTGGATAAAAGATTAATATCTTAATTTATTATATATATTTTTTAGTTAGTATTCTATGTTTCAAACAAGAGCTGAGATGATCTGAAACTAGCACATTTCATAGCTGCACCCAGTGTATTAGTATGTGCCATGTGCTTTTGGGGGGCATGTTTTGCTCTGATGCATCCCACAATGCACTGCACCGCTGGAACCGTGATGTAGTCTATTGCAAGTCCATAATCCCTTATCCGAAATCATTAATTGGAGCCAGCTGTATTTCAGAATTCTGAATTTTTCAGATTTCAGAATAAAGGTAGTAAGTAATTAGACATTTAAGGCCTGTTTAGACTTGTGACGGCGCAAGCCAACGCTCCCATTTAGACTTTACGCCGATGCTTGACAGTATTAGACGCCGCAAGTTGAACTTTCAAGGTCAGCGCTTCCACACGTCGGCAGTTCAGCCAATCAGAAGTGGTCAGGTCACTTGATTCGGTGAGGTTTGTTGTTTGTTTGTTGTTGTTTTACGTCCTAGCAACATCTAAGGTCATATCAGGACGGGTACCGACTTGTGACAGTGCGCATCCTGGCGACTTTATAGTGCTGTCTCACTGGGAAACAAGGCCGCCGGGACCATGACCTGGTATCCCACTCAGTCACATTATCCTGACACTGAGCACACCAGTCCTTGCCCTGTCCTAGTAATGCCGAGCGCCTGGCTAGGAAGTGACAAGCACGATTCGGTGAGGGATTCGGTGAGGTATTGCCTGAGTTTGGTTTGATGATCCATGATGTTCTACTCTTTCTGTTTGCTTTTGGCTCTTCTGTTCTTCTAAGTACAGACTAGATAAATGATTCACCCGGCACTTGTAGTACATGGGTGAAGGACAACGTAGTCTAAATACTGGCGAAAATAGGATTAGTATGGAACATGACCTAGAAACTGTGGCTCCAGTATCAAATGGCTACCCATATAGGCACAGAGTTGGTGAAATGGGCGAGAATGCGAAAAGACAAGATGGCGGCCGCTGAATGCCGTCGATTTCACTTTTAAATCTTATTAAACTAGATATTATATTATATTTTTCAACTCAAAGGTAGCGGGCTATCGATAAGACATATGTAAAGAATAATTGTTGCTTCTTAGATTGTGAAATTAGGCTCTCAATTCTTTGAACCGCATTTTCGACAGCTTTTACATAGGGTTGGTTTGCACCCCTACAGGGTGAATCGTGCATAATGTGGTGTTTTTCTTCCTGTCTGTGGGAAAGTGCATATAAAAGACGCCTTGACTGCTTATCGGAAAGTATAGCCTATGTGTGTCGGCAGCGGGTTTCCTCCGAAATACGGAAAATATGTCGACATTAGCCAATGTGTGCGTCAAAGCATTCAGACTTCTACAGCGATATTCCACTTGTAGTTGTAGCATCCCACAAAGGTTTTACGCCGCTTCATATATATATATATAGCGGCGTAAAGTTGATAGAGTGTGACGAAGTCAAAAAAGTATAAATGGGCCTAAATACTGCAGTTAAAACTTATAAATATTCAAACCAGTATTGGATGAAGACTATATTATTACAAGGTTAAAACCAAAAAAAATGTATATTAGAACCTGGATGAGGTTGGTCACGTGACTGGTGGCAAATTCAAAAGTGGCTAGTGAGGTTAGTTCGGCAGTGATCCTCCAGACGGCGCGTGCGGCGGCCACGGAGTTAGTTCAGCAGTTTGACGCTATGTGGCGGCATCAGTGTCTCGTTCGGGCTTACCCTTGTAAAAGGCTTGGTACGAATAAGATGCACAATTATAGACCTTAGGCATAAATACTCCCAATGCATTTGATTTCCATCGAAAACAGTTGGTAAAACGTTTGTATCCAAAGAAATACATCAAGATTCAAACTTGTACAAAAAGTACAGGAATTAATGGGATTTTAGGGTCGATTCATGTCCTCGTGAGGTGACTGATCAGAAATACAGATGGCTTGGTACCCCCTAAGGCCTTTGTTTCAACAGAGGTCGCCACTGTAGTCATTTCAAACATGGTTTCAAAGGCCAGGCACAAAGGTGCCTGAGTTTTCTGCTATTATCAACTACTTTTTTTGGTGCAAATCAAAACAATGTCATTAGCAAAATGGACATTTAAGTGCCTTCTTTAAGCATTGCATGCGCAAAGAAAGTAATTTATTATACTCATACTCATCCGCTACTGATTATGGTTAGGCTATAAGCCTGTATCAGGTCGAGGCCTGTCCAACTGTGACTTAACCAGGTCATAAGCTTCAAATACTGGGTGTTTGCAATACTTATACTGCCTCCAATGCTTATCCAGCCTTGCTTTGAAAGCAATTATGCAATATATATTACTTGGGAATGTTGCAAATATGTCAATGAATTATTCTGGATTCTGATTTCATTCAGGAACTATTGGGAAAGTAATATTTAATGGGATGATCTGAGTCCAAATTTTATAATTTGATTTCTTCTTGAAAAAAACTCACTCCACTTCACCATGTTCACATACAGTATCACCTTGTATTACAAATCCTATATTTTTTTTAAACAATGGAATGGACACTCTAAAATGTTGAGATCTTATTTTCTCAATGACATTGGATGGCATATTGTATGAAATGAGTTATGTTAGTTTTAGCAAATTCATATCAATGAGTGATATTAGGAGTATTTCTGATAGGCAAAGCTGCAGTGGCTTCTGTTGTTACTCTCACAACACTGTCTCCATGACAGGTTCCTAAGCAACCCATTAGAAAAAGTGTTGCAAAGCTGGGCTGATATATCCACATCATTTTGCAACCTAATATGAAAAATAAATTACATAAGATGATAATTATGAATGTTCATCTCTCATAGCTCCTAATTTAAACATGTGCCTGTGCAGTGGTCGTTGAATCATTTTGAACACTACTCTGTTTATAAAAGCATTAGTTCAGCAATTTGCCACTCGGTGCCACAAGCGACCTCTGCGCAGGACCCAGACGGCACCTAGCGGAAAACATGGGTACTGGAACCCCACTATCTAGGTACCAGCTACAGATAAGAGCCAGTCACTAGGTACCAGCCGAGTAGGATGCTGGTACCGGGTTGTTCCCAAATAGACCTCACACTGGTACCCAGCCTCATCTAACCTAGCAACAGAGACCTTAGTGATGATAGTCAGAATAGACAGCACCCTGCAAAGTAAGTGTCACTTTTGTATATTCCCTAATCTAAGCCCTTCTAGATATTTTGCCAATACTCTCTTCTCCGATCATCCATAATTAACCGACCATTCACTGAATCGCGAGAAAGTATAAGTTCTGCTTCATAACGACATAAGATAAGGAAACTTGCAAGTTCCAGTTTAGCGAGAGAACTGGAAAACTGCCGGTTGGCTAAGCCACAACATGGGTGGAGTAAATTAACATTTCTGAGTGAGTAAAACTTTGACCATGTTAATGTGTAACGATTAAAATACTATCTGTTTATGACACAAATATGCCTTTGATCAGGAGAATTTGATTTGTACACAGTGTTTTATGTTTTCAGTGTAACTGTTTCTGTGCTTAATCTGTTGTCAAATGTGTGCCAATCGTATTATCGTTTTTGGGGTGTTTTTGTTGTTCAAGTGTTTTTATTCCTCTGAATAACATATTGTCAGTGCTAATTTACAACGCAGGAGACAGAAATAGTGCACAAATCTTTATTGCTGTACCAACGAACGCACGGCAGAATAGTCAAGCTATAAGTAGCCAATAAGTTAAGTACATGAACCGCATGGGTGGGAAAAACACAGACGACGAAATCTCGGAGCAGAGTTAAACCTGACTTCTCTACTCGGTGCCTTTAGTGTGAATGCGAGCCTTATGGAAAACTGACCAAGTCTCTTCGAAGCTCGCAGGCTGACGTGTCGTGACGTGGCCCCTGCTAGGCGAATCAGCAGTGAGGACGTGTAATGACGTGGTCACTGCTAGGCGCATCGGCAGTAAGAGCGGGAAAATGACCAACGCTTCGAACCACGCAGCCAGACGTGTCATGACGTGAACATTGCTAGGCGCATCAGAGAGGATAAGGCGGGAGAGGCTAAGCAACACTAGAACGGTCTCCAACGTCGCAAATTACCCATGTTACCCGCAACATGCATAATTTACAACGCAGGAGACAGAAATAGTGCACAAATCTTTATCGCTGTAACAACGAACGCACGGCAGAATAGTCAAGCTATAAGTAGCCAATAAGTTAAGTACATGAACCGCATAACCTAGCTACCGCCTCAGCAGTAGTTATATATTAATTGTAGAGTAGATCAGGGATAATTTCTTAACAGGATCACAACAACAGACTATTAGATATACAATAACAGTGCTCTTGGAGCAGTTCAACTCTTACAGAGAGGAGGCCCATACCGTTGGCCAAATTGACTTATCCGGACAGGCGACTAATACAGTACTTACATAACATACCCACATAATCGGGGCATATCCAATCGTTTAGCATTGAAACAGCATTGCCAGCAAGATTACAGAACAGACCTACAACGGAACATCTAAGACACTTAGTGTAGCAGAACATAGCACATTCATGTTAGTCAGAAACGCAACATATTCCATTTCCTTATTGTAACAAGCAAGCCTAGTAGCCCGGCATAAACAGCGTGGCGGCATTGATACCCAGTCTTAGACACTAACAATACCAGACCAGTAATTTAACAGTAAGCTGGCCGGGGCGGGGCTTCGGGACACAGCTAGCCTAGCTAGAGATTAAAGAGGCCTAACCGAGTTACTTGCGGCAGGGTATAGTCCCGTATATAAATTTCAGTATCCCAATACGTTAGCAATTTAGTACTTTGTAGAGTAACCCGGGTCGAGAGATCAACCAGTACACCTCATCCCTTACGCTTAGTTAAGAACCCCGCATTCAAGTTGTCGCGCCGCCCCGGAGAGTGCCAGGTACTCAGATAGTTCCAATGCAGCATAACTTGCCGGACTCTACTCACGAATAACAGCGCATCCAGCTAATGGACCCACCATTTCGACCCAGGGAGAGAGCTACCCGAGAATAGGAGCGACACCTCAGACACTCAGCCAAATAGTTGTGAGAGTGTCTGAGGTGCCTCCGAGAAGGCTGCCCTGCTCACATACTGGAAGACTGTTCCGGACCTCCAGCGACCGAGTTCTCGCACTTCCGCCACTGACGATCCCCCGCTCGCACATGCTTGAGCCCCCCCGCGTCTCAGACTGTGAAGGGTGACAGACGACGGCTGAGGATGACCCGACTGCTTAAGGGCCAAGCGCAGGGCTGATAGAAGGGTTGACGCCAGCAACGGCGCCCCATTCGGATGCAGGAACGCAGAGTCATGGTTCCCGACCGCAGTAGTACCGCGGTACCTCTTCCAGGCGTGAACAGGGCAGCACGGGGAGCCTGGTGAGCACGGTAGCATGACCGTATATACATCCTGTCCCTCCCTCGCCGTCTTGGAGGAGCGCACTCTTACCATCAGCTTATCGCCCCGCAACTAAACATCTGCCCCTCGAAGCGCATGGTCCACGTCAGTTTCCCTCGGGGTAAAGAACAAATTAGATTGTCTTAAAAATGTGTAATACGCTATCAGTGTGGCTATTGATAAGACATATGCGGACTCACCTACTTTGCTAAATTCTTTAATTATGTTCTTTATGTCTGTTATAGTTAGAGGTCTTGCCTGTACTGGTACATGCACACTTAATCTTGCTACTCCTTTCTTCATTATATGCACTATGTAAGAGTCAAATGCTTTTGTGCTACCTCCATGCATTAGAACCCACGTCCTAGCTCCACTTACATAATTGTTAACTGCTCCAGGTGACTTGAGCCTGTCATTTAAGTACAGAATATATTTTAAGATGTCTTCTTTGTTTGGCTTGTATGGATTGAATACATTCACAGATGCAAACTTGTCATAGCAATCAACTTGATAGTGTTTGTTTCTCCAGGAACCAGCTGCTAGTCCTGCTTTAATGACCTCAATGATACTGTTGGACAGGTGACCTAGGAAGAGAGAGGCAAGTAGGAAGCGAACTTCCTAGGTCAATGAACCCTGATGACCTACTGCATTCATTATGAACATGTGATTAACTTTAATTTCTAGCAACCCTCTTTCCCGACACATTTCTTGACTCTTAACCTTGTTAGCCTGTGATAAATGGGCGCGACTTAATGCATCCGCTAATATTAATTCTTTCCCTGGTTTATGGTTAATAACAATTTCACATGAGTAATCGGCTGACAGTCTCCATATTTTCCTAGCGCATGCACACAAAAATCTATCCTTCCCTTTTCCTGACGACAGTACTAGTTGCGACGCTTCATTGTCCGTATTAAGTATAATTCTAATGTTTTTTGGTGTTGGGGGGGGACAACGCAGACAGGGCCGTTATTAAATTCAACGCTTCTAGTTGTGTTATGTGAAAACCCTTCTCTAACAGGGAGTGATCATATTCTGCTGCGAAGTAGTACAATTCGGAGAACCCCCCTCCTCCTGTTAGGCACAAATCACATTCAATGACCCAGTCACGGAATGGGGTAGGGAGGATCAATACAAGTCCATTAGACGTCTCCGCATAATCCCGAAACCACCTTATATCTCCCAATGCTTCCTCTGTCGTATTAATTTTTCCTATAAATGGTGCACCCCGTAAGAATTCTAGCAGTCTGTTCATGAACCTCCTCGCCGGTATTACACAACGAGAAATGAATTGTAATTTACCCAGTAGTTTTTGAATATCTTTCCTAGATACCATTTTTCCCACTCTCCATAGCGCGCATAGATGACAAAGGGAAAAAGAACATGACTAGGTGCGATTGGTCACAAAACGCAAATGGGTCTAGCAGACAAAAGGGGATCAACGCTGAAGCTCGGCTTGGATCAACCCGTGTTAAGAGTGGCTACATATCCAATTAAAGACTGACATGTCCGATGAAAGACTTGCATGTTCGATTAAAGAATCGCATATCGGATTAAAGACGGTGAGTCTTCAGTGTGTTCTTCCCCCCATTTGCAGAAAAACATACTTGACGTAATCCCCTCAACACTTTTATTCGTCGCGCATAAGCGCAGTATTTCCAATAGCTTATCTGCCGGGATTGTAATTACCATATCTTGTGTGTTAATATCAAAACCTAACCAGATCAATCTCATGCGAGGTTTACAGCACTTCTTAACCGACATGTCTAGTCCCAGGTCACCTAGCAGCGCAACTAAGAAGTTATAGGATTCCCAAGCTCTTTTGTCCGATTTTTCCACCCCAACAAAGTCATCTAAGTAGCATAGACAGAAAAAACCTGCTTTCCTCATTAAATACACTACTGCCGAAGTGGTCCGAGCACAAGCGAGGGCAGACGTTCGGCAGCCAAATGGCGGGGCGGTATCATAGTAAAGCTCTCCGTCGAACTTAATACCAAAAAGGGGGACCGACAACGGGCAGGTACGTAGCTGCCTGTATGCTCTCGCTAGGTCTACGCTCCACAGTACACACCCTGGGCCCAGTTTAGCAGCTTCTCCTGCCAAGTCTAGTATTCCTGGTAATTTAAAATTCAAAGGGCCTCCCTGAAACATCCCTTTCAATATCCCAGCATTGACACTTTTACCACCAGGAAAGCTGAGGTCTACAATTATTCGATGCTCTATACTTCCTTTCTTAGGACGAGTCATCATCGGACTCACTTGATCCCACGGGACGAATGGTGTAGATTTAAATGGACCTAGGAGGGTACCTTTACTCATCTCAACATTAACATAGTTCTTTATCCAGAATAAGTCTTCATCGTTAGTAGTATGATTTCGCAGTGTAGATACTGGGGGGTCTTGACCTACATAATCCGCCGGCCAGCCAAATTCTAGATACTCTAGTATTATTTTATCCTCATAGTTTATCAATTTATCTCTCCAAGCCTGAATGTTTAAACCTGATGGGACTCTGAGTTTTGCTTGGAGATAATTAGGCAACCCTGTTAACCTTACTTGTTTGTAAATGTGTAAATAAGGAAATACACTAAATCTCACTTCACTTTTCAAGGTAGGCCAGTACTCCATTAATCTAGTACGAAATTCCATCGGCGTGATCCCTACTCTCACTTTCACATCTACCTCACTATCCAGTTCTATCAACTCCTCATTGAGAAGACATCCATGCAACCCTACTGTTTGCTCCCCTATTTCCTGATTGCAATCCAAATCTTCTTTAACCTCTCTGTTATGCACATCTGCAGAGCACACACCATTAGAGTGTGAAAAGCATGAAGACCGGCTTGAGGCATCCGGCAGGCATCCGAATGAGGATGATACAATAGCACTGCTATCGGTGACTGACTTAGGGAAGGGCAGTGTGCCCAGATGAAGACCATTAGCATGTTCAGTATCGTGTTGTGAGCAGTTGATGTGAGGGAGTGCTGCCGGGCAGCGCCAAAGAGAGGTAAGCGACTCTGTAGGTAACAAAGCGTTGGAGGATGTGTGCCTTGCAGAATATCTATCTGTTTCTAACCTATTTAATTCTTGAACTTTATTACATTGACTCAATTTTTCTTTCTTTTTTTTTCTTAACACCAACAAAAATGTCTATGGTATTTTGTTTTACCTTCCTTGAACTAATCGCCGAATCGGACAATGTTTGGGAGTGTTTATCTCCGTTTTTAGTTATAACATCTGCACTAAACTTTGATATATCTGAATCGTTAAACTCGGCCTCAATGAGGCCTACGCCGTAAAAACCTGTTTACCTATATTATCTCTACGGTCTTGCTCATTGTTTCCGCTACTTTGCATTCTCCTTTTGTTATTACAATCCACTTCTCTGTGATAGTTTAGTTTCTTAAATTTGTTGGCGCACCAGCTACAGCAGTGACAGAATCGGTTAGGTACGGACCCATGAGACGTGGGGAACCCGCATGTGTTACCCCTATTCCACTCTTCACATGGTCTACCATCTACAGATTCGTTTATTTCTCTACTAACCCAGTTGGATCCTGTCCCTCCCTCTACTTTACGATCTTTCTTTACATCAAGCCTAATCCCAACTGCGTAAAAATCACGCTGAATGTCCTTAATAGTTGCTCTATCTGTCCACCCATCTTCTATTCTCCCATCATTGACCATTGACAACTTTTTTTCTGACCACAGTAATACCGTCTGCCAATCCCAATTAGCTGCCATTTCGGAAATGTCAGTTACATGACGCCTTATATGTTTAATCCAATATTGAGGTAAGGTGGGTTCTTCTAGTAGCCGGTTAATTGCTGACAGATACTCGTACCATGTAGAGTCCCCTTTCCCCACAGAACCCATTACATCGTTGCGTATGACAAAGAGATGAGGGAGTATGGCGTTCTTACCCTTTCGTTTTTTGCGGTCTTGTCTGTGCTTTTTTAGGAGTTGTCGAATCGCATTGTCCGAGTCGTAATTACTCTCAGCTGACTCAGATTCGTCTGAGTCCGTACAGTACTTGTCCCTGCAGCGATGTCGTCGGACGTGATTGCGGCCGGACTCCTTCGTGGAGCTCGGAAGTGTCGTCCTCGCTCTCTTAGACGTATGAGGAGAAGCATAGGCGTCATCGTCGCTGCTACACTGCGAGTGCGAGCGTCCTCGTACCCGACTTTTCCTTGAGTCTCTTGATGAATGCGCTGAGTGAGCCTTTGTTCCAGTGGTCCTCTTGGCATCTTCTGCTTGAGACAGCTTAACCTCGATTCGCTCCAGCCGCTCTCCAAGCGACTGAAGGGTGTCCTGTAGTGTCGTGGGAGAGTTAACAGTGCGGTCTTCAATGTGTACCGACAATTCGTCAACATCTCTTGAGGTCGACGCCGTAGGGGCCTTACGACGAGGCGAATCTGGACGACACAAACTCTCATTTTCAGTTTCTTCCATTGACCTTCTCTTTCTGGACTTAAATATCCTCCTATTACTTGATGAGCATGGCATTATGGCAGAATATCAATCACCAGCGACAGCTGTTTCTGTACAGTTTATTAATGCTTCTAATACGCGTGTTGAGACTCGATGAGCTACTGCATACCCACTATAGCTTCAACAACCTCCAGTTCTGTCGCCTAAGCGTCAACAGAGACACACTACACAGTTTAACATGACATAGGTTCCCAGAGGGACAAAATTCAGTATGTACAGGTTAATCCCAAGTCCAGACCTGAGAGATACTGTAGACTCCAGCTCTGACTGATGTAGCTCAAAGGAGGTACACTACACACGGCTGCATACACGGCATACAACCTTAGATGGCAGCGTCCGGGTAGAAAGGATCTACTTAAGGAGACAGCATGTACAGTTACCACTTCCAGCTCCAGACTTCAGCCACGGCCTACTAACACAACTTCAAGGTAACACAGCTCTTGAGACACGACACACAACTAGAGACGGGGAGGTCCGGGTAGATAGCAATCACTGAAGAAGATAGCATGTATAGTTAACACTTCCAGGTCCAGACTTGATCCACCGTCCTACTAACACAACTACCACAAGGTTACTAACACTACTCAACAGAGTCACACTATACAAGTCTTAACACGACATAGGTCCCTAGAGGGACTGAACGCAGTATGTACAAATTATTTCCAAGTCCAGAACTGAGCGACACTGTAGATAAGTTGGTCAGTTCCCACCTTCCTCCACCATGTACCTTGATACTTGTCGGACACTGCAGACACACTCAAGCTCTGACTGATATGTAGCTCGAATGGAGTCACACTACACAGGTCTGCAGACACGACATACAACCTTAGACGGCAGCGTCCGGGTAGACAGCATCCACTGAAGGAGACAGCATGTAGAGTTACCACTTCCAGGTCCAGACTTGAACCACAGGTCTACTAACACACTTAATTACTTGACGACTTGCGCGGCGGCCACAGTAATCCTGTTGGAATGTTCCAGATCTATATGTACTCTAAATCCAGAAAGTTCAATTAACTCCTTGTTAAGACCACGCATGCATAGTCAAGCTATCGATCACACACCAAGTCACTTATAAGAGGTTAACTAAGGCACAACCCCGCAAGTTGAGTACTAATTCACAGTTAGACGCTGACGCTGCAGCTCCACGTAATTGGACACCTGTAAATTCCATGTTCCCGAACTGGTATTAAAAGCAGAGATCCACACTTAATCCATAACACCTGATACTTCTCGGTCTACGTCAGAGACACTAAGCTCTAACAGATGTACCCTCCAAGGAAGTCACACTCTTGAGACACGACATAATTACTTAGCTTGGCGTCGGTTTCCTGAATGTATTGAAACCAAGCACTGGGCTCCAGTTCCAGGCTTCCGTGCTGCTTAGAGCATGTTGATAATTCCTCCACAAAGCACCTTGAAAGTGCCGGTCCACTGATGTCACACGTATATAACTATAACAACCACATAGAATTAATCACCTCCAGTTCCCGAATTGTTACACAAATGTTCGTACACACTTGTCACTAACGAACAATATTCCCGCAAACCTCCACTTGAATGTAGACTTGACTTAAGGTCTTATTTAAGTAAACACCGTCTGAAGATAACATCTCTGCAAAGGCTTTCCAGTACAATAGGGATAGCAAATGTGATAATGCAGACAAGATGGCCGAATGAGTTGAGCGTCCGCCTCCAGTTTCGGTAGATCTTCGGAGTTAACTCCACGAATTGAACATTAGTCTTAGTCAAATCAGCGACTTAAACATGTAATGCTGGCATCTTGTGGCTTGAGTCAACAATGTGCACCACAGTCGACTGTAGGGCAACGCTTGAGAGCTGCGGGGAGCTGGCCTAACCACGCTGAGTAACCTGCAGCTCCTGTTCACGTACCTGTCACAGCCACAGAGGCAGACGCTGAGAATGCCTTCCACTTTGAATGATCACATTCCTATCACTCCCGGCTTCCAAAATGTAGTCAACAATCCAAGCAGCTACACGTACTCCACAATCAGGGCAGGGCACAAGCTAGAGCTCTTGACAAGGTACTCAGCTCGGACCAAGGCACGGTTGAAGGCACAGTGAGCAGACTAGCAGCGCAGACGCTGAGACTGCCGCCCACCACGCAGCTTGACACTCGTAACTCTCCCGACTTCTAAGCGTAGTGAAATAATCCAAGCAGCTACACGTACTCCATAAGCGTAGACGTAGAATTCACTATGAGACTTATTAAATCCAAACGTAGTAAGAAATACTACAATACGTGTGACATCAGTGAACACAGACGACGAAATCTCGGAGCAGAGTTAAACCTGACTTCTCTACTCGGTGCCTTTAGTGTGAATGCGAGCCTTATGGAAAACTGACCAAGACGCTTCGAAGCTCGCAGGCTGACGTGTCGTGACGTGGCCCCTGCTAGGCAAATTAGCAGTGAGGACGTGTAATGACGTGGTCACTGCTAGGCGCATCGGCAGTAAGAGCGGGAAAATGACCAACGCTTCGAACCACGCAGCCAGACGTGTCATGACGTGAACATTGCTAGGCGCATCAGAGAGGATAAGGCGGGAGAGGCTAAGCAACACTAGAACGGTCTCCAACGTCGCAAATTACCCATGTTAATCTGAGGTAGGGCCTGTTGAGTTAAGAAGGTTAATATTAATTAATCATGTACCTCAGAATGATCCAACTAGAATCATTTCCAGGCTCATTCCGTTGTAGATTAGTTGTTGGTCTAGTTGGGCGCTTCTGGTCGAGTTTACAGTGTATGTTTGATTGGGGGAGAGAGCGGGAAGACAGGGAAAGGAATGGGAACACCTTTTGCACATTATGCGGACAAAGAGATTAGTGAGGAATTAATTATCACCTTTTACTTTGCGTTACTTCACTTTAAACGGACCCGGTACAGGCTGCTGAGACACAAACCGTACTCCAACAAATGCTCTCCAAGCTTACCTTTGCAGGTTTTCAGTTTATGTAACTCTATACACGGAGGGAGAGTGCTGAAATTGGTTGCTCCTGTTGTGTTGTAGTTAGTCCTGCAGCACTGACAAAGCTTTTAGACAGCCATATAGAGAACAATGTTAGAATTTGCAATCTAAAATGATAAATATAAAGTTCAAATGTTTATTTCCCATAACCAGCTACTTTTTGTGTGAATAATTGATTAAATAATGTAGATTAATATACTTTAAAAGTTGAATTAAGAGCTTTCTGTGGCTGACATCTTGGTGGTTGTCATGGATTCCCCTGTGTGTGGGGAACCCTTTAGGTCATGTGATGAGGGGATCCCACCTATGATGTCATTCATACATCACATACCTCAACACTCTCCTTCCACATAAGCAAAGGTATGTTTTGAGAGCTTTTTATGCTGGATTCGTTTGTGTGTCTGGGTAAGGTATACGCGCAACTTTAACCTCTTCTGCCAGAGTTATGATAATAGTAGTTCATATCGCCTTTAATCTTTGTGATTTGTGGAGATAAAAAGCTCATGAATGCAGTATCGGGTTCTGACTGTTTCGATATTGTCTCCATAATCGGTCTAACATAGATTCAAAAGCATAATTACCGGACCAACCATTGTTTGTTTCTTTAGCTTAGCTTTACATCAATGACTCCTTGTTTGAAACTCTGTTTGATCACTTTAAATTTTTTATTTGGCGTGCTTATGAAGCTCAATCATGTCTGGAAAGGATAACACAAAGTTCAATCAGTTTCCCATTAAGACCTTCAAAACAGTATGGATGCATGGCAGTAGGGGTTTGTATGTGTCTTTAAGTATCCGATAAGTTTCTTATAGTTAAACCTCTTGGTTGGATACTTGCAAAACAATTCACAACACGAACAAGCAGCTCAGTGACATGGAAAATATTCAAGGAAAAACATGTATAGTAGTAGTGTTCATCAATAAGGAAGTTCCGTAGTCAAATGTTCGTTGACTCAGGCCCTCAACCCTACAGCTTGATATTGTTTGTCTGTTGAAGGGATGGGTGGGCGGCTGAGTAAAGCTGGTAGTGTTGCTTGTCCGGCTGTTGGAGGCGTAGTGGTAGATTCAGGATCTTGCGGGCCGTCGACGACCGGAAGTGGCGTCACAGGTCTCGCAAGAGACCTAGTTTGCGGGAATTCCGGTAGGGTCGTGGTGGTTAGCGGAATCGAACCCAGGTGGCGCCACCCGGGAGACTCCTTGTTCGTGTGCAAATTACCCATGTTGACGAACCAACATGAACAATTTCAAATACAAGACAGCATTTCAAAACAAATGCATTCTGATGAAGCACATTGATCCCTTTAATTTGGCATATATAAGGACTTTGTAGGTTTGTCAGAAGCAAAGTTATTACATGTTATACATCAGGAAAATTGAGTAACTATCTAATAGTAACTCTATTGGTTTTCAATTGCAGGATTTTTGACATGAGTAAAAGGGTAAATAAACAAGACAAGTGACACATGAAAGGTCCCAAGCTGAGATAGAAATTTTTTTATTTGAGATGCATATGCGCCATATGTGATAAATAACTAATAACTATTACTTTAACAATGCACAAAACACCATAATCAACAAAAACACATCATGTAAATGTCAACAACAGCACATGAAAACCCGATCAGAATGCTGCATTTTGGTAAGTGCCGTAGATCACTCTGTACCTCAGAAAAATTCTAATATCTAGATAATTGTTTTGGTTTTGAAAAGTTGATGCTTCATTGAACTATGCAGCTTTAATTTGTCCGCAGGGATAATATTGATCATATCTTCCTTTGGTGTGATACTCACAAGTCGACCACCAAAACAGGAAAGCGGTTGTACATTTCATGAAAGCTGCCTGCAAAAGTGTTGAAGTGCTGCTGGCTTTTGCAAGTTACCAGCGGCACTGTCTCGGGGAGCAAATAGAGGTTTCACACCGGCAAGAACATGTGAAGACAGGCGCAAAACTATTTGTCCCTGCAGTGGCTGGTCGGGAGATGTTGGGAGTTCCATACATTAACCGCCCTTAATGCTGCCACAGTGACATTTTCTGTTTAGGGTTTGCTCCCTTAGCCTTCGGTTCTGTCAAGGACCTGTACCACAAGGCAGTGGTTTACAACTCTGCAAGGCAGGGGCGTCAAACTCCCTGAGGTATTGCTATACCTGCATACCAAAACAGGACAACCCTTCTATAGTGCCAATCATTTTCCGCGATCACGGAAAATGGACAGAAATCGCGGATTGTCAAGTTTGAAACAGAATTCATAAGTTGGAGCGGAATTCCGTTATTTTCATGTAAAATCCGTTATTTTGAACTAAAAAGTGACAGAATAAAGCCTAAATTGATCAAATACCACTTCTCCATAGTCATGATATCCAATCTAACATCAGTATTTATTTTGTTGTCATTCTTTTGTGTGACGATCAAGTTGTGATGTGTTGCATTATTATTTCAATTGGTATCATTATAATAAAAGTGCAGTGTCAAGTTTAATGCTAACGTCCCCGTCAATTAATTCTAACATGATAGCAATACATAAGTAACATAATCAAGCATAAAATTAAACGGTGTGGAATGGAATTAGTTTTTTTTTTCTGAAACGGAATTGAAACGGAATTTGCTATTTGGTGAAATGGAATTTGCCTTATTTTGAAACGGAAAATCATTGGCACTACTTCTATCCTCTCTTCAAATACACACACACACACGTCCATCAGTACCGCTAATAGCATGACTATTGCTGATACTATGATGGTGGTAGTGATGCAGTAATAGTCTTGTTATTGTTGTCATTGTTCTTAAAGCTGCTTAGTCCGATGAAAGTATCAAATTTTCAAAACCAAAATAATCATCTAGATTTGATTATGCATATATCTAACTTAAATGCTGATGTACCTATTAAGTGATTGTTGCCATATACAGTATAACCCTGTTAAACCAAGCTTGGTTAAACCAAACACTCGGTTAATCCAAACTTTTTTCCACGGCCCGGCAAAATACTACCTTTTATCATATAAAAAAGTTGGTTAAGCCAAAGTTGGTTCATCCAAATGATCGGTTAATCCAAACAAAATTGTTGGTTCCATCCCACTTCCGGTATGGTTAAAACAAACTTACATGTGTCATCTTGTCATCTGGTCATCTGAGACCCCACCGCCTCTTACACCACACTTGTTTGGACAAGTGTTAGCAATAGTGTGGGGGGAGGGGGACGGAAGGGGGAATAGGGTGGCTAGCCAGACAAGGGAAGTGAGTGTGTGGGGGCAGTAGTGTGTGTGTGGGGGGGGGGCGGGAGGGAGGGGGAGTAGGTTGGCGAGCTGGACGGGGAAAGACAATGTGTGTGGGCAGTAGTGTGTGTGTGGGGGGTGGGAGTCAAAGTCGAAGCCAAAGCTCCGCACAAACCACAACCGAGGCACTGAGAATCTCGTTCAAATAGCCATCAGTTGGGCCAAAGATGTTGAGCTTGCCGAATCGGACAGGAAGTGGAAACTCTGGTGTACCGAAATAAACTCTCACACCACCTCCAGACAACTTTGGCGCGAACTGAACAGCATCCAGGGGAGACTCGCCACCCCCCCCCCCCCACTCTACCCACACCCTGGCCAACTTGCAGCAGAACACAACAAAAAGTTCACGTACAGAGCAGACGCTGCAATCAACCTCCTTTATGCCCAGCAACAAGCGCTCACTACAAACTCTGCCTGGAGAGCTGACCTCATAGACATATCAATAGCCACAATGTTCGCCCATAATCTTGACAACTACCACCTTAGGCACCACCACAAAGAAGACAACCCCAGGAGCCGACGGAGTCCCTAACACTGCATAGACCAAGTTATCTGCACTAACAGGGAAACTCTCTTCCCCCTCCTCGACAATATCATCTACAACGCGAACATACCCCAATCTTGGAAGGATCCTGATATCATCCCCATCCCCAAGAAAACCCCGGGCGAAGTCAGACCCATCTCGCTTCTCCAATCACTCGGGAAAGTTAGTGAAAGAATCGTCCTCGAACAGTGCGGTTGCAGAAGACCCCACCACTGGCCTACCAGAGGAGGTCATCGGCTACCGAGGAGGACGAGGCACCCAGCATGCCGTCGCCACCCTCATCGAGAGCATTTCCTATGGCCTCGGTAATGGACACGAGAGAGCAACTATCTTCCTTGACCACGAAAAAGCCTTTGAGCTTATAGACCACAAGGGGGTACTGACATCAATGGCTGATCTTGGCATCGCCGGCCGGCCTCTTGCGTACGTCCAAAATTACCTCCAGAACAGGCGAGCCAGGGTACGTGTCCAAGGCACCTCTTCTCACTACCTCCAACTAAAAATTGGCATCCCAGGGGGCAGTGCTCAGGCCCCTCTTCTTCAATGCAGTGATGGCATCTCTTGTGAGGAGGCTTAAACAAGACCTAGCCACCCGAGAGATCAAAGACACCACCATAGTCTGCTACGCAGATGACATCGCCATAGCCTGCTCCCATGCGACCAATGCACAGGATCTTGCTGATCAGGTGCTCCACCTGGTAGGAAACGCCTCCCGGGACCTTGGACTAAAAATCTCCCCCATCAAGACCAAGATCATGCACATGTTCAGAGCTCAACCACCCCACCCCCACTACGAATGGGTCTCCACCCCCTATCGAATGGGTCTCCACCTTTGGCTACCTAGGTATCCGTCTAGACTGAGACATGAACATGAGAGCCCTCTGCTGCCACCTGGCCACCAGAATGACCAACATACTCCTCATGAAGAGGATCTCCGGCTTCTCCTGGGGCGCCCTGGACGACATACTCGCACTGTTCTACCGGTAGGCACGAGTGCCCTCCCTCGTCGACTACGCTGCGCCCACACTCGCTCTGACAACGCCCAAACTCGACTACCCAAGAAAAAGATCTTCCTGAATGAGTTCCGGAAACTTGAGAACATCCAACACCGGGCTGCCAGGCTTGTCCTCCATGTTCCCAGCACCACCAGGATTGAGATCCTCCTCCTTGAATCCGGTCTCCCTCCCCTCCACCTCCGAGGCAAAGAACTTCTCACCACCCACCTCACAAGAACCCTCTCCTCAGGCCTTTCACCAACAATCCGCAGATCCGCAGCATGCCTCCGAGATGGGACCAGTGGTCACCCTCACATCTCCTACCACCTCAAAGACCTCCACAACTCAAGTGCCATCATCATTACCGACTCTCTGAATGTCATCAAAGAGATCTCCTTCCCAAATGCCCGACACTCCCCTACCAATGTGATCCAGATTATAATCTCGACCAGACATCAGGCACACCTCAACACAGTCCTGCTATGGGTCCCCTGGCATATAGGACTCTATGGTAATGACCAGGCCGACTGTGTCGCTCTAGCCAGTGCCAACCGAGCAGACATGGAGACATCCATCACCAAACTGACCGCCGCCGCTTCTCGAGCCACCACCAAACTCTGGGAATGCGCCACACAGAAGGAACAAGTATGGAACCCTTATTCAATTAGCTGGCTCTGGTACACCCTGGTCAGAACTAATATCCCCCATCCAGTCGGCCTTCCTGCTTCTACCCAAGTCACCATCAACCGCTTCAGGACTGGCTACCACCATTGGATTGATGTCCCCAACCTCCAGCGCTGTCCCTGCGGCACTAAGATCTTCAATTTGGCCTACAAGTCATCCTGGAATGCACTAGCTCGTTTCTACCACCAGAACGCAGATATCATCAATGCTGTCGGTCGCCCAGACCATGACACCAAGGACTAGCAGGCCCCACCTTGTCGCCATAGCTGACTTGACACCACTACCAACTAACCACTAATTTTCAGAAACAACTAACAGGTAACCCTACCCACTACCTAACTAATCCCAGCCTCACTTCACTTCTTCTTCTGGCCTTGGCCAAACTTACTGTGCATACCGGTGAATCTGGAGGGACTGAAGTTTGGATCCTGGTATAGTCAAACCAATGATTTATAAAATAGGTACCTGCTGTTGCTCGGTGCTTGGCTTTATGAGGTCAGGACAGGGACCACAGTGTCAGGATGATGTCGCTCTGTGGGACATCAGGTCATGGTGCCGGCGGCCTGATTTCCCAGTGGGCAGCAGTATAAAGTTGGCATGAGTGCGCACTGTCAACTGTCAAATGTCGGTGCACAACCTGGTATGGTCTAGGGTCTTACTACGGCGTAAAACTACACCAACCACCCAGCCTCCCCCGGCCCTCTCAGAGGACTGTGGTTGGGCTCTTAGGCTGCCTTTTTCCTTCCTCCCCCCCCCCCCGCCTCACCCCCCAATTTCTCTGACCATTACCCATCTGAAGCCAACGGATGGGGAATGTGAGTGTGTGTGGGCAGTAGTATATGTGTGTGGGGGGGGAAGGGGAGTCAAAGTCGAAACCAAAGCTCGGTTAAACCAATGATCGGTTAATGCAAACAAATTTCTAGGGTCCCTTCAAATCTGGTTTAACGGGGTCATACTGTAAAAGGAAAATACTGAGTTAATTTAATAGAATCTTTTACTGCAGAAGACTATAGCCGTGTTCACACGGGCAAAATGTGAAGCGAATTAGACAAGGCGAACTAAAGGAGTCAAATTAGGCGCCCGTTCACATGGGCAGAGTTGAAAGTGTTTTGAAACTGTGTCGCGTCCACACGGGCACTGCGTGAATCGGTTTAAGGCGGAAGTGGATATCTGCGCATGACCGTTTTGACCAAGAACAATGGCGGAACAAATAGCGAGTGGGTTGTTTTGCGGGGTGTTTGGCCAACGTCGCCGTTCAAACATGGATCTAGTAGAGCTACCAGATGCACGAGATGGACGAGATCGGGGAAGAGGAGATGTGGGGGGAATAATGGCCCGTTCACGAAGAAGGCTGGATGATTTCGAGCGCAAACAGGAGGCAGAGCGTGGATCGGTCTTCCTCCAGATACTGACTGTGATGGCCGTACAACCCCCCGTGGTACGCCAAGTGTCGTCGAGGGAAAGGTACGTTGTCACAACCTATTTTGTTGGTGTGTATCTACGTAGGGTGTTTTACGAGCTACCCGGTGTTGATTGTTTATGTAACCATAATGCTGTCATGAAAGTGTGGGAGAATCTAACTACGGCGATCAAACTTGTTGGTAATACAAAATGTTTGGTAAGATGTACACTCCTTTGTTAGGACCTACCATTGCCTGTTTGTATAGCGAAAAGTGAGTGTGCTTTTTACCATGGTTATCATATACGCTGGTGTGCGGGTTTGTCTAACGCAAAAGATGGCCAGACTTTTAGGTCGCATTACACAAGGCGACCTACATGAATCGGATTAGTTGGTAGTACACTGTATTTTGTTTGTGCAGTTATTTCCCGATTGTGATGACAGTATTGTTGTGCGCGATATACTTGCCAACATTGTTCTATATTTTTCCCCGGTGTCGTAGTTTGAGCGCCCTGCCAGTTTGAGCGCCATGCCAGTGGTTGTATATTTTTTTGGTAAAATAGATTTAAAAGCTTTCCATTGGATCGATAAAAAATAGCTTAATGCGCAATTGAAGAGGAACATCTGAAGTATTTAATTGTAACCTAACAGCAATTTACGCTGAAAGTATTAAACAGATATAATAGTGAAAGTTGGGATATTGTGAGTGTGACCGCCAGTAGTAAGTAGCCTTACTAGATCATGGCGTCAACAACTATTTGCGCAAATTAAATTCAACAAGTTCCAATTGGCTAATAAAACAAAAGGGTGAATCAGAAATTGTAGAGAAAAATGTGAAGTATTTAATAGAAACAAGACAAAATTGCTTTCAACACACCAAAAATCACAAATTAATGTGATAGTTAGGGTGCTTTAATGTTGTCTCTATCCGCGCATGTTTACATTTACCCATTGTTTTGGGGTTGCCCCCATGCATGTTTAATGACACTAGTCATAACTAGTCATAAAATTTAGTAAATGTTGCACCTTATTTTGTTATAGAAGCTTTTTTAGCGCGTTATGCAAGCTGGTCCAAATTGTAATCGGATTTCTATAACGCGACTTACATGATGCGAACTAGATGCCAGTGTGTTAGCAAAATGTTTACCGTTCTTGTTTTATATAAATGTTTTTAGCAGTTTAATTGATGAGTAAAGTCCGGCGGATTGAAAGCCGATTTGTGAAAGGCGACTTACATGAGTCGAACTAGTTGGGACGGGTTTCTTTTTCAGGTAAGGTTTTTTATCGTTTGATGTCAGGAGTAGTATAGGGGAAATTGTGATGCGATTTATATCATCCGACTTACACAAATCGCTTATGTAACGAGTATGTTATTCTGCCCTCGTTACTTTGTTGCTAGGTCCTCCCACTGGTGGACAGAAATCGTTCTCGGCACGTTCGGGGACAAAGAGTGGCTGGCAAATTTCTGCATGAGGCGGGCAACCTTTCAGCACGTGGTGGACCAACTCAAGGTGCATATCAGGTGGGCAGACACCAACATGCGACGGTGAGTTGATACTGGTGTTTTTTTTGCCCAAACATAACGTAGTTACGACATCCCTGCTTTTCTGCGTTTGCCCCCATAGCTACAATATGGACATAGAAGGTTCAACTTTAAAATTCCCTGAACTATTTGGGTACGATTGCAGTTTTTTGCATTATTAATGATTTTATTCCACTTTATACGCGGAAATGTCTATCCCAAGTACATAAGGTGGAATAGATGATGGGGGGGGGGGGGTGAGGCCATGTACAACTGCACATGCTAAGTCTTATTTTGTGCGCACTGTCCATTCGGCGTATATTATAACGTGTTGGTGTTTTGTCAAATCATTTCAGATGCATTCAAGTCGAGGTGCGGGTAGCGGTTACCCTGTGGCTTTTGGCGACAGGATCGGACTATCGCAGCATAGGTCACCTCTTTGGTATTGGCAAGTCCACATGCTGTGAGATTTTCCTGGAGACCTGCGCTGTGATAGTCCGAGAACTATTGCCAAAATACATACAGATGCCTACGCCTGCCCGCCTCACCGAGATCATCGAGGGTTTCGAGACCAGATTTGGATTCCCCAACTGCGGCGGCGTCATCGATGGCACCCACATCCCGATCGTCGCTCCCCAGCGTCACCATACCGATTACCACAAGCGGAAAGGATTCTACTCGATTGTCGCTCAAGTACTCTGTGACCACGAATACAAGGTCATGAACATAGCTGCGGGTTGGCCCGGTAGAGTAGACGATGCGCGAGTTTTGGTAAACTCCACCTTGTATGCGAAAGGTGAGGCTGGGGAGCTGTTCGAGGAGAGGCTGCGCACGCTGGGCAATGTGACTGTGCCTGTTGTGGTGCTTGGCGACCCCGCCTACCCACTCCGTCCCTGGCTAATGAAGCCGTTTGCTGATACGGGTTTGCTTTCCCGTGAGAAAACTATCGTCTGTCCCGTGCACGTATGACGATCGAGAATACCTTCGGCTGGTGTAAGGTCCGCTGGAGGATTCTCGCGCGTCGTACGGACATAAGGACAGAGGAGGTCACGACAGTTCTCCTTGTGTGCTTCACATTGAACAATATCTGTGAAGTGCACAAGGAGACCTTTGACGCGGAGTGGGAGGGCGGGGCCGTTGATGAGCCACAACACGTCGCCCAGGACAACGAGTACGACAGAACTGGACATGAGGTGCGAGACGCATTCATGCACTACTTCAATTCGTGAATCATGATTTAATTCGCCTTAATTAGTTCGCCTTAGCTAGTTCGCCTTACCTAGTGCGCCTTTATTGTGGGCATGTTGCACTAGAGCGAGGGAGACAATATTAGTCCAGTAGAATAATTGTAGAAATTAGATTTCATTGGAATACACAACCATGTCGCAGGCCTTTTACCTTTGGAAGGGAAACAAGATGTTGACAATTGTCGCCATGACATGACTGGAGATATTAAGTGACCGTCTACGTACAAATAAGTGCGCTAATAACTCATGGTTGTGTAATGTGGTGAATTACTGAACAAAGTGAACAAGGGTTTTATTTTGGGAACTACTGTAATAATTTATTACAATAGGAAAGGTAAACATATACACATATTGGAAGTCTGTTACCGGTTAGAATAAATGCGCACAAAAGTTATAGAAAACTGGTGTTGGGGGTAGAATGTGATGACCTGCTTGGGGGGTGACCACGGTGATGCGTGTCACCCCATCCGTAGTGGCACTCCGGAACTGCAGCGTGCCCGCATGTGCCGGATTGTGCATCGCCACGAGCAGCTGCAGCATCCGTTCCTCGTGCTGCCTCTGGTCGTGCTCCCGCACCCTCTCTCGCGCGGCATGGCGTTGCTCCCGGCGTTCCTCGCGAACATCCTGGCGCTGCTCCCGAGCCTCCTCGCGAGCATCCTCGCGCTGCTCCCGAGCCTCCTCGCGAGCATCCTCGCGCTGCTCCCGCCTCTCCTCTCCGGTTGTCTTCTCGCTTGTTGACGATGGCCGACGCTTCCTGGGCAGCAACGAATTGGGTGAGGATCGCGTCGAGGAAGCGTTCCGTCTTGCCGGCCGCCTTTCCCTTCTTTCTGCGCAAATCTGTAATATACAAAAAGCGAATATACAGAATCAAGTTTTGGCGTTAACCCCGATCATTCGCATCAAGTAAATCGCATCAACTAAATCGCTTAATGTACATTGAGCCCAGGGCTACGTTAGAATTACAACATACTGTTTGATTAAACGCCTTCACCTTGGCACCTAATTTGCCTGTAGTAAAAGTGAACATGAAATATTTTTGTACACCCGCATGTTATAAAAATAAGGTGTACACCATGCTTAAAGTTTTGTGTATTTTACTATAGCATGGGCGTCGAAACTGTTACACATGTTACGCACACCACATAAGGTGTTTAATAACAATATAATTGCTTATGTTATGTGAACTGAGGTACATGTTGATTTTTGTATTTCACCATTAACACATGTTACAAAAACGACGTACAAAATACTTTGTACATTTTATTTACTATAAATATCCTTACCTGGCTGGGCTGGTTGGGTAGGTGGGGTGGCTTGGGTGGGCTCTCTGGCTGGTGGGGTTTCTTGGCTGGCCTCCACATTAGAGAGAGCCGAGGCGTGACTCTCCAGGTCGACCTCCACGTCCACCAGGATGGACTGATCCACTTCCTCCTCCACCCCAACAACGAGCTGTTGTGTGTGGTCGTCTGGATAAGAAAGTAGCAATTATATTGTATGCTGTAACATGGCATGTTAGTTCAAATATCCATGAAACACAATTTGGTGATAAGGTTTGGCTGAACTAGTTCAATTTATGCCAATAGAGAGCGTAATGTGTAGCATGTAAAAGCCCTGTATAGAGGGGCGGCTTAAGCTGCCTAACGTAGTTTGCTTCCTATAGTTCGACTCACATTCGGCGTGTAAACGCGACGCTCACGCGGATTAGGGCTGAATCGAATCATAATAATCTGTTTATAGAAACCACTTGTGGAGGTATTTTATATGAACAGGTTTATGATAGTGTAAACACTAGCGCTTTACTTGACGCGCAATTTTCTATATCACACTGCTAGCTGTGCAGAAATTTGTTTTCAACATGTATTTTTAGGGTTTGACTGCCCAGCAGAAGATTTGATCGTTGCAAACCAATACAATGATTATGTTCGGCACACTATAAGCGTGAGTCGCCTCATCTAGTTCGCCTCATCTAGTTTGCTTCATGTAAAGCAACTCTTGAGGTAGTATGCTTGAACCTTATTAAGCAAGTCATACTATAGAATATAATTTGCCACCCGTTGTCGGTGGCTTTCCCAACATCAGATGGATCAGATGGAAGTATGTGAAGGGTTACCGCTGCCTCCCATGGGCGTTGACGTATTACCACCTATGAGTAAAGCAAAGTCAAAATGCTAAAGGACGGTTGCCCCTACCTGTAGCCACGTCCATCGCGAACGTGTCCAAGTATGCGAGGGGAGCTGCCGTGGGTCGGGTGCCGAGGATCGCATCCATTTGATCAAAGTACCGGAATGTTTGCCGGTCCCTCCCACTGCGGCTGCAAACAAATGGTACATTTGACTTAAGTTATATACCTTATAAACAATAATTGTGCACGTATGTACAAACTTTACTTTGCAAATGAATAAAGGCCCTCACCTGTAAATGTAAATCCTACTACATATGACTTATGTTTTTGATTGTCTTTGGTCCAGCCTCCTTATCAATAATCGCTACATACTTCGTCTTATCAGGGCGTTATCAGGCCGTTAGAAAATTTTATAGATTGTATTGGCCCCGCCCCCCTAACAATAATCGCTACATACTCGTGTTATCAGGGCGTTATCAGGCCCTTATCAAAACGTCCATAGTCCTAGCAATCGCCATCAGATGTGTGGATCCGAAATACACACAGTTTCACCATACACCAGAATGAGTTGGATGAATTAGGATTTCAGTATATTCTATTCCCACGTTAGCACACATTTTTTTTCTCACACAAAACAGGGGGGGGGGGGAGAATGTAGTGTTTACGATCTGGCCCTCACAATGTAGTTAAGGAACCACACAGTCGTGGACAGCACGGGAAGTTAGTTTTCGTAACAAACCAAAGGTACATACTTGTTGTGATCCTTGTCTTTCTTGTAGGCCTGTGTCAGGCTCTTTATTTTTGTGCGGCAGGCCATGGCATTTCTCTCCCCCCGCTCATCTCCTGACAGGCGTGCCAGTCGGGTGGCAATCCGCCGATATATACTTAAGCCGTGTTCACACGGGGAATGTAAATCGATTCATAGAAACCGATTTGCCTAGTTTGACGCACATTTCCCGTGTGAACGGGCAGGTGAGTCGGATTACGCCTGATTACGCCTGAATCGATTCCTGTGATGCGCATCCTGTAAACCACCTATCGAGGTAGTTTATGTGAGGCGATTTCTGTGAATCGATTTATTTTGCCCGTGTGGACGCAACTGAGGCGGATTAAGCATCTCACACGCATGTGCAGTCGACCTTAGTTTGTTGACTTTCCGGTCGATCAAAAGCGCATATTATATAATTTAATTAATGAAACCGCTATCTATGCACAGATATTTTTTTCATCATTTATTTTTAGGGTTTCACTGCCCAGCAAAAGTTTTGACCGTTCCAAACCAATACGATTCAATCCATACATATCTAGGTCGAACCCACACTCTCTCGGCCGACGTCGACGAACCCAAACTGGCACTGGTTAGTCTGGACTTGCTCATGCGCAGATTTCGATTTCCGGCCCAAGTACTGCCCGTGTGAACGGGCCGCTAATTCGCCTCACCTGATTCGATTTGTCTGATTCGCCTCACATTTTGCCCGTGTGAACACGGCTGTATATTCTGGCCGGACTGCTCCAGATCGCGTTGAACGCTGTCCTCCGACCAGAGGGTTATCAGCGAGATCACCTCATGATGCTCCCAATTGTCTTTGCGGTTAGGAGGGTGGGCGGCGGCGGAGCAGGACGACATTGTTTTGTTTGCTATGTTTCTCTGATCTGACTGCTTTGGTGTTGCTTGTTCCACTTCTGCTAACATTATGGCAAATTACCGGAAGACAACAAATAAATCCACCGACCGCGCATGCGTGTGACGTCACAAGTCGCCTCACACAATCCGGTTACGTCCACACGGCCAAAAATAATCCGATTCACAGAAATCGCCTCACGTAAACTACCTCGCTAGGTGGTTTACAGTATCCGCATCACGTGAATCGATTCAGCCCTAATCCGCCTCAGACGCCCGTTCACATGAGAAATGTAAGGCAAACTAGGCAAGTCGCTTTCTACGAATCGATTTACATTGCCCGTGTGAACACGGCTTATGGTGTCAGAGTTTTGGCATGCTTGCCAACATTAATTTCTTATTTTGAACGCTGCTTATAGTTTGAATGAATTTATCAATCGTTGTCATGTTATACACGTATGTAAACAAAATAATTGCCTTTTGCAGGTCACATAGTAAGCATCATTGATGGAACCCCGAGAGGTATATATTATTGGTTGTCTTCTAATCAGCAGATTACAAATAACAGGTATATATTATATTTATCAAATTCACACATGGTAATTATTGTTTTGATATATATCGGAGATTCTATCACACCTATAACAGGTTGGAGAGCTTACCTCGTTTGAGCTACGATGGTTAAAGTACCTAATTCGAGCCCCGGTTCAATTTCGAAGGTCGAATTTCATGTAAGATTAATGTGCAGGTTCACAAATATGGTTGTGGAACACTGAGTTTTGGGTTGTTTTCATATTAGAATATATGAGTGGGCCACAGACCAGCATATACCCCCATGGTTGACTGGAGTTTCCTCTATTGTTTAGGATTTATGGCTATACCAACACAGTACTATCATGGGCAGTACTGTCCTGTAGACATGTGTTGTAACTACTGAATTATTTCCTAATATTCACTGTTAATTTACTCAATCCGGTCCCAACTAAATGTCCTAAGAATATCCAGGAAATTAGATATAATTTTTGACTTTCTAGTGATGTATTCCAATATGAAAACCTCCTAAAACTCAGTGTTCCACAACCATATTTGTGAACCTGCACCTTAATCCTATATAAAATTCGACCTTGGAAATTGAACCGGGGCTCGAATGAAGTATTTAACCACCATAGCCCGATCGAGGTAAGCTCTCCAACCTGTATAATGCTATATGCTCAGAATATCATCTACCTATCCCATTGTTTAAAGGCTCTGTCACACCTCACTGTATCGGGGAAATGGAAAGAAACCAAACAAAGTCCGTTGATATCTGGCAAAGTCCGGTTTGTGTCCGTTCCATATCCGTTGATATCCGGCCTGATCCGTTACAAGTTTCCAGCATGCACAAAACTTGTAACTGATTGCGCCGGACTGATGTATGCTGTTATTATCTGTTACCGTCCGAACCCCGTCCGCTACCCATCTGTTACCCGTCCGTTACCAGTCCGTCCCCGTCCATTCCAGTCCGTTACCCATCTGTTGCCCGTCCGTTCACTGTCCGTTACCGTCCGTTAGATAATTGATACATTTCACTTCCGAATCACACCGGACTAGAAGATTTTGTTCTGCTCTATCCGTTTCCTCAATCCGGCGAGGTGTGACAGGGGGTTAAACGGCCAGTGACATGACCAATACAACTTTGCTTATTCATACTTTTCGTAATCGAATCACATTAATCATAATCATAGTTTGAATATCTTAGGAAAAAAGATTATCTGGGAGTTATTTTAGAGCCAAACCAAGTCAGAGGCATTAATGGTCAAGTAGTTATTAGGATGTTTGTTTGTCATGGTCTTATGCCTTAGAAACATCTAAGGTCACGAGGACGGGTGTGAACTTGTTATTGCGCATTCATCGCAGCTTTATAGTTCTGTCCCACTGGACTGGGATATCAGGCATCGGTACCACGATCCGATATCCCACAGGGTCACAGTGGTTCATAATTCACGAATCATTCCCTGTGCCCCCAGCTCTGCCAATTTGGATTTCCACCCCTGTGTATAACTTACAGCGTCATCAAAGGCCGGTTGCTCTCATACCACGTCTATGTGGTGTGGGAGGTTAAAAATCCCTTGGGTCGCTAAAAGTGTAGGCTCGGGCTTTCTATCGACCAGCAGTGGAATGAGGAAGACCAGTCGTCTATGACTGACATTTCCCCTGCTTAAACAACTAATGGACCAAAAAAAAAAAAAAAAAAAACTCTGATGCTTTATTTATCAATCTGAGGTAAAGAAAAGGGGTTTATTTTATAATCTGTACCATGCCCGCAACTCCCCAATACCTTAAGCTCTTAAACTGTTTTAGTAGAAGGTTTTGATTGATTGATTGGTGGTTGCTTTATGACGTGTTGGCAGCATAGGCCATATTCACAGCGAGAAATGTTAGTTTTTTTGTTCAAACCATCACTTTTACATGTAAAAGCAGACAATCAATTATGTGCCAATAGACCCTCATTAAATTAAAAAGCTCACAATTATATATTTGTGGCCAAGGGAAAGAAATTCCCCTAAAAAAAAATAAGTGGCATTACTAATTGTAGGAATTTATTTAGTAACCTATATGAGGTGGTACAGACCAGCTGCCCTCAAAAAGGCTAAAATGTTTTCTTGTTTTACTTTAGTAAAAAGGTCATGCATACTGTCTGCAGTGTAAAATTGTTGGCGCAGGGCCAATATAGTGGAAGTAGGCCCTTCGACTAAATTGTTATCATAACCTTCTCGACTATAATCAGGCAAAGTAAGTTGCTTCCCTATGTTTCAGTATCACTCTAATGTTAAAACATCTGGCATATATACCCTATAGGATCACAGCTTTGACAAGCATGCCAAGACTAATTGTGCATGCTTGCTTACACTTCAAATTGATATCTCCTAAGTTAGTCATTTTAAATCAAATTGACTTCAGCCTAAACTAAGGTAGATAATAACGATAAACCTCATTTTCTCAAATTTACTTCCAAGATATACAAAGGTGCGTTATAAATCAACCTAATATAGCTATCTGAGAATCATGACAAACTCAAAACCATCGGACTATGCTACTTTAAGTTCTATAAAGCGCAAGTTGTTGCAAGCTTGTCCAGCTCCGCTTCTGCTACTATGAAGGGTGACATTTTCAGGGCACGGTTGTTAAGCATCTATTACTACCTCCAAGGGACCAGACGGGGTGGCCGAGTGGGTTGGAGCGTCCGTCTCCCGTGCTGGTAGATCGTGGGGTCGTGGGTTCGAGTCCCGGTCGAGTCAAACCAATGACTTTAAAATTGATACTTGTCGCTTCCTAGCCAGGCGCTCGGCATTATTAGGATAGGGCAAGGACTGGTGTGCTCAGTGTCAGGATAATGTGACTGAGTGGGATATCAGGTCATGGTGCCGGCGGCCTGGTTTCCCAGTGGGACAGCACTATAAAGTCGCCATGAGTGCGCACTGTCACAAGTCGGTACCCGTCCTGATATGACCTTAGATGTTGCTAGGACGTAAAACAACAACAAACAAAACTACCTCCAAGGGCATTATAGTACATCAATTTAAAGTTGCAAAGTCCGATGGTATTGAGTTACTATAATTTTTTCTGAGATAAATATATTAATTCAATTATTAGTATCTACCTTACTTTACTTTGAAGTAACTGTTATTTTGAATGGCAAAGATTTGAGATATTTGAAATGCAAACATGCAAAATTTGTTTCGGCAAGCACACCAAAACTCTGACACCATACGCTTCTGCAGTAACAGGTTTGATTCGATTGACTCAGTATGGCCTTCTATTGGAAAGGGATGCTAAATAAGTGCATCAGTATGTAAGTTTTATATGTACAATCAAATCTAGTTGAATGTTTTGCTTTTGAAAATTTGATGCTTCGGTCGTAATGCTCGCATTGTGGTTGATGCGAGGTGAGGGAGGACCCCCCCCCTTCCTCCTCCAGCCGTTGGCCATTACATAATCTCCCGCGCTTCCTTCCCTTAAAGCCAGCCCCCAGGCCGCCTCAGGCCACTCGCCCTCCTGCCTCCAGACACTCTGCTCCTCCATACACTTCCTTGTCGCGCAGCTTTACTAGAATTTGATAGTGTGACTGCTGAAGGTTATGGGATCAGATAGCACACCACACAGCTACGTACAAGCCTATGATATGTAAACAGGAGTAGGCTAGTCTAGTAGTAAGAGTAGACAAAATAAAACACATATATGGCAAGAACATCCAACAAAATTAACATTAGTACTAACCAGACCAACCAACTATCTATCTGCTACTGAAATGCAGGCAATCAAATACCTTATCAGCAGCTCCTGTGTGATAAGATAACACCGACACTACAGCTGGCCAACATTGAAAACAAGCCTGGGTACCCATGCTTATATGCTATGGACAGTATAAATACAGCCTCAATAAAAAAATGTATTAATTTAATAAAAGATTTTAAAAAGAAGTTTTGAAATGCATGCCAAAGTAAACGGTGCATGTTTTTAAGCTGAATGCACACATGTGGAAATGACCTTGTTTATTATGACATGTCGGTTGGAGTTTTACATCCTGGCAACACCTAAGCTCATATCAGGACGGGTACCGACTTGTGACATTGCACATTCATGGCCACTTGATATTGCTGCCCCACTGGGAAATCAGGCTACGAGCACCGTGACCCGATATCCAACTCAGTCACATTATCCTAACACTGAGCTAACCAGTCCTTGCACTATCCTATTAATGCCGAGCGTCAGTCCAAGAATCGACAGGTATCAATTTTGTAAGTCATTGATTTGACTCCACCGGGAATTGAACTCCCGATCTACGGCAGAGGAGGCCTGGGCTCTACCGATTCCGCCACCGCACCCGGTTTATTATGAAAAGTAGGCATAAATTATTACTGTCGATGGGTGAATGAATTCAGCGTCCGTCTCCCATGTGTACAATACAAAACAATACAATACAATGCAGCCAACTGAATTCTCCTTTCCCTCAACCGATACCAATACAAAGGCTCTCTCACCCGTGTGGTCCTGCTCCTGCCTCAGTCTCCAAAATGTACTCGCCCCCCACCCTCACAGTCCAGCCTTATATCTAGCTTGACCACTCTCCCAGCACCAGCCTACCTTGATCACTGCCCAGCTGCAGACCAGCCTCTTTTTGGCTTGTTTCGCCGCTCTACTGCCTGGTACAATTCACCTACCAATGCACTACCTGGTGTAATATATGCGTAATAGACGTCTAGGCACGTCTGTAATATATGCTAATGAGATGCATAATGTTCCAGACAGTGAGTGAGACAAAGGAGTATGTAAATGAGATGACATCATGGAAAGTTTAGCTGGCGGTTCAGTGAGCCGTGGACGGGAATAAACCATTAAGTATCCAGAAGTCAAAGTGTTCAGATGTTGTACTTTTACATGGTGTCAGATGTGCAACGTTGTACTTTTACACCTGGTACATCCGTTTTACAGTATTTTACAGTGGTCTACATTATTTCTCATTGCTACACACATGCATTTACTGTTTCTTGGGACCAGACGGGATGGTCGAATGAGTTAGAGCGTCCGTCTCCCGTGCTGGTAGATCGTGGGGTCGTGGGTTCGAGTCCCGGTTGAGTCAAACCAATGACTTTAAAATTGATACTTGTCGCTTCCTAGCCAGGCGCTCGGCATTATTAGGATAGGGCAAGGACTGGTGTGCTCAGTGTCAGGATAATGTGACTGAGTGGGATACCAGGTCATGGTGCCGGCGGCCTGGTTTCCCAGTGGGACAGCACTATAAAGTCGCCATGAGTGCGCACTGTCACAAGTCGGTACCCGTCCTGATATGACCTTAGATGTTGCTAGGACGTAAAACAACAACAAACTGTTTCTTGACCCTTTCCTATTTACCCAGCCTAACTTAATCTATCTTTTATTTTCCTTTTCAATATACCAGAATTATCCCCCCTGCTCTATGAATTTTAACATTAAACACATATTTGACAACTGTTGACACTAGGCCTAAAATCCGCTTAATTTTAGACAATGACTTAAAAATTGATACTTGTCGCTTCCTAGCCTGGCGCTCAGCATTATTAGGATAGGGCAAGGAGCAGTGGAATGAGGAAGATATTTGTCCATGATTGAAATTTCTCATGCTTAATCAACTAATGTACCAACAACAAAATATATATAAGGGAGCACCCATTTTTTCTTGAAGATTTATACTGCCTATTATGGATAAGCCTGAATAGACTTGTTTTCACCATTAGGCAGTTTGTCGATAGAAACCCCGAGCCTACACTTTTACCGACCCTAGGGATTTTTAACCTCCCACACCACATAGACATGGTATGAGAGCAACTGGCCTTTGATGACGCTTTAAGTTATCCACAGCGGTGGAAATCCAAATTTGCAGAGGTGGAGGCACGGGGAATCGAACCACCGACCTTCAGATTAGGAGTCTGACCTAGAAAAAGTCAGACACTAAGCACTCCGCCACAGAGAACACCACAATAAGAAACAGAAATAATTTGACAGTATTGAAATAAGGCCAAATACAAAATAAAATGGTGATCAGGGTCGGAGGGCGGTTTTTATTTGTTATTTTGCTGAGAGGTAATACATAACCAGACGCCATTGACACATCAATTGAATGGTGGCCTCCCATTCTGCTAGGTCGTGGTGTAAACAATTCCGATAAAACACATTGGTGGGGAATGTGAACTGGTCTATAAGGGATTAAAACTGCTCTATAAAGGTAAATGATGTATAGGGCCATGGGCATTAATGTAATTATGTGGTGCTGGTGATCCTTTACTTGTATTAAATAATCATTGTGTATTCTATAGATAGTGTGAGAGGGGTACTACTGTTAGTGTGGAAGGAGCTCAAGAGCTCTACTCACAACCCCCTCCCCCCCCCAACTGTTAGTCACGGATCACCACACACACAGACACAACAGGGCAGGTGAGGCCAAAGCAGCCACAAGGCATGGTGGTGCCGGGTAGATCACAGTTGCCATAGTTACACAAGAATGCTTCCTGTTGATTGGTGGACCTAGAAATGCTTACTGTTCATTGGAGGGCATGGTCAGGTGATATGCCATGTCAGGTCCAGAAGCCACTATATAATAATAAACCTGAGGGTACAAGCTCTGTCTTCCTGCACACTTTATACTCTGCCTTTCTTATACTTTCCTGTATTCATTTCCTATTAGCCTGCCTACACAATTACAGCTGGCAGACGACAACTTTACAGAGTGATTCGAACTTCTGGGTTCGAACACGGGTGCAGTCAAACTTAACTTAACAATTGATACTAAAGTTGAATTGCTGCTAATCCAACGCATTTTTAACAGTTCAACATTTTTTTAATCGGGGGCGGGCGATTTTTCAGACATAGGCGGAAACAATCACCAATTTATACAAATTTATTTGGTCTAATGCTTGTGATTATTGTCTTTCTAGGGGCAGTTGACTGCGTCGATGGCATTCATTCTTATATATTTAGAGAACTTGAGTATGATGGACGATTGACCACCACTCGCAAAGGTGACAAATGCATGAACTGGGAAGACTATACTAAGACACGATCGAGCTACATTCCACTGGAGAACTTCTTCTCATTAGCGGACACAATTAGTGACCTACAAAACTTCTGTCGCAACCCTTTGCCAATAGCCGATCCGTGGTGCTATACCAACAGTAGCACAAACACTGGGCATGTGGAGAAACATCTTTGCCAGCAAAGCTGTTCAGGTGAGCATGTATTCATCTCAGGGAATATTTTGTTTGGCATCGTGTCGCGAATCATGATACATGTTATGTAGATCGCTAATCAATTTCCAAATTGATTAGCAATTGTTGCTAATCAAAATTGTCAGAACGAAATGCTCCCTGTGTGCATATGTTACACAGGGAACATTTTGTTTGGTATTGTGTTGCGAATCGCGATACAAGTTATCTAGATCGCTAATCAATTTGATTGATTAGCAATTGTTGCTAATCAAAATTGTCAAAACAATCCCTTGGGTCAGTAAAAGTGTAGGCTCGGGCTTTCTATCGACAAACTGTCTAATGGTGAAAGCAAGTCTGTTTAGACTTATCCATGATAGGCAGTATAAATCTTCAAGAAAAAAAGGAAAACAAGTTGAGTGACTTGTTTTCACCACTCGACAGTAATATTCTCATGGTTTCCTTTGTTTTGACACGTGATATTGTGATGTAGCTGTCTACTGCTTGCATTCTTTCTCTGTTTGTAATGATACTCCCACAATTCCCTAGTCTCGGTGACTTTGTTAGTTCTACAATTGCTTAGTTCTTTGAATACGTATAGGTACTATCCCTGACTACCTTTAGCGTGTTGTCTTAGTGCTCAGTAGTTTCTGGGTTTAACGTTTAAAGTTTACCTTCTGGGTGTATCATGCTTGGCATTTATACTCTCAGAGAGTTTGCTTGAGTCATCAGTTATTTTTTATTTTAGTGTTATTTTTAATTTTGGTTTGGTCGTAATGCTCGCATTGCGGTTGATGCGAGGCGAGGGAGGACCCCCCCCACCCCCCTTCTTCCTCCAGCCCTTGGCCATTACCTAATCTCCCCCGCTTCCTTCCCTTAAAGCCAGCCCCCAGGCCGCCTCAGGCCACTCGCCCTCCTGCCTCCAGACACTCTACTCCTCCATACACTTTTTTACATATTTCAATGCTGATACCTCATATATCTCATGCTGATGCCTCATATATTCCACATTATATATCTCTGATACTCATCCTTGATGACTGCTAATTACATGCTGATGCCTGATATATTCCATTATATATCTCTGATACTCATGCTTGATGACTGTAATTATCCATGTTTATCTTGGCATTTCTAAATAAAATGCCTTTTATCCACTCATGCTTCCTCGTCCTTCCTTGTCGCGCATCAGTCTAGAAGTTTAACGTTTACCACCTCTGTGTGACCAGACGGGATGGCCGAATGAGTTAGAGCGTCCGTCTCCCATGCTGGTAGATTGTGGGGTCATGGGTTCGAACTCTGGTCGAGTCAAACCAATGACTTAAAAATTGATACCTCTCACTTCCTAGTCAGGCGCTCGGCATTATTAGGACAGGGCAAGGACTGGTGTGCTCAGTGTCAGGATAATGTGACTGAGTGGGATACCAGGTAATCATGCCGGTGGCCTGGTTTCCCAGTGGGACAGCACTATAAAGTTGCCATGAGTGCACACTGTCACAAGTCAGTACCCATCCTGATATGACCTTAGATGTTGCTAGGATGTAAAACAACAACAAGCAAACAAAAAAACCTCCTCTGTTAATCATTACTGGCATTTATACCCCCCGAAAGTGTGCTATAATTATTAGTGAATCTTTTAACAAATATATTGTGTATCTATTTGTCAGCTAATTGAGCACCTCATGGCTTAATATTAATGATCGATGATGATTTACCGCTGAGTCAGGAGACTGATTCGGATGAAGGAAGCTAGTCATGAGTGTGGGAGAAAGTAGGTTTATTTACTGCAGCGAAGGGACAATTAATCAATGTCTTCCAGATTGAAACGGGTGCTCTGGCCGTGGCCTGGACCCCAGAGGAGGGCGCCTGAGCCGACTCCTACAAAGTAGAACAATCAAAAAGAGGGTGGGTGGACGTGGTAAAAAGGAGTCTGTATGCTGGGGTTTAGACGCTAAATGGCCAGAGGTGGGGGTGTTGTGTTGATCTTTAGTGTTTGTGATGCCTGCTGCGTGGAGCAGCGGGTACCTGGCTTTGTCCCAGAATAAACCACAATTTGACAATTATGCGCAAATTATCTCTGACGCAATTTTAAAGTGGCTAAATTTGGTTCAATCAACAGCAAAATTTAACTCACAAAGAGTAATTAAAATTACAGGCCAGTTGTTCTAAGAACGCTGAGATTTATTTGTGCTTCATGGTGGTCTCACTGGTGGTGTGCAGACAAAAGCTCACAAGACAAAAATCTCAAAAGCCAACAGCTCAAAAGCCAAAAGCTCACAAGACAAAAGCTCATAAGACAAAAGCTCACAAGCCAACATCTCACAAGACAAAAGCTCACAAGACAAAAGATCACACCCTTAATGAAAAAAAGAGACAAAACTCACCAATTTTTAAAGTTGGTATTACAGTACAACCCAGTTAAACCAAGCTCGGTTAAACCAAACCATCGGTTAAACCAAACTTTTTTCGGCGGCCCGGCAAAATACTACCATTTATCATATAAAAAACTTGTTGTATTAGGTAGGGTTGTATATTGCTCGGCCAAAGGGCCTCGTAATATGCAGCCCCACCACTCCTTGCTTTGGTGTCTTTGCTGTACTAGCCCATAGCCAGCTCTTATATACATATTAAGGTCATATATCTAAGCTGGACTATTTGTCAATGTATTTCTTAAAGTGCCTGTCACACCTTACCGGATTGAGCAACGGACATAACCGGACAAAGAATTTTCTAGTCCGGTGGTGTTCAGTATCAAAATGTATCGAAATGTGTCGAAATGTTGCGCTTATCAGGTCATGGGACGCTGGATGAACGGACATGAAACGGACATGAAATGGACATGAACGGATAGCCACCGGATGATAACCGGACTACAACCGAATGTTAAACGGATGGACTGAACATCAACCAGACATGTACCAGACTGTCACGGACGCGCCAAAAACATATACTGACCGAATTCCCACCACACTGTCAACGGACTATGCACGAAGCAAACCGGAGACATAACAGATGGGTAACGGACATGAACCGGACAAAATGCACTAAACAGACTTAAAACGGACACCAACCGTACACGTCAGCCCGTCTGTGTCTGGTACAAGTTTTGTGCATGTTCAAAACTTGCCACCGGACACCATCGGACAGAGAACGGACATGCCGGATGCATACCATATATAAAACGGACATTGACATATTTCACCAGACAGTGTCCATTTTCTATCCGTTTCCCCAGTATGGTAAGGTGTGACTGAGCCTTAAGGGTCTGGTCACAGGTTTTTCTTTGGTTTCCATTAAAACAAAGGATGAATGATCATTTAGATTACACAATACAGGCTGAGTGAGCCGTCTTAGTATTATAGGGTCTTTGCTCTGGTAACACCTGTGATTAAAGCTTGTGAGCTTTTGTCTCTTTTTTCATTTAGAGTGTAAGCTTTTGTCATGTGAGCTTTTCCCTCGTGCACTTTTGTGTTGTGAGCTGTGGTCTTGTGAGCTTTTGGTCTTGTGAGCGTTTGTCTTGTATGCTTTTGTCTTGTGAGCTTTTGTCTTGTGAGCATTTGCCTGTGAGCTTTTATATTGTGAGATTTTGTCTTGTGAGATTTTGTCTTGTGAGAATTTGTCTTGGGAGCTTTTTATCTTGTAAGCTTTTGTCTTGTGAGCTTTTATCTTGTGAGCTTTTGCTGTGTGGTCTTTTGTCTTGTGAACTTTTGTATTGTGAGCTTCTGTGTTGTGAGCTTTTATGTTGCAAGCTTTTGTCTCATGAGCTTTTCTTTTGTGAGCTTTTGTCTTGTGGGCTTTTGTCTTGTGAGCTTTTGTCTTGTGATAATATTATGTTGCAAGCTTTTGTCTTGTGAGCTTTTGTTTTGTGAGCTTTTGTCTTGTGGGCTTTAGTCTTGTGAGCTTTTGTCTTGTGAGCTTTTGTTTTGTGAATTGTTGTCTTGTGAGCTTGTGTCTTGTGAGCTGCTTGTCTTGTGACCTTTTGTCTTGTGACCTTTTGTCTTGTGAGCTTTTGTCTTGCAAGCTTTTGTTTTGTGAGATTTTGTTTTGTGAGCTTACATCGTCGAACCATCGCTGGCTATTTACATTAAGCAGTGTTAAAACAGTGTGGACGGAACACGATTGGAACTGAAACAATTATAAGTCAAACCTATTTAAAATAGGCCTTCAATGTTGAAATTGAAATAACCCCATAATCCATTTGCAAGTTTTTGTTTTCCTCAACGATGTTTCAACTTTCGATGAAACAATGTGAATGACAGAGTTGATTTACATCGGTGCCAAAAGAAGGAATTATTCAAATGAATAAAATACTTAAAGCTGCATAGTCCGATGAGGCATCAAATTTTCAAAACCAAAGCAATTATCTAAATTTGATTCTATATATCTATCTTCGATATTGATGAACTTATTAAACTGTTGTCCCCACATAGAAGGGAACATGGAGGCAATGTAATAGAACATGTTACTGCAGAAGCCTATGGTGTCAGAGTTTGTGCATGTTTGCACTTCAATTAACCCTAGAGTTAGCCATTTAAAATATAAGTTACGTCAAACTAGAATAGGGTAGATAATAGTGATCAACCTAATATGTTTATCTCAGAAAATGTGAGAAACTCAAAGCCATTGGACTATTCAGCTTTAATAAGGGCATTAGTATTTACGTTAGATATGTAGAATCAATTCTAGATACAGTATAACCCCGTTAAACTAAACTTGAAGGGACCCTAGAAATTTGTTTGGATTAACCGATCATTGGTTGAACAGAGCTTTGACTTTGACTTTGACTTGGCTTTGGCAAAAATGTGGGTGCATTATGAATGTAATATACAATATATGTGGACACTTTGATTATTGTTTTGTTATGTATATACAGTATAACCCCGTTAAAGCAAGTCCAGTTAAACCAAACGATCAGTTAATCAAAATTTTGTTCGCCGGCCTGGCAAAATACTACCATTTATCATATAAAAAAGTCGGTAGGGTCTCAGATGACCTTATAACCACATGAAAGTTTGGTTTAACGTACCGGATGCGGCCTGGGAACCGACAATTTTGTTTGGATTAACCGATAATTTGGATTAACCTACTTTGGTTTCAACAACTTGTTTATATGATAAATGGTAGTATTTTGCCGGGCACCCGAAAAAAGTTTGGATTAACCGATCGTTTGTTTGAACCAAGCTTGATTTAATGGCATTGTACTGTAATTGTTTTGGTTTTGAAAATGTGATGCTTCATCAGAGTATGCACCTTTGAACAAAAAGAAAATTGTGTGGGTTCAGTTATTTGATTAAAGTTGAATGTCGAATGAAAGATTTTCAAAACCAAATTGAGTTTTGACGTCTATTTTATTCTATATACCCAACTTAGAATCTGCTTTGTTGCTGCATTGAAGAGAATAATCTGTTATCGCTGAACAACAAAACTCTTGTAGATACCGTGGATTGCACCAGTGGACATACACCATACACCTCCACCAAGCATGGTTACGTTGGCATGCTCAACGACACAGCCGGAGGTGAAACTTGTCTGCCATGGAGCCCTCCCAAATGGGATAATAGTTATAATATAACTATCGACCATTTCAAAATCCCACACGCGTCTACGTTAAGCAGCCTTAAAAATTACTGCAGAAACCCTCTCAAGCAAGCTTTCCCTTGGTGTTTTACGCATAAGAACTCTGCACATAAGGAGATCTGTGATATACCATGCGAAGGTAAGTAGGCATCTGGGTGTTGGTTTTGTTGTTGGTTTGTTGCTGTCGTTTAAAAAAAAAAAATTTTAAAAAGATATTAAGTTAAAAATATATTTGTTTAGCTAAATATATGTGACTTATCACATCATATCTTACACCGATCCTCATCAGTGGATCCAAAACATGAGCCTTTATAGACAATCTAAAGATTGAATATCAAAAGACAGCAATGTTATTTCTACTGCTGTCATAGGGGTGATGAAAATGGGAAATATTGCGCCTCGAGCGGGACTCGAACCCACATCTCTTTGCATTCCGGGCCAGTGTGCTAACCATTACACCACCTAGATGTTGCCATTACACCACTTTGATGTTGCCAGGACGTAAAACTGCAACAATCGACCAACCAATCTAAAAGGCCCAAAAGAAAAATATTCATGTTGCTGGGGAAATTAATTGTGGGTCCGTAGGTAGGTTTTTTTTCTTTTTTTAAATTGTTTTAAAAAAAAAATTGTTTGTCAAACCGCACACTGCAAAAACTCCAGTTGCCAAAATCATGTAAGAGTGAGATTTGTTTGGTTTTCTTCTCAGAACGGATAAGAAATATCAAGTCGGGGGCGTGGGGGTGGGGAGACGTTATAACCGGGTCAGTCGGCAACCAGAAAGATCAATAGTTTTGCTTTAGGCCTAACCAGTTGTGTCCCCACCTCGTGAATTAAACCTATCACTAATCACTTCCACAACTACCTCCTTCATTGCAGTCGCCCGCCCTTTGCTGCTTATTGGAAGGAGTAGCCTATGTGACGGCAGCGGGTTTCCTCCAAAGAAATATGTCAGAATGACCATATGCTTGGCATCCAATAGCTGATGATACGAAATCAATGTGCTCTAGAGGCATTGTTAAATAAAACAAGCTTTAATTTACTTTGTACAGTGCCTCTCAACGCGCACCTGCTTTGTGATACAAAGAAGCACATCATAAAATGTGACAACAATCAGGTCATAGATGTGACCTTCGCCTTCTATGGGTGCCTCAATAGACGCCTTTGCGAACCAGACCTGCCCAGTGACATAAAGGTGCAGTGCGTTGCACAGCGAGTTCTCTCAGTCGTCAGGGCCAGCTGTCAGGGACGCGTCCAGTGTATTCTCGAAGCCAGTACCAAGTACTTTGGCGACCCATGTAGCAAGTATAAGAAATACCTTCGATATTCCTATAAATGCGTCGGTGAGTTTATTTTAGCCGCTTAAACTTTAAAGTTGCGTAGTCTGATGGTTTTGAGTGTTGGGTCATTTTTATGAGATTGATATATTAAAATGATCATTATAATCTATATTAATTATTTCAGCTTGAAGTCACTTTTATCTTAAAGTTGTATAGTCCCATGGTTTTGACTTTCTGTCGCTTTGCCGAGATAAATATATTTAAAATGATTGTTATAATCTATATTATTTTACTTTGGAGTAACCTTTATGTTAAAGTTTCACAGACGGATGTTTCTGAGCGTTTGTCTTATGAGCTTTTCTCTTGTGAGCTTTTGTCTTGTGAGATTATGTCGTGGAACCGTGTGAAGCAATCACCAACCAATCAACCTTAAATCCATCCAGAAAACCTCGCGTTTCGCAAACCTACTACACAGATTGAACCAGAGGGAGACTTGCAAGGGAAATTGGCGACGGATGGGAACATGCTGCAGTTTGGGACATCAAGGACCTGTGCCATCATTGGTCTGAAAGCCTTTAGGGATGACTGGGGCCGTTTTTACTTGGCTTGGTGGCGAGTTGACCTCACAAAAAACGTTCATTCGAGGTCCTATGTCATCCGTTCTGTCACCATACTGTTCGAAGGCGACTGCTGCAGTGGTAAGTCCATGTAAAATGCTTCACCTTAGGTACCAGTGATGCGGATTCCGAGGGACACCAGTTTGCCAGGGACGCTTCCATTCAAATGCATTTTTAACAGCCGTGAGCAAATCTTCATACAGAGGAAGTCAAATATCTCCCAAAGTACACCATCTAGAAACAAATCGCTCCGTACACATGTAGAAAACATCTTTAACATAAAGATTATATTCAATTTATAAGGTTAGGGTTCTTGAATTCTATTAATTTTGAATAAAACTAACGTTTTGCGCTGCGCGTACCGTCAAACTCAAGGCATTGTCAATGGTCGTGAGCAATGTTCATACAGAAAATACAGAAGAAGTCAAATATCTCTCAAATTACACCATTTAGAAACAAATCGTTTGGTACACATATAGAAAACATCTTTACCAAAAACATTATATTAAATTTATAAGGTTAGTGACGATGCTGTTCGATTTTGACGCATGTGCAGAAGCGATGTGTCCCTCGCAAACTGGTGTCCCTGGGAAACCGCAACACCGGCAGTCATTTATTAGATCTCTAAACTGGGTAGTTAATTACGGCTATGCACACAGTGCTAGTTAAATGCGGGATGACAAAATAAAAGAAAAAGGCTCTATCTTGCTTACTTTTCAAGATATTCACATTTTATGATTTTTTTTTATTTACTTGAACACAATTTGCTTTTAACAATGAATGAAACATGTGGTGGTTTTTTTTTGGGGGGGGCATAATTTTGTATTTTGTTTGTACATTAGTTTAGTCAGGGGAAATTTCGTTCGGCGACAACTGGTCTTCCTCATTCCAGTGCTCCTTGCCCTATCCTAATAATGACGAGCTTCTGGCTAGGAAGCGACAATTATAAATTTTTAAGTCATTGGTTTGACTCGACTAGGATTCGAACCCACAATCCCATGATCTACCAACACGGGAGACGGTCGCTCTATAACTCATTTGGCCATGCCGTCTGATTAATTTGATTTTGTTTTAAATATGTCTACCAAATTAAAGCTCACATTGTAAATGTTATGTTGGAACATGAATAATTTGCGACATAGTGATTGAACCCACAGTGTAACCACTCACCTGCTCACTCGGAAATCTGTAGCAATGAGGGTAGCTATGTCCAGGAACACTAACAAGCATAATTTTGTGTATCCTTGGTTAAAGCCGCATAGTCCAATGTAGTGCTCAAATTTTCAAATCCAAAAGAATTCTCTAGATTTGATTCTACATATCTAACGTAGATACTGATACACTTATTATGTATTTGTTGCCACATAGAAGGGAACACTGAGTCGATTTAATAGAACCTGTTACTGCTGAAGCCCATGTTGTCAGAGATTTGACGTGATTGCCAAAATATCTCAGAAGTTACGCAATTAAAATAAAAGTAAGGTAGATTACAATGTATAACAATCAATTTAATATATTTATCTCAGACAAATGACAGAAGGTCAAAACCATTGAATTATGCAACTTTAAGTCCAAATCCAAATTTGCTGTCTCCATGTTGCTCCGTAACTAGTACGAGGCAGCGTATATAACCAGGAACGCTGTAACTTTTAGCCGATATTATGATTCAGTTCCCTTCCAACTTCAGGCTTATTCCAGGTACCACAGAGGTAACAGCTACATAGCTCATGTACCAGCTACCACAGAGGTAACAGCTACAGAGCTCACTTATCAGCTACCACAGAGGTAACAGCTAGAGAGGTCATGTACGAGCTACCACCGAGGTAGCAGCTACAGAGCTCATTTATCAGCTACCACAGAGTTAACAGCTACATAACTTACGTACCAGCTACCACAGAGGTAACAGCTACATAGCTCATGTACCAGCTACCACAGAGGCAACAGCTACATAGCTCACGTGCCAGCTACCACAGAGGTAACAGCTACAGAGCTCACTTATCAGCTACCGCAGAGGTAACAGCTACATAGCTCATGTACCAGCTACCACAGAGTTAACAGTTACATCGCTTGCTTATCCTGCGGCAACAATTTTACACTGCAGGAAAAATGCATGAACTTTTCACTAAAGTAAAACAAGAAAACATTTGAGCCTTTTTGAGGGCAAATCGTCTGTACCACCTCATATAGTTTACTAAATAAATTATGGCAATTAGTCAGGAATTTGATTTCCCTTGGCCACAAATATATAATTGTGAGCTTTTTAATTTAATGAGTATCTATTGACACATAATTGATTGTATGCTTTTACGTGTAAAAGCGATGATCTGAATAAAAACCATACAGCTCTTGCCATGACTATGGCCTATGCTGCAGACACGACGTAAAGCAACCACCAATCAATCAATCAGCTACTCTGTTCCAGTCCCAATCGGCTTGCTTGTGCACTTCAATATGGCAAGAACACATAAATCCGAGAAGCTATGTTTACACCTCATCTGAACAAAATCTACCTCATTCGGCCGATTCAGTCTTCCTTGCTGCACAAGGACCAGACGGGATGGCTGAATGAGTTGGGCGTCTGTCTCCCGTTTTGGTCGATCTTGGGATTCGAACCCACGGGTTCAAATCCTGGTCGAGTCAAACCAATGACTTACAAATTGATACTTGTCACTTCCAAGCATGCGACTGGCGTTATTAGCATAGAGCAAGGACTGGTTGGCTCAGCATCAGGATAATGTGACTGATTGGACTGAGTGGGATATCAGGTCATGGTGCTGGTGGCCTGGTCTCCCAGTGGGGCAGTACTATTAACTGCACTGTCCTAAATTGGTACCTGTCCTGATATGACCTTATATGTTACCAGGACGTGAAACTCCGACAATCGACCATCCTAGGCTCTGACGTCATTTTTGTTAGTCATTGGTTTGACTTGATCTGGTTTCAGATCCTCATAGCTATTCTGCTATTCTACCTTGTTGCTTTCTAAGTATATGTTCAATATGATGAGTTCAGGCGCAAAACCCAGTAAACACCAATCCAAAAATTGAGATAAACATTGGAGTCAATCGCCATGAATATGGCCTATGCTGCCGACACGGCGTAAATCAACCACCGATCAATCAATTGGAGTCAAACCTTCAAAAGGTTAATTTTTTACATTCCTGTTTTATTGTTTGTTGTTCCATAACCATTTCCATTTCATCACAAGAAACGTTGAATTAGTGAGAATTAATATTACCCTTGATATAGCGAATAGCGATATAGCGAATGGTAGACAGGAAGTGTGAAGACTTATTTGTCTCTCATTTTTGTTGGTACATTAGTTGTCCCAAGCAGGGGAAATCCCAGTCACAGACGACCGGTCTTCCCCACTCCACTGCTGGTCGATAGAAAGCCCGAGCCTACACTTTTAACGACCCAATGGATTTTTAACCTCCCACACCACATAGACATGATATGAGAGCAACCGGCGTTTGATGACGCTGTAAGTTATACACAGCGGTGAAAATCCAAATTGGCAGAGCTGGGGGCACAGGGAATCGAACCGCCAAGCCTCAGATTCGGAGTCTGACCTAGACAAGAGTCAGACACTCTAACCACTCCGCCACAGAGAATTTTTGGATTGGCTTTTCCCTGATTATGTGCTTGAACTCTATTTTCGTTGTTTGCAGATGATCGGATTCGATTCACCGAGATTTGGCTTCTTCATGAGACCAAGCCGGGGTTGATACGGACCTTGTGTGCACGTATCATGGAACAACAAGTAACACAGTATAAGATGTGTCAGCCAAATAGGGAAATCAGAGCTGTTCAAGTACAACACATGCGTCACCATATCTTAGGATTATGCGAGGTTATTGTCATTGGATACAAATACATACGTAAGATCAGTATTCTAATATTATTAATTCATTGAGCAAAAAAAAACCAGCAGATCGGTGAAACAAAGCAATCACTCTGGTTTGTCGAAACAGATGTAGTGCCAATGATTTTCCACGATTGCGGAAAACGGATGGAAATTGTGGATTGTCAAGTTTGAAACAGAATTCATAAGTTGGAGCGGAATTCCGTTATTTTCATGTCAAATCCGTTATTTTGAACTAAAAAGTGACAGAATAAAGCCTAAATTGATCAAATACCACTTCTCCGTAGTCATGATCTCCAATCTAACATCAGTATTTATTTTAAGTATATTTGTCATTCTTTTGCGTGACGATCATGTTGCGATGTGTTACATTATTATTTCAATTGGTATCAATATAAGAAAAGTGTAGTGCCAAGTTGAATGCTAAAGTCCCCGTCAATTAATTTTAACATGATAGCAATACATAAGTAACATAATCAAGCATAACATTAAACAGTGTGGAATGGAATTTGTTATTTTTTTCTGAAACGGAATTGAAATGGAATTTGCTATTTGGTGAAACAGAATTTGCCTTATTTTGAAACGGAAAATCATTGGCACTACAGATGCGGTATAGCCCAGTTACACTCATACCTAGTGGTAGCGAACTCTTGTGCGCAGGTCTGGCACCTACTTGTAAAAAAATGGGACTTTTTGGTTAGGGTACTGTCACATTACAATATTTTGGCGAAATGTTGGGAGACGTCTGGAAGCGTTACACGCCTGTTAGGCGCGCGTTGGTAGATGTTGATGGACGGCGACGGTCAACGAGGGTCGGCGGTGCGCGTTAGGGGATCGGCAAAGTTTTGTGCTTGCACAAAACTTTCGACGACCGACAACGCGCGACAACGCGCGGGTGCCAATATTATGGCAATGTTAGGGGGTCGTCGAGATACGTTAGAAGCGCATTGGAGGTCCGTATACTTTTTTTCCGCTGATGCCGCACGCGCGTGAGGCTCGTTCCCACACGTTGCGCCAAACTGGTGCTTTTTTTGTATGTTGTTTTACATCCTACTATTTTTTTCCCACAACGTCGGCTGCACACTGCCAATACGTTGCGCTGATGCTGAAAAGCTTGACGTTTCTCGACGATTAAAAGTGATGTTGCGCGTTGGCAGCACACCAGCGAGATACGTCATAGTGTGACAGGGCTATTAAGTATTGACATGTATTCATATTCAGGTAGGTAGTTTATTTCATGAATAGTCTGCTCTCACCAGGCAATCCAATGTGAATGCTGCTCTTTATGCTATGAACACTGTGGACAGAGAAAGGGGAGAAAATATTAGCAAATTAGATTTATAATATATACAGGGTCCGTACGGGGTGTGGAAAGTCTTGCAAAGTCTTGAACTTCATTTGCCCCATTTCAAGGCCTTGAAAAGCGTTGAATTTAAGCTATTTTGCGTCCCCACTGATCTACATTAGTCTGAAATCGCCATTTGTCATTGTTTCCCCCCCCCCCATGAAATCCAAATGAAAATAGTCTTGAATTCTTATCAAAACTCAGCATAGAAAGCCTTGAAATGGCCTTGAATTCCATATCTTCACATGTGTACGGACCCTGTATATGGGTCGTTCTCAGAAGTTGTGTACCAATACTGTGACATGAGTACCACAAAATCAAAATGCTGTCAAAGTCCTATAAACAAGTTTCCTCAATGTGTATGTCCTTTTGCATCTGAATAATTGAAAATAAACATATTCTTGCATGTTTAAGTAGGTCAAATGATGCTCACACCCAATAAATAGCAGTATAGCATGGAAACCAATCTGACTCCAAAATCAAATATTTTCCACACAAAACTTGACATTTTTAGGACATTTCACATGCCACTTGCTTTATAAACAGTAGTAATAATAATTTGAAACCTCATTGTTATGGTTTTGTCTTATTTGTTATGATTAAAGAGAAAAGCAAAAAAATAATAGCAAGGTAACAGTCAAAGTGGAAACAACAATTTTACACAAATGTTCGGCTCAAATTTCAATGTTTAGGGGCAATTTCAGGATTGATCTTTTACTCTACCATAACTGGGTCCATGCATAGAGTGTCAAATGGTGAAAATAGTTGCTGTACTGTATCTGTACTCAGTGTTTGATACAGAGTTTCATAGTACTTGGAAGTGGAAACAAAATGTTACGATTAATGACTCCAGAAAAGGTAAACTATTTAATAATTTTTATAACTTTTTTTAGAAATAAATGTCTTCAACTTAATGAAGACATTGTATATGACCATTTGAAGTGAAATGTGGTGTTGTTCAGAGGTTTTCATTAAGTTTGTGACACTTTATTTTCAATGCTGTTGACAATGTCACAAATTAGTGATGTAATTTTCTATGTATTTAGCTACATCCATCCCAATAAGATACATAATACACAATATTAACATTTACTTTTGATCTAAAATATCTCACATTATTGGGCTAAATGATGAAATCTAAATATTGACACTGCAATAATGGATTTCTTTGAAATATGCATTTCAAGTAGACTACCTCAAGTGGTACACAGTTTCTGAGAACGACCCATATATATATATATATATTCTTTATTTATTCAATATAAGCAGTGGTGGGATACACAGTTAAAGTTACATAATCTGATAGAGTAAAAAAAGACAGAAACTCAAGCCTTTTTTTCCATGTGATATATATATCAGTTTGATTGTTGTTATCAACCTTTCTTCACTTCGAAGAAACTTTTAATATAAATGGTTAAAGTTGCATAGTCCGATGGTTTTGAATTTCTGCCATTTTTCTGAGATAAATATATTTCATTGGTTGTTATAACCTACCTTACTTTAGTTTGAAGTAACTTTCATTTTAAATCGCTAACTTTTGAGATATTTGAAGTGCAACCATCCTAAATTGGTTTTGGCAAGCTTGCCAAAACTCTCACCATAGGCTTATGCAGTAACAGGTTCTGTTAAATTGACTCAGTATTCCCTTCTATGTGGCAACAAATGTTTAATAAGTGCACCAATATCTAAGTTAGATATGTAGAATCAAATATAGGTGAATGTTTTTGTTTTGGAAATGTGATGCTTCATCGGGCTATGCAGCTTTAACTTTGAAGGTATTTGAAATAAAGCCACGCTATCATTTTCTCACAGCTTGTTCAGTTGGCACGTGGGGTGAGGGATGTGCAAAGCAGTGTGAGTGTGAGCAGTATTGTGATGACGTCACAGGATATTGTGATGGTAAGGCTAATTTATTGTTATTACTGTAGTGGTCTGCACTGACCTCTCAGGCAAGGAGCCGCATAGACAGGTAGGCGTGGGTAGTGTGGTGATATCAGGGAGCCTAGGTGGTGTAATGGTTAGTGTAGTGGTCTGCACTGACCTCTCAGGCAAGGAGCCGCATAGACAGGTAGGCGTGGGTAGTGTGGTGATATCAGGGAGCCTAGGTGGTGTAATGGTTAGTGTAGTGGTCTGCACTGACCTCTCAGGCAAGGAGCCGCATAGACAGGTAGGCGTGGGTAGTGTGGTGATATCAGGGAGCCTAGGTGGTGTAATGGTTAGTGTAGTGGTCTGCACTGACCTCTCAGGCAAGGAGCCGCATAGACAGGTAGGCGTGGGTAGTGTGGTGATATCAGGGAGCCTAGGTGGTGTAATGGTTAAGTGTCTGCACTGACCTCTCAGGCAAGGACCGCATGCAGGTGCGTGTTAGTGGGTGATATCAGGAGCCTAGGTGGTTAATGGTTAGTGTAGTGTCTGCACTGACCTCTCAGGCAAGGAGCCACATAGACAGGTGGCGTGGGTAGTGTGGTGATATCAGGGAGCCTAGGTGGTGTAATGGTTAGTGTAGTGGTCTGCACTGACCTCTCAGGCAAGGAGCCGCATAGACAGGTAGGTGTGGGTAGGGTGGTGATATCAGGGAGCCTAGGTGGTGTAATGGTTAGTGTAGTAGTCTGCACTGACCTCTCAGGCAAGGAGCCGCATAGACAGGTAGGCGTGGGTAGGGTGGTGACATCAGGGAGCCTAGGTGGTGTAATGGTTAGTGTAGTGGTCTGCACTGACCTCTCAGGCAAGGAGGTGCATAGACAGGTAGGCGTGGGTAGTGTGGTGAATCAGGGAGCCTAGGTGGTGTAATGGTTAGTGTAGTAGTCTGCACTGACCTCTCAGGCAAGGAGCCGCATAGACAGGTAGGTGTGGTAGGTGTGGTGATATCAGGGAGCCTAGGTGGTGTAATGGTTAGTGTAGTAGTCTGCACTGACCTCTCAGGCAAGGAGCCACATAGACAGTAGGGTGGGTATGTGGTGATATCAGGGAGCCTAGGTGGTGTAATGGTTAGTGTAGTGGTCTGCACTGACCTCTCAGGCAAGGAGCCGCATAGACAGGTAGGCGTGGTTAGTGTGGTGATATCAGGGAGCCTAGGTGGTGTAATTGTTAGTGTAGTGGTCTGCACTGACCTCTCAGGCAAGGAGCCGCATAGACAGGTAGGCGTGGGTAGTGTGGTGATATCAGGGAGCCTAGGTGGTGTAATGGTTAGTGTAGTGGTCTGCACTGACCTCTCAGGCAAGGAGCCGCATAGACAGGTAGGCGTGGTTAGTGTGGTGATATCAGGGAGCCTAGGTGGTGTAATGGTTAGTGTAGGGTCTGCACTGACCTCTCAGGCAAGGAGCGCATAGACAGGTAGGCGTGGTAGTGTGGTGACATCAGGGAGCCTAGGTGGTGTAATGGTTAGTGTAGTGGTCTGCACTGACCTCTCAGGCAAGGAGCCGCATAGACAGGTAGGCGTGGGTTGTGTGTTGATATCAGGGAGCCTAGGTGGTGTAATGGTTAGTGTAGTGGTCTGCACTGACCTCTCAGGCAAGGAGCCGCATAGACAGGTAGGCGTGGGTTGTGTGTTGATATCAGGGAGCATAGGTGGTGTAATGGTTAGTGTAGTGGTCTGCACTGACCTCTCAGGCAAGGAGCCGCATAGACAGGTAGGCGTGGGTAGTGTGGTGATATCAGGGAGCCTATATATCTGTATTCATAGATTGGTCCTCCTGTTCGGGTCTCGAAAGAAATCTTTTGAAAAAATGATAATGATATTTGCAATTTAAACATACACACATCTACATTGACCTCTTTTGCTACACCATCCTCGTTTGGGTATAAATATTAAGAGCCCTGAACGCTTTCCTCTTTTCAGAATGCCCAGACAGTCATTTTGGCGAGAAATGCGCTTTGAAATGCAACTGCCGAAGCCATAATGAGGCTTGTCATGTACGAACTGGCCAGTGCAGGCGGACCGGCTGTGCTGAGGGATTCACAGGACTGGACTGCAGCGAGCTCATATTAATTAAGACCGGTATGTTGTATATACAAATGTTATTAAGTTTCATTTCCATGTTTGTTTCTGATAAGGAAATTGCAATGATTCAACATTTAAACAACTTAACCCCTTAATAAAGCCATGCTATATATATGGTGTATAATGTATTACATAAATATAAATAAGCAAATCATGCATATATTTGATTATCTGAAAACATTTTGGCAGTAAATATTTATTGTTCTGAATAATGAACCAGATGGGATGGCCGAATGAGTTAGAGCATCCATCTCCCGTGTTTGGTAGATCGTGGGGTCGTGGGTTCGAACCCTGGTCTAGTAAAACCAATGACTTAAAAATTGATACTTGTCGCTTCCTAGCCAGGCGCTCAGCATTATTAGGATAGGGCAAGGAGCAGTGGAATGAAGAAGACCAATCGTCCACGATTGAAATTTCCCCTGCTTAAACAACTAATGGACAACAACAACAAAAAGTGTACAATAAGTTGGTAGCGAACTGATCTACAGTGATAGGAACAATATATAAATGACTTTTTCACAAATCTCATCATTTGATTTGCTTTGTTTACCTTGTCATTTATGCTTTGTCCGAAACTTAGCTTCATGTCCACTGTTATACCTAGGTGCTTCTTCCTTGTAACTGCAGTGACCGATTCGGTAGAGGGCATGCCTCCCATGTGGAAGGTTGGGAGTTCAATTCCTAATCGAGTCAAACCAATGACTTACAAAAATTGATAGTTGTCGCTTCCTAGCCAGGCGCTTGACATTATTAGGAGAGGGCAAGGACTGGCTGGCTCAGTGTCAGGATAATGGGACTGAGTGGGATACCAGGGCATGGTGCTGGTGGGCTGGTCTCCCAGTGGGGCAGCACTATAAAGTTACCATGAGTGTGCACTGTCACAAGTCGGTACCTGTCCTGATATGACCTTAGATGTTGCCAGTACGTTAAACTCCAATGACCAACAGAGTAACTTGCTATGGTTAGGGTTGCGGTTAAGTTAGACCTAGTTAAAGTATGTAAAGCTGCATAGTGCGATGAAAACATAAACATTTTCAAAACCAAAACAATCATCTAGATTTTATTCTAGATATCTAACTTAGATACTGGTGCAGTTATTAATTATTTGGTGCCACCTAGAAGGGGTCACTTAGTGAATTTAATAGAATATGTTACTATAGAAGCATGTGGTGTCAGAATTTTGGTGTGCTTGACAAAATTAATTGTCCATGTTTGGACTTCGAATATTTCAAAAGCTAGCCATTTAAAATAAAAGTTACTTCACAGTTGAGTAAGAGAGACTATAACAATCAACGTAATCTAATTATCTCAGAAAATGATAGAAACTCAAAACAATCGAACTGTTCAACTCTAAGGACTGACACCCAATACACAAACTAACTTGAAATTGATCTTTGTTCCATTATCCCACCAGCATGCCCTATTGGAAAATGGGGCCCGAGCTGTGAAAATGACTGTCACTGTGAACAGACCTGCGACCCAAACACTGGAAAATGTATGGGTAAGTTCTCTAATAACAATGTCTTTCTTGAAGATTTATACTGCCTATTGTCATGGGTGTGATGAAAATGGGAAATATTGTGCCTAGAGTGGGACTCGAACCCACATCTCTTTGCATTCCGTGCCAGCGTGCTAACCATTACACCACCTAGGCTCCCTGATATCAACACACTCCCCACGCCTACCTGTATATGTGGTTAATTGCCTGAGAGGTCAGTGCAGACCACTACACTCGTCCCCCTGGAATTGTAAGTCTTGTAATGCTTACAATTACATACATACAGACAATGCACTAACACATACATACACAGGGTAGGTTCAACAACCATACAGCGCAAAGCTTGTACAAGATCCTGATCACGGCAACCAGTGTCATGGGGGTGATGAAAATGGGAAATATTGTGCCTAGAGTGGGACTCGAACCCACATCTCTTTGCATTCCGGGCCAGTGTGCTAACCATTACACCACCTAGGATCCCTGATATCAACACACTCCCCACGCCTGCCTGTCTATGTGGTTTCTTGCCTGAGAGGTCAGTGCAGACCACTACACTATCATGGATAAGTCTGTTTTCACAATTAGACAGTTTGTCGATAGAAAGCCCCAGCCTACACTTTTACCGACCCAAGGGATTTTTAACCTCCCACACCACATAGACATGGTATGAGAGCAACTGGCCTTTGATGACGCTGTAAGTTATACACAGCGGTGGAAATCCAAATTGGCAGAGCTGGGGGCATGGGGAAATCGAATGACCGACCTTCAGATTAGGAGTCCGACCTAGAAAAATGTCAGACACTCTAACCACTCCGCCTCAGAACACAACAGTGTTACATACTCCAATGGTTTTGGGTTAGACATTTATTGTCTACACGTAGAAACATGTATTATGGTGATGAATAAATTGCCATCTACTTTTCTCTAATTTGAAGTAACTTCTATTTCAAAGCATTAACTTTGTAGATATTTGCACTGAAAAGATGGACGATTAATTTTGGTGTGCACATTGAAATATAAATACAATAAAACCTCTGTAAATGGACCGACCTTAGGACCGACTTGAAGTGGTCCATTAAAGGGAGGTGGTCAGTTTAGAGAGTTAGAATATGGGCACAATGGGATTGCTGGGACCCAAATAAAGTGATCGATATAGGGGAGTGGTTGATTTATGGAGCTGGTCGGTTAGAGAGGTTTTACTGTACTTTACTTTAATTTGAAGTAACTTCTATTTCAAAGCATTAAAGTCGCCTGGTATACCTCGCCCAGAAACAAACGAATCCAGCATCAAAAACTCTCCAAACATACCTTTGCTTAGTTTGTTCAGTTCATGCTACTGAACATGTGGGAGGAGAGTTGAGGTATGTGATGCATGAATGACATCATAGGTGGGATTCCCTCATCACATGACCTAGCGGGGTTCTCCACACAGGGGAATCCATGGCAACCACCAAGATGGCAGCCACAGAAAGCTCTCAATGTAACTTTTAAAGTCTATATGATTTAATCAATTATTCACACAAAAAGGAGCTGGTTATGAGAAATAAACATTCAAATTTGATATTTAGCATTTTAGATAGCAAATTCTAACATTTTTCTCTATATGGTTGTCTAATAGCCTTATCAGTGCTGCTGGACTAACTACAATACACGAGGAGCAACCAATTTCAACACTCTCCCCTCACATATACAGTTGCATAAACTGAAAACCTGCAAAGGTCTACTTGGAGAGCATTTGTCGGAGTACGGTTCGTATCTCAGCAGCCTATACCGGTGTGGCGGTTTCAGCGCCCGGTCAGTTTCAGCGCCCTGCCGTGGCTTCTGCGCATGCGCGGATTTTCGCACGTTGCGACGAGCACTGCTGTTTGTTTTGTTTACACTCGGCGATTCGACGCTGATCTAGCTGCTACGTTAATATCGCTTGGAATTTAAGGTTAATTTAATTAAATTTCATTATTTGAGTATGTAATTCTGTTAAATATGATCGCATTCAATAGATTTCGGCCTAATCGGTCCCTAACACTGCCGGGCACCAGCGATAGTTACAGCTGAGCTTGTAGCCGGCGAGGCCACGGGTGTTTTGCATATGTCTTAAAATCCGCGCATGCGCAGAAGCCACGACAGGCCGCTGAAACTGACCGGGCGCTGAAACCGCCACACCGGGTCCGTTTAACTTTGTAGATATTTGCACTGAAAAGATGGATGATTAATTTTGGTGTGCACATTGAAATACAAAAACTCCTCATTCCTCATTCTGGGTAGAAATAAATGTGTAATGAGTGTAGCAGTATCTAAAACCCCGTTCACACTGGCGAGTTAAGTCGGCTTAACTAGTTCGCCTCCTTTAGTTCGACTCAAATTGGTCGTGTGGACACTACGCTGAGGCGACTTAAGCCTGAGTCGCCTCATCTAGTTCGGTTCAACTAAACCACCTCTCGAGGTAGTATAGATGAAGCGAACTAGCTTATATCGGCCCAGCTTGCTTGTGTGGACGGTAGCGGTTTACTTGAAGCGGATTAAGCACGTCACACTATATAATATAATTTGGTCTATGAACCGGCTAGTGGTGCACAGATATCTTTTTCATCATTTATTTTTAGGGTTTCACTGCCCAGCAGAAGTTTTGACCGTTCCAAAACAATACGAATCAGTCAATACATATCTAGGTCGAACCCACACTCTCTCGTGGTGACGTCGACGAACCGAAACTGGCGCTGGTTAGTATGGACTTGCTCATGCGCAGAGATCGATTTCCGCCTTAAACCGCCCCAAGTACTGCTTGTGTGGACAGGACGCCTAGTTCGCCTCCCCTAGTTTGCCTTATCTAGTTCGGCCTAAAGTTGTGCTGTGTGAACTGGGCTTAAGTTGGATATATATGATCAGAGATGTTTACCAAATAGCCCTCTCTATACAGGAAAACCTCTCTAAATCGACCGATCTTGGAACCGATTTTGAGTGGTCCATTTAGGTCGTCGGTTTAGGGAGTTAGAATATGGTTTACAGTGATATTGAGGGGACCCAAATAAAACGATCGATATAGGGGAGTGGTCGATCTGTAGAGGTGGTCGGTTAGAGATGTTTTACTGTATATAATATATATATATATATATATATATATATATATATATATACAGTAAAACCTCTTGAAATCCACTGACCTTGGGATCGACTTTGAGTGGTCCATTTAGGGAGGTGGTCGGTTTAGGGAGTTAGAATATGGTTACAATTGTATTTTTGGGACTCAAATGCAACGATCGATATAGGGGAGCGGTCGATCTGTGGAGGTGGTCGGTTAGAGATGTTTTACTGTATATAGATATTTGGTTGGTTTATTGATCGCTAATTGAACAACGCAAACCCGATCAATATACAGTAAAACCTCTCTAAATCGACCGAACTTGGGACCGACTATAAGTGGTCCATTTAGGGAGGTGGTCGGTTTAGAGAGATAGAATATGGTGTACTGTATATGGACCCTATAGATATTGTGTATTGTATGTATGTCATTTTATTTCCAGATTGCCCCCATAGATATTTCGGCTTCGGATGCTATCGAAGATGCAACTGCCAGAACCCTGATGAGACCTGTGATAAAGAAACTGGTTCGTGCACAATCAGTGGTTGTCCTAGGGGATACACTGGTCTCAACTGCAGTTTGGTTCAAAACATCACTGACGGTATGCATCCCAAAAATCTAAAGCTGGCATTCCATTGACACGCAACGCACCATGCTGTAAAATATTCTGACTTTTTAGGTCTGGTTCATAAATAAATAATAGTTTAAATAAATTCTAAAATATCTCCTTTTCATAAAACTTATATATGTGAAGCATTAAGAAAACTGTTTTAATCATATTTAAATCATCCAGTTATTTCTATAAAGTCATTATAAGAATATTCCAATTATATAAGTACCCCTATAAAACCTCTCTAATAATACCTTCTATCATGTTGGTAAATACATATGCATAATATTGTAGTGGTTTGCACTGACCTCTCAGGCAAGGAGCCGCATAGACAGGTAGGTGTGGGTAGTGTGTTGATATCAGGGAGCCTAGGTGGTGTAATGGTTAGCACACTGGCCCGGAATGCAAAGAGATGTGGGTTTGAGTCCTGCTCTAGGCGCAATATTTCACATTTTCATCACCCCACGACACTGGTTGCCGTGACCATGATCCTGTACAAGCTATGCGCTGTATAGTTGTTGAACCTACCCTGTGTGTGTAAGTACACTGCCTGTATGTATGTAATTGTAAGCATTAAAAGACTTACAATTCCAAGGGGACGAGTGTAGTGGTTTGCACTGACCTGTCAGGCAAGGAGCCGCATAGACAGGTATGCGTGGGTAGTGTGTTGATATCAGGGAGCCTAGGTGGTGTAATGGTTAGCACACTGGCCTGGAATGCAAAGAGATGTGGGTTCGAGTCCCGCTCTAGGCGCAATATTTCCCATTTTCATCGCCCCCATGACAATATTCAAACCAAGTTGTGAAACCATGGTAGATTATGTATGTTAAGTGAATTGATAATTAATATCAGATTGTTCAAGGGTTCTACATCAAATATAACCACTGGAGATAAGAACTCGGGAAAATTATTACTGTATTGGTATATTTACATGTACAGACAACAGGTGAAAAAGCTGCATGCCTTCATGATGCGACATCTGTGTTCAATCATGAGGCTAACCTGGAAGGACAAAGTGACAAATAAGGAAATACTCGAACGGACGGGGCTACCCTCTATGGAAGATCTTTTGATCAAAAAGAATCTCCGGTGGACTGGGCACCTCATGAGGATGTCAACAAAGCAGATCCTCTATTCTCAACTGTCTTCTGGTTACAGAAAGAGAGGGCGCCCTCGTCTCCGGTTCAAGGATACCATCAAAAGAAACCTGAAGCTGAGAGACATTAAGACCGACTCATGGACGCAACTCTCACAGCAGAGAGATAAATGGAGAGCAGCAGTCAAGTAATGAAAGCAGTCTTTGTTGCATCGCGACCGACAGCATGATGATGATGATGACATGTATTACTTAATTGAAGTCTGTTGGCATTATATATTGTATAAAGGGAGGTAAATGCTGAAACTAAGGCCAGCATATACAGTTGCTGCAGACTGTGGTTTCTTCACCCAGACAAATAGTCTGTGAAGAATGCCACAGAATGGGTACAATAATTAAGTCAAGAATTAAGTTATGTGTGCCTGTTATGGTATGATTTACATATGCCAGTATCTGAGGGAGTGTTAGCACACAGGTGACAATGCATGGGGGCTGTGGCTGTGTGTGTGTGCGTGCATGTGTGTGTGTGTGTTTGCAGTATCTGCCAAAGCCAGGTGTCAGGCTGGAGGTGGGAGGTGGAGTGTGTGTGTGTGTGTGTGTGGTGAGCCCTCCCTGACCCACCTGGTGGCAGTTTGCTGAACTAAAGATGATAAAATATGTAATTCTCAAAGTAAGGCATGTAGAAACTCCTACTATTTTGGAGTTGTCCCAATCTAAGGGACTAGTGACCACTGGTGTTATGTAAAGATAAATAGGGTTGATAATCCCATATAAGTGTGATTGGTGAACTTGATGGAAAAATATGCATCTGACTTGGGGTGGGTGGGTTGGCCCCCCACCCCCTTACCTAGATGGGGGGAGGGGGCTGGTGGGAGTGGTGGGGGTCCACCCACTCTCACCCTGCCTCTCCCCACCACTGACTGGAGGAGTTCAACCAATGAAATGCCATGTTACTGTCTCTGACTGAGGAGACTCCCAGCAACTGTGTACCTGTATTTTGAATGTGTTCCATCTGAATAAAAGAGCTGGGCAGGGTGTGTGGCAAGCAGACGACCTGGAGACGGCACAGCAGGAGGAGCCAGCCACCCCTCCCTACTAGACTTAACCACACTTAATTTCTGTTGGGTTGCTATTTCTTGGAACTGATATAGTAAAGCAGATATAGTAAGCAGATATACTAAGTGGATCATCGCTTGAGTAATATCATACATTAGGGCTTTCCGGCCTCCACGCACAGACGTTAGGGTTCTATTTCCCATAAAGATTCTAGAGTGTAAAATACCGCTAGTTAACAATGCGATGCACCTCAAACATGATGTGCCGTATGCGGTGGCCCAATCGGTAGAGCAGTGGATTCCCATGCGGATGGGCGGGAGACCGAATCCCAGCTGAGTCAAACCAATGACTTATAAAATTGATACTTTCACTTCCTAGCCTGGCGTTTGCCATTAATAGGATAGGGAAAGGACTGGTTAGATCAGTGTCACGATAATGTCACAATGTGGGATATTGGGACATAGTGCCGGCGGCCAGGGGCCATATGCATGAAGCAGTGTTAGCGAGCCAAAACGTGTTTAGACAGGATTTCTGGTTTAGCACCGAAAAGTCGGTATGCATGGAGCAGTGTTAGGCCTAACACCACAAGCTTAAACTAGGTTAAGCTAAACCAGAAAATAGCTGGTTTACAGGCGGTGTTAGTTATCAAATCTATTCAATGCGATCATATTTAAAAGAATTAGCTACCAAATAAGTGAAATTTGACCAATTTAACCCTAAATTCAAAGCGTTATTAAGACTACCGCTGCATTGGCGGCGATATTAATAGTTATATTTTCGAATCGACGAAGGTACAGTAAACAAACCGCCGCCGCCGCCAGTATGGAACGCGACGTCGATGCGGCGGCAGCGGCGATTTGTTTACATTACGTTCGTCGATTCGAAAATATAACTATTAATATCGCCGCCAATGCGGCAGTAGCCTTAATAACGCTTCGAATTTAGGGTTAAATTGATGAAATTTCAGTTATTGCGTATGTAATTCTGTTAAATATGATAGCATTCAATAGATTTAAGCCTAATATATGGCTACAAACGCAGAGGGATTTCCCAAATCTATAAATACATTCACGTTTAGCTAACACTCACCGTTTAGGCCGCCATGCATACGTTTTCGACGCCGCCGATAAACGGTGATAGCTATACAGTGTTAGAGGGATAACACCACACGCCGCTAACACTGCTCCATGCATACGGGCCCAGGTCTCCCAGTGGGGAAGGGAAATAATGTTGCCATGAGTGCGTACTGTCACAAGTTGGTACCCATCCTGAGATGACCTTAGATGTTGCCACCAAAGCACACATATCACTTCGGCCATATGTCCTTTTGTAAGATTCCATATACAGTGGTTCCCCTCACCCCTACTGCTGAGAGAATGTGGTCGCATAAGGGAGGTGGTTGCTCGTGAGAGGGTTAGGGTTAGGGTGAGAGGGAATGCCACTTTGAAATATCATATAATCATACTTGTTGGTTTTAAAATAATACATTAATGTTGCATAGTCCGATAAAATCATAACATTTTCAAAAACAAAACTAGTATCTAGATTTGATCCTACATATCTAACTTAAAGCGGCATAGTCCGATGAAAACAACAAATTTTCAAAACCAAAACAATTATCAGGATCTCATTCTACTTATCTAAATTAGATACTGACGCACTTATCAAACATTTGTGGCCACATAGGAGGGAATACTCAGGCAATTTAATAGAACCGTTTACTGCAGAAACCTATGATGTCAGAGTTTTGGCGTGTTTGGCAAAATTAATTTCCCATGACAGAAACTCAAAACCATCGGTTTGGTGAAAATTTTAAATACAAATGCACTTATTAAGCTTTTGTTGCCACATAGAAGGGAATACTGAGTCAATTTACTAGAACCTGTTACTGCCGAAGCCTATGGCATCAAAGTTTTGGCATACTTCCCTAAATTAATTTGGCATGTTTGCACCTCAAATATCTCCAAAGTGGGTGGCCGCCGGGGCGGCTGGGACGATAGTGGTGGCAAGATCTGAAGTAGAGTCTGCGGTTTGGGGGTGTTGTCGGGTGGCCGACGGGTCGGCAGAGATGAGAGGGCAGGGGTGATGGGCCGCAGCTGGGCTCTCGTGAGGGTTGCACAATGGCATGTGTGTGTTGCCGTTGGAGGCAGTGGGTTCGCCGCAGGGGTCGGCGCTCAGGGCGGGACCGACCCGGGGGACTTCCGGTCGCGGGCAGGCAGCTCCCGGTTTAGGGCTGGCGGCCGTTGGCTGGGGCGAGATGAAGGGATAGGTTGTTTTGAGTGTAGTGATGCCGCCGGGCTGGTGGTGGGTTGGGGGGTGTGGTGGGGGGGGCGGCGTGTGTGGTGGGGGGTGGCCGGTTAAGACCCTCCGGGCCGGGCGGGGGGGCCACGGCGGATCAAAAATCCGCCGAGGCGGCTGGAGTCGCGCGCTGACGGCCTCGCTTGCTGAGGCAGACCGCCTCACTGTGTACGGTCAGGATTTTCCTAACGTTGGCGCAGTAGGCGCAAGCATGGCGCTGCTTGGCGCCTGCCTCACCGTGGGTCTCCCCGTCGCCTGCCCAGTCGTAGGCGGGCGGGTCACGGTTCCAGGAGGGGCAGTGGGCGCCGTGGGCCTCCCGGCTGTAGGGGATGCGTGTGTCGGCCTGGGGCCGGGGCTGGGTCCGGGGGCGGGCCTCCATGCTGACCATGTTGCTGGCAATCGGGTCATGCCATCCGTGTGGGAGCCTACCGTCCGCTATCCAGGTGAAGACGGTCTCTGAGTACTGGCGGACGGTAGGCCAGGGATAGACCAAATTGTCTTGGAGTACAGTGAGAGCGTGGTGGTTAAGACCGGGTAGGGAGTGGGAGGGGAAGACAGGGTGGGACTCCAGCATTCGGAGGGCGAGGCTATACTCGTCCTTAGTAGCCTCGCCTCTCTTGACTGCCTTCCTCTTCACCCCTCTCTCGATTAGGTCAGAGGGGAAGATATAGTGGGGCGAGATACCTTTTCGCCTCCCGGCGTGCTGGGTCTCGGCCGAGTCAAGGATCTCCCTCACGGCAGAGGCGGCTGTGTGTGTGACGGGGTCGCCGTAGTGGAGCGGGGGCACGGCGGTTCCTGCTGGAGGCGGCGGCTGCAAGGGGGGGCAGTGCCTGGTGAACCGCTCATATTGAGGGTGGATCGCCCCCGGGAGCAGCGGCGGCGGGGACGGGAATGCCCCTCCGATGATGTGGGCCACGGGCACGCGGACGCTGGTGGTGTAGGCCTGGTGTGAAGTCGCGGAGGCGGGAGGGGCCTCGTCCGCGGGGGTGGGGCAGCTCATGGCGTCGAACCTTGAGGTGAGGCGCTCCAGCGCCTTCACGGTTTCGTGCATAGTCGCCTCCACCGTGTGGACCCACTCGGCCATGGGGGCGAGTGCGTGATCCCGGGGGTGAGGAAGGCGTGGACGATGGAGGCGAGCTGATGTCGGAGGCTCTCTGCGCCCCCCTCCTTGCGTCCCATCGGCCTCGGCCCTTCCCATTAGATGGCATGGTGGTGAGTGGATCGGCCCGAGGTGTGCGTCGGCCGGGAGGATGTGTCGGCCGGGAGAGTGCGTCGGCCCGAGAGCAGGATACGTAGTCCCGGGGGCAGAGAGAAGAGCCAAAGAAAAAATCAATGGAGAGGAGCAGCGTGAGGGGAGGCTGGAGGGCGAGTGTCTAGAGGCGGCCAGGCGGGAACGGAAGGAAGTGCGGGAGATGATGTAATGAGCAACAGTCGGAGCAGGGGGTGGGGTCCCCTTCCCTGCCTCGCATCAAACGCAATGCAAGCATTACGACCAATTGAGCATTATGCTTTCATTACCGATAGTCGCCGCCACGAACGCCTAATATAAGCGAGGCTCGATGGAGCATTATGCTTTCATTACCCGCTAGTCGCCGCCACAAGCGCCTAATATAACCGGCTCGCTCGCCTGACCAGGCGCCTCGCTAGATATTAAGATATTTGTTATTCACAATTTCTATGCTTTATTCCACAAACATATACTATTCTGCTAAGAATAGAAATTGTAGCAACAGTGTAAGCATTAATAGTGGTGTTCTCAGTGGCAGAGTGGTTAGAGTGTCTGACTTTTTTCTACGTCGGACTCCTAATCTGAAGATCACTGGTTCGATTCCCTGCCCCCCGCCCCCACCTCTGCCAATTTGGATTTTCACTGCTGTGTATAACTTACAGCATTTTATAACAATTTGGCACACACATGGATGGAAGGATGCAATGTAATAATATAATGAATATGTTTAAGATACAACTCTCCATGATTAAGCATTTTGAGCTAAGAAACATACAAGTTCAGTCACTTTACAGGCTGATGTTTACATCACCATTGATTAGTCAGAAGTAATTCTTGTTCAAAATATTAAAATGTCAAATGTGTCAACAAAAACATGTTTCAAAGACATATATAACCAATATCTGATTAACCCTACTCATTTTCTATTTCTACATATGGCATTAACCATAGAATATAAATAAAAACATGAATAAAATATATAAAACTGACTGGCTATGGCTCTAACAATATTCTGAGTGGCTAGATTTGTCTAAATCTAAATGCACATGGCATAAGATGTGCTGATTATATTGATGTAAATGCAATGCTGGATAAAAGATTAATATCTTAATTTATTATATATATTTTTTTAGTTGGTATTCTATGTTTCAAACAGCTGAGATAAGCTGAAACTAGTACATTTCATAGCTGCACCCAGTGTATTATCATGTGCCATGTGCTTCTCGTGGCTTTGTTTTGCTCTGACGCATCCCACAATGCACCGCGGGTACCGACTTGTGACAGTGCGCACTCATGGTGACTTTATAGTGCTTCCCCACTGGGAAACCAGGCCACCAGCACCATGACCTGATATCCTACTCAGTCACATTATCCTGACACTGAGCCAACCAGTCCTTGCCCTATCCTAATAATGCCGAGCCCCAGGCTACGAAGCGACAAGTATCAATTTTTAAGTTATTGGTCTGACTCGACCAGGATTCGAAGCCACAAACTCATGGGTTTGGATCTCCCAATCTCCCAAAACAGGAGACGGACGCTCTACTCATTTGGCAATCCTGTCTGTTCGCTAGGGCTCTGTAGTGTATAGTTAGTTGAACACACTTCATAACATAAATAATTGTCCAAAAGCATTGTAAGTAATGCCTCGTAAACTGCTATACAGGGTTTAAGTATAATGAAACAGATTTCTCTTTATCGTAGATTGTCCAGCGAAAACATGGGGCAAATTGTGTGAGTCGCAATGCAAGTGTACTCATTGCGATAAGGACACTGGAGTATGCAAAGGTAAGTATATTTTATTTTTTTATTCTTTTATTGACCAGGTATTTACTCTGCCCATAACGTATAAGCTCCCGTGAGGGTGCTTGTTTTCAACGCTGGACAGCTGTGGTGCTGTATTGATCTGTTCCTTTGCCCAGGAGTGTTACCCGTGTCTGCTCAGGTCAGCCTTCTGCAATTTTGGTTGTTAGTCATATATGAAGAGTTCAGCTGCAAAACAACGTAAACACCAATCCAAAATTAGAGATAAACATTGGAAACAAACCATCAAACAATTAATTGTTGTACCTCCTTATTTTGTATTCATTGCTCCATAATCAGTTCATCATAAGAAAGGTGGAATTAGTGAGAATGAAAATGACCTTGAGGTAAAACTGTTATTTTAATATCTTTAGATTGGCGTTTTCGTGGTTTTGTGCTGGAACTTATTTGAATATGACCACATGGCTATGGAGCAATAAACAAACGAGTAGGAAGATAACAAAATTAAGTTTTTCAGGGTTTGGTTCCAATGTTTATCTCCATTTTTGGATTGGCGTTTACATGGTTTTGTGCCTGAACTCTTCATATGCACATTCAATTTGAACACATTGTGGATTGATAGTGTAGTAGTATGTACATGAGCCCTACTACCACGCAGTAGCGGCGGAGACTACGCCGCACACCTACGCAGTTACACTGTACTGCGCTAGCAGGCGGCACGCTAGCCACCGGGCAGACCCCGACTGGGCTGCCCTCTACTGTGTGTGGCTAGCTCACCCGCCCACCCACCGATAGAGTCGATGTGGGACCTAGTGAGTCAGGGGGGCAGGTCAGATGACTGTGGATGCCGCGGAGAGCAGATTGGTTCAATAAACCAAGGTGAAGCATACTTATATTGGATCTTGGCGTTCTTCCGTGTGCGCGTGGCAGGGTGAGAGTCGGAGGGCCGTGGGCCATTACAATAGCATTCACATGTGTACTAGTATCCACTGATCTCTCAGCTAATGAGCTGCATAACGAGATGGACATGGATACGGTGGTGACATCACGGAGCCTAGGTGGGGTAATGGTTAGCACCCTGGCCCAGAATGTAAGACATGTGGATTTGATTCCAGCTCTAGGCGCAATATTTCCCATTTTCATCACCCCCACCCCCCGACACTGGTTGCCATGACGATGACAATGTACAAGCTTTGCGTTGGATAGTTGTTGAACTTACCATGTGTATCTATGTAAGTGCATTGCCTGTATGTATGTAATTGCAGGCATTAAATGACCATTTAAAAAAGGCACAATTCAAGTGTCAAGGGGGACGAGTGCACTAGTCTGCACTGACCTCTCAGGCAAGGAGCCACATAGACAGGTGGGCATGGATAGGGTGGTGACATCAGGCAGCCTAGGTGGTATAATGGTTGCCACACTGGCCCGGAATGCAAGAGATGTGGGTTCGATTCCCATTCTAGGCGCAATATTTTCCATTTTCATTAGCCACATGACACATGAAAAAAAATACCATGGGTGATTTCTGCAATCTGAGTGTAGCTATTGGATTTTTAATCAACATAAGATAGGGATGCCAAACTAAAACCATCAACAAGGAACATTTTCTCCAACTTTTGCATAGGGTTGTTATTCTGACTCTGTTCACAGGTGAATGTTTTATTTGATGGAAGCTAGGCCTCTGCATAACCTCACCATGGATTTCCGCTTTCTTTTAGCCGGAGACCACTTTCATGTCCCTGAAATAACTGATTCATTTTTCCTATTCCAGTCTGTCCACCTGGAAGGATGGGTCGCACTTGCGATCAGCTGTGTAAATGTCTCTATGATTGTGATGATGATACGGGTGCATGTAAAGGTCAGTAGCGACTTGTTTCATGTAAAGGTTAGTAGCAAAATGTTTCATGTAGTGGTCAGTAGCGAAATGTTTCATGTAAAGGTCAGTAGTGAAATGTTTCATGTAAAGGTCAGTAGCGAAATGTTTCATGTAAAGGTCAGTAGCGAAATGTTTCATGTAAAGGTCAGTAGCAAAATGTTTCATGTAAAAGTCAGTAGTGAACTGTTTCATGTAAAGGTCAGTAGCAAAATGTTTCATGTAAAGGTCAGTAGCTAAATGTTTCGTGTAATGGTCAGTCGCAACATGTTTCATGTAGCGGTCAGTAGCGAAATGTTTCATGTAAAGGTCAGTAGCGAAATGTTTCAGGTAAAGGTCAATAACCTATGTTGACTGGATTTAAAACTCCAACAACCAACTGCCATTTCACCACCTAGGCTCCCTGATGTCATCGCCCTATCCACACCTACCTCAGTGTTGCCAACCTAGAGGTACTAAGACCCCCCCCCCCTCCCCACCCGCTACTTCCCAGATAGCACACAGCCGTTGTTTTGTCGAACCTCCCGCCATCGGGGTGACGGCGGCTGCCGCCATCGCCCCAACGGCAGAAAGCGCCGACGGCCCAACGGCGACAAACGCCGTCGGGCCGACGTTGTTTTGTCCAACCTCCCACCGTTGACTCGACGGCGGCTGCCGCCGTCGCCCCGACGGCAACACCTGTACGTAATTATTGACACTATAGTGACAGTGTCTTCTAGGAAAAACTAAGATGGCGGTCCTTCGTCAACATTCCGTACCGGGTAGTTCAAATCGTATTAACACGAATAATTCCATTAATACATCGTAATAAATTACAAAACTTTTACAAAATAATCTAAACATATTAATAAACAAACCTGTTAAATAATTCCTTAAAATTCCTCCGATTTTTGGAGTTATTTGTAGAAAAAGAACGCTGCTCAACGATCGCACGTGTTCCGGTGGCGATTCGAAGTAAACAAACACCGTATCGGAAAATTCAAATCGTATTAACACAAATAATTCCATTAATACTTCGTAATAAATTACAAAACTTTTACAAAATAATCTAAACATATTAATAAACATACCTGTTAAATAATTCCTTAAAATTCCTGGTATTTCTGGAGTTATTGGTAGAAAAAGAACACTGATCAACGATCGCACGTGTTCCGCGGGCGACTCGAGCCGGAATCCAAATTTAAAGAACTGCGCAAGCGCGGCCCACCACCGTCGGCTCGACGGTGGCTCGACGGTGGACCAAGTGTGGAAAATGAATGCAAACCTGCGGCGGCCCACCACCGTCGGCTCGACGGTGGCTCGACGGTGGCTCAAATCAGGAAATGTGGAAAATGAATGCAAACCTGCGGCGGCCCACCACCGTCGGCTCGACGGTGGCTCAAAAGTGGAAAGGGATTGATACCCAACGTCGGAAATCCACCGGCGGCACGACGGCGGCCCGACGGTGGCTCGAATGCAGAAAGGGATTGATTCCCAACGTCAGAAATCCACTGGCGGCCCGACGGCGGCCCGACGGTGGAAAGTCGCAACGGTGCGACCAATAGCCGACGTCGGCCCGACAGCTGTGTGCTATCTGGGTTGTATATAACCTATTTTGGGTAATTAGTCTTCAAAAGCCTTGAATTCCATTAAACTATCCTCACTGATCTAAGTTAGTCTGAAATCGCAATTCATCATTGTTGATGTTTCCTGAAATCCAAATGAAGCGTTGACTTCCTATAAAAAACAGCCTTGAAATAGCCTTGAATTCCATATCTTCACATGTGGGTAAAGTGTTCTAATACTCGGCCATCCATTGTTTGATTGACCTCTGATTTCTACGTCACCATTGTCAACCAGACGGCATGGCCAAATGAGTTAGAGCGTCCGTCTCCCGTGTGGTAGATCATGGGGTCGTGGGTTCAAATCCTGGTTGAGTCAAACCAATGACTTAAAAATTGATACTTGTCGCTTCCTAGCCAGGCACTCGGCATTATTAGGATAGGGCAAGGAGCAGTGGAATGAGGAAGACCAATCGCCTGCGACTGAAATTTCCCCTGCTTAAACAACTAATGTACAAAAAAAAAAATTAAAAATATGTCAATGAGTATCCATGTACACCTCCTTTTCCATCACCCATCACATGGTCACTCACGAGACTACTCATTAGTGAAAATGATGTGTGCTGATCAACTGTCAGCATCTATGACTGGAAGAGCAGTGACACTGTACCAAAGACCCTATAAAACTAAGACGGCTCACTCAGCCTGTACTGTGTAATCACAATGATCAAACCCACCTCTTGGTGTGCTGGCTGTTCTCTTGGTTAAACAGGTGCTATATTATATGTATAAATGTATATATGAATGTGAAAGATGTGTGATGATGGCGATGATGATGATGATGCTGGTGATTATGTGTATTTGTTCATAGCAATTTCATATTGATGTGTATTCATACTTACCTATCTCATGTATAATATAATTGTATGTGTTTACATGTGAAACACCAACCAGCAGCCGGGCTGATCAAACCCACCACAAGGTGGCACTGCACAATTTACATTACCATGGGAGAGATAGGTAGTGAGCCGTCTTAGTATTATAGGGTCTTTGACTGTACTGAAAAATGTGTTCATCTAAAAATATATATATATATATATATATATATATATTTATATATTCGTACACAAAACAAGAAAATGGAGTGGGACGTAGCTCAGGCTGTGAAAGTGTCGGTCATCCGATCGATCCTGCTCAGTGGACCCATTTGCAGTTTGGGCTATTTTCCATACCAACCAGTGGTCCACAATTCGTTCATCAAAGGCTCTGGTGTCTGCTATCCTGTCTGTGGGAAAGTGCATATAAAAGACCCCTTGCTGCTTATCAGAAAGAGTAGCCTATGTGGCGGCAGCGGGTTTCCTCCAAAGAAATATGTCAGAATGATCATATGTTTGACGTCCAATAGCCGATGATAAAAATCAATGCGCTCTAGAGGTGTCATTAAATAAAACAAGCTTTAGGCCTACTTTACTTTCAAACACAAAAAAATATAAATATTTGCACATTCCAGATTGTTTTGCCTGTATGCTTAGATATTGTTAAGCCAGATTGCAGAAGATTTGAAACAAAAATATTATATCTATTTGGATCGGACGCGGTGGCCGAATCGGTAGAGCGCAGGCATGCAGTGTGGGAGATCGGGAGTTCAATTCCCTGTAGAGTCAAACCAATGACTTATAAAATTGATATATGTTGCTTCCTAGCTTGGCGCTCGGCATTAATAGGATAGGGCAAGGACTGGGTAGCTCAGTGTCAAGATAATGTGACTGAGTGGGATATCAGGTCATGGTGCTGGCGACCTGATTTTCCAGGGGGCAGCACTATAAAGTCGCCATGAGTGCACATTGTCACAAGTCAGTACCCATCCTGATATGACCTTATATGTTGCCAGGACGTAAAACTCCAACAACCAACCAACATTACAATCTATGTATCCATGTTAATAATGTGCTATACATAAAATACCAATTTGTTTCCAGACTGCAAGCCTGGCTATTTCGGAACCCGATGTCTTGCACACTGCAATTGTGTCAGTGAGGACTGTGACCCGCAGACCGGGAAATGCCCACTCTCTGGCTGTGCTGAAGGATATTGGGGCGCAAACTGCAGCCTGGTCGATTACATCGCTATTCGTATGTGAATAACATTAGGCCAAATAAAATTGTTTAAATGTGTGATCGTCCCCACCCGTGCCTGAAAAATCGCCCGCCCCTGATTTTAAACAAATTCATAATTTTTGTTTAACTGTTAAAAAGGCGTTGGGCTAGCGGCAATTCAACTTTCCTAAGCACACAATCTGTGCAACGTGAGGGATAAAAACACTTATGCAAATTTCTTTTTGTTTTTTTTGTTTTTTGGTCCATTAGTTGTTTAAGCAGGGGAAATTTCAGTCATAGACGACTGGTCTTCCTCATTCCACTGCTGGTTGATAGAAAGCCCAAGCCTACACTTTTACCGACCCAAGGGATTTTTAACCTTCCACACCACATAGACATGGTATGAGAGCAACCGGCCGTTGATGACGCTGTAAGTTATACACAGCGGTGGAAATCCAAATTGGCAGAGCTGGGGGCACGGGGAATCGAACCACTGACCCCCAGATTAGGAGTCTGACCTAGAAAAAAGTCAGACACTCTAACCACTCCGCCACAGAGAACGCCACATATTCATGTATGTAATGATCCTGCTTATTATTATTTGTTATTGTCTACTACTACTGCTCCTTTGACCTCCTTTGATATGTTCTGGGTTACTGTAGGCTGGGGTGCATGGATCTGATATTCCCCAAAAAATATAAATAAAAATAAAAAACGGCCCACCCGACCCTGATTTGTGTCATCAAAAGGACGATCACCAATTTTGTTGTTTTATTTGGCCTTGCAGATTTTGTTATATTTGATTTGTCTAGTGATTGTTTGTTTGTTTATTGTGCTCATAACGGTTAAGTGCATGCACTTGTTTTCGCCACTGTGCAGTAGCGGTCATAATCCATATGGATTGATTTCCTTTTCGATTATATTTGTGTACATAGGTAACATTTGTAATAGCTTGTACGCATGCATCATCATCATCATCATGCTGTCGGTTGCGATGCGACAAAGACTGCTTTCATTACTTGACTGCCGCTATCCATTTAGCTCTCTGATGTGAGAGTTGCGTCCATGAGTCGGTCTTAATGTCTCTCAGCTTCAGGCTTCTCACATTTCATGAAAGCTGCCTGCAAAAGTGTTGAAGTGCTGCTGGCTTTTGCAAGTTACCAGCGGCACTCTCTCGGGGAGCAAATAGAGGTTTCACACCGGCAAGAACATGTCAAGACAGGCGCAAAACTATTTGTCCCTGCAGTGGCTGGTCGGGAGATGTTGGGAGTTCCATACATCAACCGCCCTTAATGCTGCCACAGTGACATGGTTTTCTGTTTAGGGTTTGCTCCCTTAGCCTTCGGTTCTGTCAAGAACCTGTACCACAAGGCAGTGGTTTACAACTCTGCAGGGCAGGGGCGTCAAACTCCCTGAGGTATTGCTATACCTGCAATACCTGCATACCAGATGAAACTGAACCATATTACCCAGAATAAACTACATCTCACTAATCCCCTAACTAGAATTATCCTATCTGTAAAACGGTACCATTAAACAAAAATAGTTAACCCATATTAATTGTGTTATATTTATCCATTTGATGAACCTTATGAACAAATTAAGCTGATATATAATTCCATGTACGCATGCAATTAGTGTTTTAATCTAGATATATACTACGTTAGTTTGTTGTTTTTGTCACACCTTTGAAGGTTACGTTAATTTGTATGGGTTTCAGGTACTCCATTTTCTTTGTTGTAATCTTCAGCTGATTTTGCTTTAGAGACACTTATTATTTCATCACAAGATTATTCACTGTATCGTAAAGCTGCATAGTCCGATAAAAGTGTTAATTCACCGACACAATACAGGACTACATAGTACGGGAAATTTATTTAGTAAACGTTTGACAAGAATGATTGTGAGATCAAGTAGGTTAATGTCTGAGATCTTAGTTTTGGATCCTCACGACCCGACACTCAACCCTACTAAGTTCTGAACAAAATATTCATATTCTAGAAAGAGCAATTCTTTGCACTTCGAATAACACATGATTATATTTCTAATAATACAAAGATTATTGGCTTCGGCTAGTCAACAAACAGACTGCTTCTGATATTAAAGTTGCATACTCCGATGGTTTTGAGTTTCTCTCATTTTCCTTATAATCTACCTTACTTTAGTTTGAAGTAACTTTTATCTTAAATCGCTAACTTTTGAGATATTTTAAATGGAAACATGCTAAATTAATGTTGGCAAGCTTTCCAAAACTCTAACACCATAGGTTTCTGCAGTAACAGGTTCTATTAATTGACTCGGTATCCCCTTATATGTGACGACAAATATTTAATAAGTGCACCAGTATCTAAGTTAGATGTGTAGAATCAAATCTAGATAATTGTTTTGGTTTTGAAAATGTTATGTTTTCATCGGACTATGCAACTATCATTTCAGACAGTAAGTTCATATATTCATATATTCAAATGATTAAAATAAAATTGGACTAGTGCTGCTCAGCGGTGAAAATATGTGTTAGCACACTTATCCGTTAAGAGCAGGGTAAATAAATTCATCACACAAAGAAATGTCATTTATATAAATGTCATACCGGGGTATATGGGTCGTTCTCAGAAGTTGTGTACCAATAGTGTGACATCAGTACCAGAAAATCAAAATGCTGCCAAAGTCCTATAAGCAAGTTTCCTCAATGTGTCTGTCCTTTTGCATCTGAATAATTGAAAATAAACATATTCTGGCATTTTTAAGTAGGTCAAATGATGCTCACACCCAATAAATAGCAGTATAGCATGGAAACCAATCTGACTCCAAAATCAAATATTTTCCACACACAACTTGACATTTTTAGGACATTTCACATGCCACTTGCTTTATAAACAGTAGTAATAATAATTTGAAACCTCATTGCTATGGTTTTGTCTTATTTGTGAATATTAAAGAGAAAAGCAAGAAAATATTAGCAGAGTAACAGATTAGCAGAGTAACAAAGTGGAAACAACAATTTTACACAAATGTTCGGCTCAAATTTCAATGTTTAGGGGCAATTTCAGGATTTATCTTTTACTATACCATAACTGGGTCCATGCTAAGTGTCAAATGGTGAAAATAGTTCCTGTACTGTATCTGTACTCAGTGTTTGATACAGAGTTTCATAGTACTTGCAAGTGGAAACGAAATGTTATGATGTTAATGACTCCAGAAAATGTTAACTATTTCATAATTAAAAATTTTTTTTAGAAATAAATGTCTTCAACTTAATGAAGACATTGTATATGACCATTTGAAGTGAAATGAGCTGTTGTTCAGAGGTTTTCATTAAGTTTGTGACACTTTATTTTCAATGCTGTTGACAATGTCACAAATTAGTGATGTAATTTTCGATGTATTTAGCTACATCCATCCCAATAAGATACATAATACACAATATTAACATTTACTTTTGATCTAAACTATCTCCCACATTATTTGGCGAACTGATGAAATCTAAATATTGACACTCCAATAAAGGGTTTCTTTGAAATATGCATTTCTAGTAGACTACCTCAAGTGGTACACAGTTTCTGAGAATGACCCATATATCTATATGTCATATAATCAGTAAATGAATAACTAAACTCAACCATCAAGACAGTTATTAATATAATATATATCATACAGCAAGCTGACAATAGAGCAGATGATTTTTTATGAGTAATGTTATATGAGCCTGTCTCAAAAGGTATCACTAATTCTTTTTTGTCCGGTGTAATGATTGACACAAAGCAGCACAGAAACGGTTACACTGAAAACACAAGGACATTTGCTTCAAATCAATATGTATTCTACTGGGATTATGAAACACCATGTAAAAAAACAAATCAGTTTATATCCTGAGCAAATGCATGTTAATCATTACAATGGACAAAGTGTTGTACCATTTTCTCTACAACAAAAACTATATCCAATCCAATCCAATCAAATGACATACTGAGAGGTATGAATGAAGGTGAATGGACAACTGCCACATTCATAGATTTTAGCAAGGCATTCGATACAGTGAATTATGACATACTGATAAAAAAAGCTAGAAAGAGTAGGAATAAGAGGAAGAACACTAGATTGGATAAGGAATTGCATCAGTGAGAAAGGTCAGAGAACAATAGTAAATGGCAAAACATCAGAAAGTATACAGGTAACCTGTAGAGTCCCTCAAGGTTCAGTTTTAGACCCAGTTGCTTCATCATTTACATCAATGATCTGGAGAAGTCATTAGAGGGAATCAAATTCCAACTATATGCTGATGACACCGTGATATACACAACAAGCAATAGCAGAAAAGAGAACAGAGATAAGCTAAATGAGAAACAAGTAGCTTTAGATAATTGGTGTAATTCCAACAAGATTTCCATAAACCACAAGAAGTCGATGGTCCTAGTGTTTGGCAGAGGAAAAATCAACTATGGCAATGAGGAGCCAATAAGTTTGTGAGGAAAAGGTCTTGATTATCAGACCAACTACAGATATCTAGGGATGAATCTTGATATGAAACTAAACTAAAATGATAACATAAAAGAAGTTATCAAGAAGCCAAACCACAAAATCTGGATATTAGCGAATATCAGAAAATACCTAACTACAAATATGGCTATTAAAATCTATAAAGGTATGATACTACCATACTTCGACTATGGTGATATAATATATATTGGAGTTAACAAAAATATGTTGGATAAACTATGAAGACTACAAAATATGTCTGAAGGTGGAAAATAGACACCCAACTGATGATCTCCATAGGAAAGCAAGAGTCAACACACTAAATGACAGGAGAAAAGCACATCTCAAAATAGCAGCATTCAGGGAGACAAGGAAGCCTAGGAGGGTGCAGGTAACAAAAAAGGCAACAAGAGGTAGTGATGGCCCTAGATTGATAAGAACAGAGCCAAAAACAGATCATATGAGAGGAGTATCGAGTACATGAAGGCAAGGGAATGGAATACACTGGCAGTAGAAGAAAGAAGTACAGGGACAATAGAAACATATCAAACATAAATCAAAAGAGAGCTAAATGCACTGCTAGACTAATGATAACAACAAATAAAATGAATTAAAAAAGAAAGATAGATAAATAAATAAATAGAAAATACACTGATAATTCAAGCAAAGTTTTACATACAAAAGGTAAACTTTAAACTTAAAATCCAAGCCTACTGACCAATAACACAGCAAGGTGAAGACATTCCGAGAAATCAACTATTGGTAACCAAACAATTATCCGATTGTAGAACGAACAAACTCACAGAGGTTTGGGGGATGTGGGAGAATGCTTACAAACAGAGAAAGAATGCACGCAGTAGTTAGCTACACAACAACTGAAAGTGATAAAAAGAAGGAGAGTCACAAGACTATTTATTACTGTCTAGCAGCGAAAACAAGTCATTAGACTTAACTGTTATAAATACACCCATCGCAAAAAAAACACCTTTTGAGACAGTCTCATATATATTCTCATATGCTATTATGTAACATGTGTACTTTGTTCATATGCCTCATGCTCATCTTCATTTAATTTGTTAGGTATGTCTGCCAAAGCCAAGCTCCATAATAAACTTACACCCTTCACATCCGGCTCACTTGTCCGTCCCTGAGAGCAATGAGCACATAATTATATATCTAATAATACACAACTTATTTTTTAGCGCCAGGAAATTAGTTCCCTGAATTGACATGCCATTATTTGTGTCAATGTGACATGGAAGCGAGCAATGATATAAGGCCGCCCGCCGGCCTCCCTCAGGCACTCAGCCTCCAGCCGCCTTCCAGCTCTCTGCCCTCTTCTTCTTTGGCTCTACTCCACCTCGGACCGCTGCTCCTCTGCCGACCCTGCACCATGCCCGGCCGCGACAAAGGGAAGAGTCGGAGAAACTCCAAGACCTCCGGGATGGCCACACCAGGACCCTCCTCGGGCTCCCCGGGTAGCCCCGTCCCCTGTACGGCCCCGACCTCCCCGGCAGCACCCTCGGGCCAGCCCAGCAGCGAGACGGCCCTCCTCATCGAGGCCATCACCCGCCTCACCAGACGCATGGACAGAGACCTGGACGACAGGGGGGAGGCCCGAGGGGCCCCGCGGAGCCCCCCGCCCACGCCGAGGCGGGAGCCCGCCTGCAGCCTTCACCACGTCCCGGCGCCTCGGGCGTACGCCGCAGCCGGGAGCCGGCCGCCGCCTCCACCTCAAGCGACTCAGCCCGGGGGCCCGCACCTACAGTACCAGGGCTACACCCGCGCCCACGCCAGCTCAGCACCACCGCCCACCTACCGCCCGGATCCCGAGGAGTACAGCCCGGCATCCGCGGCCGACGCGGTCCTCGAGCTCCTCGCATCCGCCGAGGCGCATCGCACCGTGCGCCGCCGAGGGATCCCAGCCGATTACCTCTTCCCCTGCGACCTCGTGGAGAGGGGTGCGGGGCGCAAGGCAGTCAAGCTCGGAGAAGCAACCAAGGACGAGTACAGCCTCGCCCTCCTCTCCATGGTCAACCACCCATCCTTCCCGGATCACTCCCTCCAGGGCCTACACCAACACCACCTCACCCTCATGAGAGACGTCCTCATCCACCCCTGGCCGACCGTCCGCCGGTACTCGGAGACCATCTTTTCCTGGATCGCGGACGGAAGGCTCCCCCACGGGTGGCATGACCCTGTGGCCCTCAACGCGCTCAGGGTCGACTCCCTCACCACGCCCACCACCCCGGCAACACCAGCTCCCCGAGGCGACGATGGGGCCCGAGGCGCACACCTGCCCCGGCAGCAAGCCGACACCCGCACCGCCTACGATAGGCACGCTCACGGGGCTCCCTGCTCCGCTTGGAATCGCGATCCCGCCTCGTGCGATCGGGCACCCCTCGGAGAGGCTCACGGCGAGGTGGGAGACAGGCGCCGGCACGTCTGTGCGTATTGCGCCAACGTGCGGCGCATATTAACAATGCACAGCGAGGCCGGATGCCGCACCAAGCAAGCCCGTGAGCGCCAGACCCCGGCCGCCTCGGCGGAATTTTGATCTGCCGGCCTCCCCCCGGCTGGCCCGGGGGGCCTAGCCCGGCGCCTCACCCTAACCATTCCCGACAGCCCCGCGACTCCCACCGACGGCCTCCCAGCGAACACCGATCGAAACGCCGCCCAGAAGAAGCCGAGGATCATCACCTCGCACCTCACACCTCAGACGACTCAGCCCAGCCTCACGAGAGACCCACCCAGCCCAGCCCTGAGGAGTTCGCTGCCCCCCTGCTCGACCCTCGCCGGACCTCCTCCCCCCGGGCCTCAGGAGCGGGCCTCCCTTTTTTGGCCGCCCGCTCCCCTTCCACGTAGGCCCCGGACCCTCCTCTCAACCAGGCCTGCCTCTCCGGGCCCCGCCTCGGGCGCCCCGCGCCCCCGCCTCGGTCGCGCCTCGAGCCCTCTCCTTACTCTTTGGCGGAGGGCTCCTCGGCCCCCCCTCTACCAACTCTGACACTGCTCCTTCTGAGCCCCTCCTCTATTTATCCTCTGCTCCTCATGAGCCCCTTACTGTAGTGCTCCTCACGAGCCTGTTGCTCCTCATGAGCCCCTCTTATTGCTCTCTGCCTCCTCAGCCTGTGTTACCTCCTCTGTTGCCCTGCTTGTACCGTTTACCTTACATTTCTCATATGTTTTTGTTCCTTCTCACTGTTCTCTGTATTTGCCCGAGGCGTCACAATAAACGCCTCAGTTTTCCCACATCCGTCTCTGTTCTTCCTTCTCGCGCATCGGTCGTAATGCGAAGCATTTCGTTTGATGCGAGGGAAGGGAGAGCGACTCACCCCCCCCCTCTACCTGGGCTTTCACCCAGCATTCGCGCCTCGCGCGACGCCCGCTGCTCACCCTCGCCCTCCACCGGCCCTGAGCGACTCACGCCTCTCCTGCCACTGCTCACTTTCCCCCTTATAAGGCCGCCCGCCGGCCTCCCTCAGGCACTCAGCCTCCATCCAGCTCTCTGCCCTCTTCTTCTCCACCCACCCACCCAACTTTCCCTCCTGTACCCTCCCCCCTCTGCGGCGGAGGGCTCCTCGGCCCCCCCTCTACCAACTCTGACACTGCTCCTTCTGAGCCCCTCCTCTATTTATCCTCTGCTCCTCATGAGCCCCTTACTGTATTGCTCCTCACGAGCCTGTTGCTCCTCATGAGCCCCTCTTATTGCTCTCTGCCTCCTCAGCCCGTGTTACCTCCTCTGCTGCCCTGCTTGTACCGTTTACCTTACATTTCTCATATGTTTTTGTTCCTTCTCACTGTTCTCTGTATTTGCCCGAGGCGTCACAATAAACACCTCAGTTTTCCCACATCCGCCTCTGTTCTTCCTTCTCGCGCATCAAAGCACTATTCAAGTTCATGGTACCACATGATCATGAAAATAGAATTTGAGTCACTGTTGAAGTGAGCGATGAAAGATCTGCACGATTTCGTGGATATCTACGATTTTTTATATTTACCGATTAACGTTAAACAAAGTTTCAAGGAATCGGGATGTGTATGAGAACAATTGAGTAGTTTAAAGCACTATTCAAGTTCATGGTACCACATGATCATGAAAATAGAATTTGAGTCACTGTTGAAGTGAGCGATGAAAGATCTGCACGATTTCGTGGATATCTACGATTTTTTATATTTACCGATTAACGTTAAACAAAGTTTCAAGGAATCGGGATGTGTATGAGAACAATTGAGTAGTTTGAATTCCGGTCTCATATGACAATAGATGTTTATAGAACTTAAACCCCAAACGATGGCAATAATATAGGCACAACAAGGATAGTTGAAACCTGACTTCCGGCATTTATCCCGCAATTCCCCGACAATGCTAATCATATGGGGGGAAATCTGTGTTTTCGTGGAAATTTTCCATCAATATAATAACCCCGACTTGATTTCCACGTTTTTTTATGGAGACTAATTTCCTCCATGGTTGAAATGGAAACCACACTTATGAGTTTTAAATCTAACTGGGTGGGCTGAGATGCCAGGGCCGCGTTCAGGCTCCGTCTCGGAGGCGCCTCGGAGGCGCCCGTGACGTCAGGCTAGTCTGAACGGATTTAGCTGTTGGCCGCCTCGAAAATGGCGGCCTCCACAGGCGGCGGCCATTTGCAATGGACAAGCTGGGCTGTGATTGGCTGAAAGCACTGAACGCGGCGGCCATTTTCGAGGCGCTATTTTGTCTCCTGCCTGAAAAGGGAGGCGTCGCCGAGACGTCTCCGAGACGCACCCTGAACGCAAATAGAGCAAAAAGCATCGCCGAGACGTCGCCGAGACGCCTCCGAGACGGACCCTGAACGCGGCCCAGGTAACCCTTTCTTGTTTCTGGGTCTGTACAGGGCCTGGAAAGTCTTGAAATGTCTTGAACTTCAATTGCCCCATTTCAAGGCCTTGAAAAGCCTTGAACTTTGTTTACCCCATTTCTGGCCATTGAAAAGCATTGAATTTAACCTATTTTGGGGAATTAGTCTTGAAAAGCCTTGAATTGCATAAAACTGTCCCCACTGATCTAAATTAGTCTGAAATCACCATTCGTCATTGTTGTTTCTTCCTGAAATCCAAATGAAAATAGTCTTGAATTCCTATCAAACACAGCCTTGAAAAGCCTTGGTTTGTGTATTATCACATGTGTATGGACGCTGATGTTGTTACTACAGCTTGCCTACCCGGACATTGGGGGAGACAGTGCATGAAAAAGTGTGAATGTACCTTCATCTGTGATCCTGACACCGGAAAGTGTAAAAGTAAGTACCATTGATGTTCTATGTTCAACAGCTGAACTTACGCTTTGGATCATTTAATTGCACAATTAATGAAGTCAGAGGCACAGCTGGATATAATATTATAAACGGTATTTATTCATTTTGACAAGGTTATCTGATAGTTTCTATGGGTTAATGTTTTGATGGATCCGGGCATCTGTTAGGTACCACATCCCAGGCTGGACTCAAACCCTCAACCCTACACCCTACCCCTGCAGGGTTGCTAACCCTTGTGGTTTTGCCGTAAGGTGTACGATATTGCATGTCTCCATCATCACCTTATGCCCATTTCTTTGTTGTTCAAATCTTTTTAATTCCACCTGAATATTATCTTTTTTTTCAGCATCGGGGATGAATTGGCCAATGTTGGCAAGCCTGCAATACCATTAATATAGTAATATATAAACCAATTTCAAATAATAATATACAGTAAATCCTCTCTAAATCGACCGACCAAAGGACCGACTTAAAGTGGTCCATTTAGGGAGGTGGTCGGTTCAGAGAGTTAGAATATCCTTACAATGGTATTGTTGGGACCCAAATAAAGCGATCGATATAAGGAAGGGTTCGATCTGTGGAGGGGTCGGTATATAATGGTTTTACTGTATATATATTTTCCGCTGCCTATATTCGTATAACCTTTATACTCCTTATTATATAAGTCTTACAGATTATTGTGTCCAAAATGCACCACAGATTATCTAAGATTTTAACATTTCTTTGCGGAACTACCCCCAGACCCCCCAATATAACCTCCGTTGAAGCTGCATAGTCCGATGAAATATCAAATTTTCAAAACCAATCCAATTATCTAGATTTGATTTGACATATATAACTTAGAGGCTGATGCACTTATTAAGCATTTGTTTCTGCTTATAAGGCAATACTGAGTCAATTTAACAAAACATGTTAGTGCAGAAGTCTATGGTGTCAGAGTTTTGGCAAGCCTGCCAAAACTAATTTTCCATGTTTGCCCTAAAAATATCTCAAAAGTAAACCATCGGAATATGCAACTTTAAGATCTTCCGGTTTTTCAGTTTCCAATGTTGGCAACCCTGCCCGTGTATATCCGTAGAAGAGCTGTGGGTGGGGACAGTTAGGGATGGCTGCTGAGTTTGTTGTGAGCAAATTGTTTGGCGTAGTCACGTGACCGCTTTTGGCATAAACAGTGCAGCAATGAGGAACCAGAACCAGCGCGTTTGAACTCACCTGCATTTTTAACTCGCACGGGCTCACCGGTGTAGCAGGAAATCGCAAACCCTGTGAATCACAAACCCCCACTCGTGATTTCCTAGGAAATTGCAAACCCCCATGTCATATATGGGCATGGGGGGGTTTGCGATTTCCTAGGAAATCACATATCCCCCCTGGAAATCGTAGACCCCCCATGTTTGGCAGTCTTTATCCTAATGAAAACATCTTGCGATAGTCCAGTTCGTAATTCCAACTGCACATGCGCTGAAAACGGCCTTTATTCTCAGATATAGCCACTGTGGCCATTCTAAAGGCCAGGTAAAGAGTAGTCGGGTTCCAGTACCCATGTTTTCCACAAGGTGGCGATCTTTGTTGAAAAAAAGGCCAGGGGACCAGGCTAGGTAAAGAGGTGCAGCAATATCCTGGTATTATCACTTAGTTTCAGGATCGGCAATGTAAACAATGTCGTTAGCAAAATGATATTTTTAGTTCTAACTTCAGTCACTGCATATAGTAAATAGAACCATTTTAAAATTCCAAATTCTTATTATGCATGGACAAAATATCTCAATGAACCATTATTTACCAGTGTGTTAGTTGAATATTACGAAATGCTACAATGCATGGGGGTTTTGCGATCACCAGGGGGAGTTTGTGATTTCCTAGGAAATTGCAAACCCTGGGGTGTGCGAATTCCATGGGTTTGCGATTTCCTGCTACACCGGAAACAAAGCTGGCTCTTCTTGTCTTCTCGAGAATTATTATATATTTCAATTAACTTTATTATTTATGTTATTATTTAATTTCAATTATTTATTATTGAATTCTATCATTAATGCCTAATACATGCCAAGCACACTGCATGCCATTCTACATTCCAGTAATATGTGTTGTATATCCTAATACAGTATAACCCCATTAAACCAAACTTGAAGGGAACATAGAAATCTTTTGGATTAACCGATCATTGGTTTAACCAAGCTTTGGCTTCGACTTTGACTTTGAGTAAGCGTGTATTGCACATGTAATATACAATGTATGTGGACACTTTGATTATTATTTTTTATGTATATACAGTATAACCCTGTTAAACCAAGTTCGGTTAAACCAAAGGATCTGTTAATCCAAACTTTTTTCGGGGGCTGGACAAATACTACCATTTATCATATAAAAAAGTTGGTGGGACCTTAGATGAACTTATAACCACATGAAAGTTTGGTTTAACCATGCCGGAGTGGCCTGGGGTCCGACATTTTTGTTTGGATTAACCGATAATTTGGATGAACTTTAGTTTAACCAACTTTTTTATATGATAAATGGTAGTATTTTGCGGGACCGCTGAAGAAAGTTTGGATTAACCGATCGTTTGGTTTAACCGATCTTGGTTTAACTGGGTTATACTGTATATAGCAGTGTTTAAAAAACTACAACAAATAACTCATGAGTGCAACAGGTTAATTACAAAATCATGATCCTTAAAGGAGTAGGTGCATGGTATGACTCTAATGTTGACAGGCGGGCTGATGTATATATTTCCTTAGTACCACACAAACAAGTAACTACATAAAGCTATCAAAATCATTAGACCTTAAGCGGCTGTCACACATCACCGGATTGGAGGAAATGGAAAGAAACCGAACAAAGTGCATTGATAGTCCGGTTTGTGTCCATACAAGTTTTGAACATGCACAAAACTTGGAACGGACGCCACCGGATTGACGTCTACGGTTCTTGACCGGTTTGAGTTTGTTTCGTGTGTTGGCTATCCGTTCATGTCCGTTTCATGTCTGTTCGTCCAGCGGCCTTTGACCTGATATCGCAACATTGTGACACATTTTAATACATTTGTATACTTTACACGCCCGAACACCACCGGACTAGACAATTCTGTCCATTGCTCAATCCGGTGATGTGTGACACGGGCTTTAATGCAACTAATGCAATTAACAAGCTACAATCGAAATGCACACACATTTATAATTTTTTTAAATAGGTAAATCGACAAACAGAAAAAATGGTAAAAGGTGGATTTGGGTTTGATTGATTGATTGATTGGTGGTTTCGTTAACGCCCTGTCGGCAGCATTCACAGCGAGAATTGTTTGTTTTTTTAATCTGGATTTTGGCTTTTTTTCCCCTAATGAAATTACAACATTACGGCGGATATCATATTGCAGATTGTACACATGGCTTCTTTTTGCTAATTAATCAAATTAACACCTAGCAGTGGATACCGCATTGCAGATCATTCAGATATCTCTTTTTTTTCCCTATTCTATCAAATTAAAACCTAACGGCAGATACCGCATTGCAGATCATACAGATATCTCTTTTTTCCCCCTATTAATCAAGTTAAAACCTAATGGCAGAAACCGCATTGCAGATCATACACATCTCTTTTTTCCCCCTATTAATCAAATTAAAACCTAATGGCAGATACCACATTGCAGATCATACATATATCTCTTTTTTTCCCTATTAATCAAATTAAAACCTAACGGCAGATACCGCATTGCAGATCAAACAAATATCTCTTTTTTCCCCCTATTAATCAAATTAAAACCTAACGGCAGATACCGCATTGCAGATCATACAGATCTCTTTTTTTCCCTATCAATCAAATTAAAACCTAACGGCAGATACCGCATTGCAGATCATACAGATCTCTTTTTTTCCCTATCAATCAAAATAAAACCTAACGGCAGATACCGCATTGCAGATCATACAAATATCTCTTTTTTCCCCCTCTTAATCAAATTAAAACCTAACGGCAGATACCGCATTTCAGATCATACAGATATATCTCCCTTTTTCCTATCAATCAAATTAAAACCTAGCTGCGGTTACCACATTGCAGATTGTACAGGCGGGTACTTTGGCAGTGGATGTCTGAGACGGTGTAACTGCAATAACACCGATGAGGTATGTGATATAACAAGTGGCCACTGCCCCAAGTCCGGCTGTGCGACTGGGTACAAGATGGAGAACTGCAGTGTGGTGCGTTATGAAAATGAAGGTGGGTAAATTTACAGGAAGTTGCAGTTTGAAATGAATTTACTTTGCTTCTCTTGTTTTTGTTGGTGACATCCGTCGCCCAGGGACCAGACGGGGTGGGGTGGCCGAATGAGTTGAGCGTCCGTCTCCTGTTTTGGGTTGATTGATTGATTGGTGGTTTCTTTACGCCATGTCGGCAGCATAGGCCATATTCATGACAAGAATTGTTTGGTTTTTATTCAACCATCGCTTTTACAGAATCCAAAAGCACAGAATCAATTTTGTGTCAGTACACTGTGGATTTAAAAAGCTCACAGTTACGTAATTTGTGGCTAAAGGAAATAGAATTTAGATCAAATTTAACGGTTGTTAATTGGTCTAATTGGTTTAATGGACTATATGTGATGGTATAGACCAGCTGCCCTTAAAAAGGCTCAAATGTTTTCTTGTTTTACTTTTGTGAAAAGCTTGTGCATGCTGCTTGCAGTGTAAAACTGTTGGTGCAGGGGGCCAAGAAATCGACACAACTTAATAAAAATGTGTTTGAGTGTAAGTGGGGACTGACACCCAATGCATTCAGGGGAACAGAAAAGCATGTGTAAGCCGCGAGTGGCCAATATTTTGGGAGATCGGGGGATCGGAACCCATGAGTTTGTGGGTTCTGAACCCTGGTCAAGTCACATCAATGAGTTAAAAATTGATACTTGTCGCTTCCTTGCCTGGTGCTCTGCATTACTAGGATAGGGCAAAGACTGGTTCGCTCAGGGTCAGGATAATGTGACTGAGTGGGATATCAGGGCATGGTGCTGGCAGCCTGATTTCCCAGCACTATGGGGCAGCACTATAAAGTCGCCATGAGTGCGCAATGTCACAAGTCGGTACCCGTCCTTGTTGCTGGGAGGTAAAACAACAAACAAAAGTCGCCCGGTATACCTCACCCAGAAACAAACAAATGCGGTATCATAAGCTCTCCAAACACACCTTTGTGTAGTTTTTTCAGTTTGTGCAACTGAACATAAGAGGGGAGAGTGTCTACACTACACTTCATACACTACACTTGCTACACAACACTCTTCTACACAACACTGCCTACACAACACTATTCTACACTACATTATGATACACTACACTGCCTACACTACATTATTCTGAATCCACTACACTTTTCTACACTACACTGGCTACACTACACTATTCTACACGAACGCCTGCCACACTACACTTCCTGCCATATTCTAAACACACTAAAACTATCTACAGTGCACTAGCTACACTACATCTTATCTTCTTTTTTTTTCTTGAAGATTTATACTGCCTATCATGGATAAGTCTGAATAGATTTGTTTTCACCATTAGACAGTTTGTCGGTGGAAAGCCCGAGCCTACACTTTTACCGACCCAAGGGATTTTTAACGTCCCACACCACATGCACATGGTATGAGAGCAACTGGCCTTTGATGACGCTGTAAGTTATACACAGCGGTGGAAATCCAATTTGGCAGAGGTGGGGGGCACAGGGAATTGAACCACTGACCTTCAGATTAGGAGTTCGACCGAGAAAAAAGTCAGACACTCTAACCATGTTCTTCAGTACATCATACCACACTACACCGCCTGCACTATTCTGAATACACTATACACTATTCTACAGTGCACTGGATACACTACATCCCAGATAGCACAAAGCCGTCGGGCCTACGTCGGCTATTGGTCGCACCGTCGCGATCGACTTTCCACCGTCGGGCCGCCGTCGGGCCACCGGTGGATTTCCGACGTTGGGAATCAATCCCTTTCCACTTTTGAGCCACCGTGGGGCCGCCGTCGGGCCGCCGGTGGTGTTCCGACGTTAGGGTTCAATCCCTTTCCACTTTTGAGCCACCGTCGGGCCTTCGTCGGCCCGACGGCGGTGTTCCGACGTCAGGGTTCAATCCAAATTTCCACTTTTGAGCCGTCGGGCCTCCGTCAGGCCGCCGGTGGTGTTCCGACGTTAGGGTTCAATCCCTTTCCACTTTTGATTCACCGTCGGCCCGACGGTGGTGGGCCGCCGCAGGTTTGCATTCATTTTCCACGTCTGGTACACCGTCGGGCCACCGTCGCCCCGACGGTGGTGTCCCGACCTTAGGTTTCAATCCTTTTCCACTTTTGAGCCACCGTCGGGCCACCGTCGGGCCGCCGGTGGTGTTCCGACGTTGGGGTTCAATCCCTTTCCACTTTTGATTCACCGTCGGGCCTTCGTCGGCCCGACGGCGGTGGGCCGCCGCAGGTTTGCATTCATTTTCCACGTCTGGTCCACCGTCGAGCCACCGTCGAGCCGACGGTGCGCCGCGCATGCGCAGTTCTTTAAATTTGCATTCCGGCTCGAGTCGCCCGCGGACCACGTGCGATTGTTGATCAGTGTTCTTTTTCTACCAGTAACTCCAGAAATACCAGGAATTTTAAGGAATCATTTACCAGGTTTGTTTATTAATATGCTTAGATTATTTTGTAAAAGTTTTGTAATTTATTACGAAGTATTAATGGAATTATTCGTGTTAATACGATTTGAATTATCCGATACGGTTTGTTTACTTCGAATCGCCACCGGAACACGTGCGATCGTTGAGCAGCGTTCTTTTTCTACCAATAACTCCAGAAATCCCAGGAATTTTAAGGAATCATTTACCAGGTTTGTTTATTAATATGTTTAGATTATTTTGTAAAAGTTTTGTAATTTATTACGAAGTATTAATGGAATTATTTGTGTTAATACGATTTGAAATACCATGTACGGAATTTTGACGAAGAACCGCCATCTTGGTTTTTTCCGAGAAGACACTGTCACTATAGTGTCAATACGTACAGACACTACAGTGACAGTGTCTTCTCGGCTCGTCGGGTCGACGGCGGCAGCCGCCGTCGAGTCGACGGTGGATGGTTGGACAAAACAACGTCGGCCCGACGGCGTTTGTCGCCGTCGCCCCGACGGCGGCAGCCGCCGTCGCCCCGACGGCGTCGGGGCGACAGCCGCCGTCGCCCCGACAGCGGGAGGTTGGACAAAACAACGTCGGCCCGACGGCGTTTTCCACCGTCGGGCCGCCGGAGCGGCCGCCGTCGGGCCGACGACTGTGTGCTATCTGGGATTACACTACATAATTCACGACGAAACAGAAGTGGAATAAATTGCTTTTATTCAATCACAATGGAGTCAAGGTCAAACTAATAAAACCCATAGCCATGTAAAAGTTAAGGCAACACAGTTTCTCAAACAGGATCATAAATATATGGAACAGTCTCCCACAAAATGTTATTGATGCCGAGTCAATAAATTCATTCAAGAACCGATTAGAAAAAGCATGGGCTGATGATCCAGGGAAATTTGACCCCTTATTCACCACATGCTACTAATTATTCCTTGTGTTGCTTATTTACTTGCACTCAAGCAAAAATGAGAGACAAATAAGTGTTCACACTTCCTGTCTACCATTCACTATTTCACTATAAGGTCAAATAACAGTAGAGAACAACGGAAGAAAGGACAATCAGCGCTCTCAACCCTGCTACCCGTTTAAATGTCTTTAGTTAGTTGAGGGGTGCGCAGGGAGAAATTAAAAGTGTGATCAACCTGACCTCGCGGGTTCGAGTCCGGGCCCCGAGTGACCGATGGAGTGGTTGTTTGATGTCAGCGCTGGACAGAACCCGCGAGGAGACAACACTCTCGGATGAGTATAATTCAACCATTTGACGCTAGTTGGCGACACTGCTGGAGGAGCTGCAACTGGCGAGAGGTGGTTAGTTCGGAGGTTTCCAGAGAGATGGCGGCAGGGTAGGAAAAGCTACATTCCACTTCACACCCTACATCATACCACACTACACTGCATACACTACATCATGCTAAATTACACTGCCCACACTACATCATGCTACATTACACTGCCCACACTACATCATGCTACATTACACTGCCAACACTACATCATGCCACACTACACTGCACACTACATCATGCTATTTTACACTGCAAGCACTACATCATGCTATGTTACACCGCACACACTACATCATGTCACACTACACTGCACACACTACATCATGCCACATTACACTGCACACACTACATCATGCCACATTACACTGCACACACTACATCATGCCACATTACACTGCACACACTACATCATGCCACATTACACTGCACATTCTACATCATGCTATGCTACACTGCACACACTACACCATACCATACTACAGTGCATAACTACATCATACTACATTACACTGCCCACACTACATCATACTATGTTACACTGCACACACTACATCATACCACACTGCACTGCACACACTACATCATACTATGCTACACTGCACATGCTACACCATACCATACTACAGTGCATAACTACATCATACTACATTACACTGCCCACACTACATCATACTATGTTACACTGCACACACTACATCACGCTATGCTACACTGCACACACTACATCATACCACACTACACTGCACACACTACATCATACTATGTTACACTGCACAGCCTACATCACGCTATGCTACACTGCACACACTACATCATACCACATTACACTACACACACTACATCATACTATGTTACACTGCACACACTACACCATACCATAATACAGTGCATAACTACATCATACTACATTACACTGCCCACACTACATCATACTATGTTACACTGCACACACTACATCATACCACACTACACTGCACACACTACATCATACTATGCTACACTGCACATGCTACACCATACCATACTACAGTGCATACCTACATCATACTACATTACACTGCACATACTACATCATACTATGTTACACTGCACACGCTACATCATGCTATGCTACACTGCACACACTACATCATACCACATTACACTGCACACACTACATCATACTATGTTACACTGCACACACTACATCACGCTATGCTACACTGCACACACTACATCATACCACATTACACTACACACACTACATCATACCACATTACACTGCCCACGCTACACCATACTACACTGCATACACTACATCATACTACATTACACTGCACACACTACATCATACCACACTACACTGCACACACTACATCATACTACATTACACTGTACAGACTCCATCATGCTGCGTTACACTGCATACACTACATCATACTACACTGCACACACTACATCATACCACGTTACACTGCACACACCACATCATACTACATTACCCTGCACACACTACATCATACCACATTACCCTGCCCACACTACAGCATACCACAATACACTGCACACACTACATAATACCACACTACACTATTCTACACTACAGCATGACACACTACACTGCCTGCACTATTCTAAATACACTAAACTATTCTACAGCGCACTGGCTATACTACATCACACTACACTATTCTACACTACAGCAAGCCACACTACCCCACCCACACTACCTCCTAGGTTACCCGCCAGGGCCGTATGCATGGCCGGCTTTTGGTGTTACAGCCTGATACCGTTTAGCTATCACTGAGGTCAGGAAATATGTCAAGCGGTATGCAGGAGCGCGTAACACTTTGATTATAGCTAAACGTGAAGTTATTTATAGATTTGGGATTCCCTCGATTCGACAATATGAATAACGCCGCCAATGCGGCGGTGACGTTAATATCGGTTCGAATTTAGGGTTAATTTGATTAAATTTCACTTATGGCGCATGTAATTCTGTTAAATATGACAGCATTTAATAGATTTGGGCCTAATATATTGCCGCCGATACGGCGGCGGCCATGTATAGTTGACGTTGGACAGTATGGATATCGATGTCCATGCAGCGGCGATTTGTTTACTTACCTTCGTCAATTCGAAAATATTAATATCGCCGCCGTTGCGGCAGCAGCATTAATCTCGCTTCGATTTTAGGGTTAATTTAATAAAATTTCACTATTTGACTATGTAACTCTGTTAAATATGGCAGCATTGAATAGATTTGGCCCTAATCGGTGCCTAACACCACCTGTAAACCAGCTATGGAACGGGTTTACCGTAACCTAGTTTAAGCTTCTGGTGTTAGGCCTAACACTGCTCCATGCATAGCAACTTTTCGGCACTAAACCAGAAATCCCGTCTAAACGCGTTTTGGCTCGCTAACACTGCTTCATGCATATGGCCCCAGGTGCGGATGGATATCGTCTCCTCCTTACTTCCTTCCTGCCCCTACAGAACCGGAGGTGCCGATAGCGCAGATCAGCCTGCGCACTGGGCGGATATCGGAGGTGATCATCGTGTGCATGGCCTTTCTCATCGTCATCCTCACAGTCGTTCTCGCGACGAGAATTCGCTACCTCAACGCTTTTACTGATGCCGCTATGGAGTACTTTGGTAAATATTAGTCAAATGCAGACCAGCCAACTGTTATGATTTCTGTGCAATCATTTCGAGTTCCTGCCTTTCATTACATCATTATGCTCTTATTCTGAAACCGTAAATCGCCACTGGCTCTTTAAATATATATATATATATATAAATATATATATATATATATACATATATATATTATATATGAGTCAGCCTCACGAAAATTGGCCAATTGGTGGTTTATTTAAGATGTCGGCTTCGCAATTCTTAAAGTGTAGTGCATTTCTTTGTTTTATATTAAATTATCCTAGAAACAAATAAGGTTGTTGTGGCTTCCCTACGTTTACATTCAGGATAAATTTAAGGACTTTCCGATACCTCTGTCAATGCTAAACTATAATTATACTGTTCGATGCTGACATCCAATGATCAACGCCGACAACTTCCCCCAATTGGCCTCTTTTTGTGATCCTGCCGCATATATATATATATTTCACCTCGTCCTCGAGCCTCCTGGGTAATTATAGTTCAGGGAGAGGAAGCGCTACCCAATGAACCACTTAGCGAGCCCACCTCACCGAGAGCAGACATGGAATGGTGAGGACTGGATTACTCTTTACACTGGCATTTAGACTAGTTGGATACTATGTAAGTACATTTAGACTTCTTTTTCTTTATTGGGATATGTCTGCAGGCATATATATTATTTTATAATATGGAAATATTTAGTGGCTATTATGTCATTTTTAACATAGAATGTGACATAGGCATAGGGTGTCAATACATGACATTATACATGGTGTGTTGAAACACATGGGGTTTGTGGTGTTCAAAGTTATATTTGGACACTCACTATAGATGAAAATGTTTGCAGACATTTATGGGGAAAATAACATTGCTTTGGGTTGCCAAAATTAGGTACTATAGACATTGTAACACACTGTCAATACATAGGACAAGGGCTGAAACACAGTCACTGCATTAATACATGCATACACATGGGATTTGTGACACTGTACATTTGACAGTCATGAGAAATAATACTTAGTATTTGATTTGTATTCAATGACAATTGACTATCCATGTTATTGCTGGTTCATTATTGGGGTTTTACATCCTGGTTACATCTAAGGTATTTCAGGATGGGTGCCAACTTGTGACAGTTGTGCTCATGGTGACTTTTAGTGCTATCACCATGACCCATTTTCCCACTCAACACATACACACATTAGTCTAATGTGTATGTTTTTTCTGTGTGTTCTGACACACGGGTACGTTTGGACAGCATGTATCTACATGACATTTACATGAAATTTAGTGAAATAACATTATTTGTTTTTCCAACTGACTAAGATTAGTAGTGTAAGAAGGTGAGCAGCAAAATATTTAACAGTGAAACTGATACTTGGTATTTGATTTATTTAAACTTCAGTTAATTCAATATTTTTCAAAATTAGTAAAAATGTGTACGTGAAACTACCGGAGGCACGGTAGCCACCGGTAGGATTGTTGGGAGGGGTGACACCCTTAGGCTCAGTGCCGAACCTATACAACTGACCATGCACATACCAGTGCCAGTCCCCGAGGGTGGTCAAATAAGGCCGAGTGCCAAGCCAATACATGAACTGACCATGCACCGTGCCAGTGCCAGTCCCAGAGGGTGGTCAAATAGGTTATTTGAAGGTAGCAATATGATAAATTGATTATAATTACAAGGAATGCAAATACTTCCTTGAGCCGAGATGGCTTCCGACAAACTAGAGGGATTGGCTCCTCAGCATAGTTATGCAGAGACACTGCATACACTAGTGCACCCACTATGTGTGTATGCATACACATAATAATAAAATAGTGGAAATGAAGTCAGTGAACTGGTACTCCACAGAGGGGTGACCAATGTGACAAATGATCATGCACATTGCCAGTGCTGTCACAGCGACTGGCCATTAAAGAACCATAAAAGTCATAATTATGGGAAATAAGGTTGGAACAAGGATTAACTATGGTTATCCTTGAATGTGGGCTAGATTTGGCCGTTACAATTGCAGAGATGCTCTGTATACAGCTGCACTCACTATATGTTTTTCCTATTTGCAATAGTAAAATAGTGACAAAGTCTGTGAACCATGCTAAACAAGGCATAGGCCTACTGGCAACACTATCACACTAATTAGCGGTGGGAAAACTGGCTGAATATACACATGGCCAGCAATGGCTTTACATGGTCATAAAATGTATGACTCCTATTTGGGGCCTAGGAACTTGAAGGAGTTGAGCAGGTAAACCCCAGAAACATGCAGGTATGTACATATACATACCTCTCTTAAAAAAGGGCACAGACCCAGCCAATTTAGGTATCATGGGCATGATTGCACCAGGCCAGTAGCAAGGGCTGGGGTTACACAATACCCCACTTCAGTACACAGGGCTATTTTAGTGTAATAACCCATCAAGCCACCACGCTGACACTCAGTGGCCAGGCTGGAGATACACCATTACATGAATGGGGGTGTATGCAATCATAGTATATGACATGTGGACATCTACCTACTGGGTAGTAGTAAGTAATTAGCTTGGATATAAACAGCTCTATTGGCTGTGGACATGACTGGGTGTGCTAGGCACAAAACAAATACCTCTGTAATTGTGGTATATACATACCCAGACCAGCAGACATTTAAAGTCTGACATACACTTACCTAGTGTAAGGAAAGAACACTACTAAGTCCAACATACAACTACCAATGTTTTGGTTGGTTATTGGAGTTTTTTGTCATAGCAACATCTAAGGTTATCCCAATGGGAATGGCATAATAACACATAACAGACTTATATTAAAAAAGAGCGAACCATAACTGGGTTTTTGTGTTTCTTAGGAAATTCCATACAATTTTCTTAATTTAGATTTTATTATGGTGAATATATATATATATATATTGTCTAACTTAGAAAGCAGATATTACCCAACTTATTTAGTTGGATGAATAATTAAAGCAAAGTTGACTGCATAAAATATTGATAGCAGTCTGTTGTCATGATGCATAGGCACATAAGAGACAAAGTGTTTATTCTGAATCTACTTCTGAAATTATAGCAGTGACTTTAATTAGGCCAATTATTTATTAATGATTACTTAATAAATCTAAGTACTATACCATTGCTATAGGCAGCATTGTTGGGCCAACAATTCACATATATACAGATCAGCTGTTTATTTAATGATCGGTTTATTGTGCTCTTTAAGTTATTAGGAAGACTTCACATCTCAGTCCATTTGGTAAACAATAATAGTGGGTTCAGTCATAGCTGGAGGTGGTCCTAGGCTAGACCCAGATGATAACTGGTTACATCCATATTATTACCCCATTGGTAACATGGGGAAAACTTACTGCCACTGATGTGAGGCTAGACTGGGAATTGAGAATTATTTCATTTCATTAGAGATTTTAGACAATGTCCATGAATTGACATAAGCATTAGACAGTGGATATCAATAATGGGCACGGAGAGAATGCATTGTTATGATGGGATAATGACAACAGTGTTGATTAATATCAATACTGGCATAAATATGCATTAGCAGATTGGATATGAGTTCAGCATAAACATAGCCATGTGTTTACCATGTTTGGCCACATTGACAAACACAAGTTGTCAATACGAATAGGTGCATGCTTTATATGTTAGTTTGAACCTGCACAGATGGGCTGTCAGTAGGCAGACTTTTGGTTATACGATAACTGTTGAAATTGTTTCAATCATACACAGGCACATAATCTGTTGCATCATATTGTCAACAAAGCATGGAGTGTTGATAAAGTTAAGCCCATAGTAGGGCTGCCATGTTTTGCATAGGAAACCTGGTATATGAAAAGACCTTGACACATACTTGAGTCAACATATTGAACTACAAATTTAATGTTTAAAATATGCACTACTACACCATAGCAAACATAGGTTGCATATTTTGACAGAGGTGTGAATATAATAGACAAGAAATCCCTATTAACATAGGTACACAGAGGTGCTGGTAATACACCTAGATACATCTGTCAAATTCAACTGATTCAGTTGCCATCGACCATTGTATATGAATACAAACATGGATTATATACAGTTTGGACACAAACATAATAGTTTGATGCACTGAGGCTCGAACCTTATATTCTTACACATTGGAACATGTGTTCTGGAAAGAAACAGGGGCACAGACTTGATAAGTCTAAAACACTCAATGAACAGATTGAGCTACCAAAAGTTGCATGGCCAGAAGATACTGTCAACATGCACATGTGACTCCACATTGGTGTTAACAACACGCACATAATCAAGTCAAGAAATTGACCTGGGTGGCAGAGGATTCAGTGTGAACTCAATACAAGGGTTCACCTCTCTGTACGATACATATCTAGGTATACCCACATTGGTATTTGGCCGTATGATATGGATGAACTCAATAGGAGGGTTCAGTTCTCTGTGTGATACATATCTAGGTATACCCACATTGGTATATGGTCATATGATATGGGTTGTAATTTGAACACATATTACCTGATGAAACCATTACTCTACTGGTCTACGGTTAGTGACTTGAAGAACATTGGAAAGTATGGAAGGATATTTATGATCGCGTACAATTTTGTAATATTGCACTTCAGCTTCCTTTTAGTGAAAGCACTTGCTAAAACCATATATGTTTCTTTATGATACTGGTTAAGATAGGATGTATTGGTAACGTTTTAACTTACCTGTTTGGGAGGTCACTGAATTGACCCCCTAATAACGCATCACAATGTTTTGCTAACTGGTAGCAAACTACACTGTGGAGTCATCAGAGGACACAGAAATTATCTCTATATGTGGTAACTTGGCAATACAAAAGCTGTCAGTATTTAATTGGAGGTTATATATTCATAGAATATAAGATATTACATAGATATCTCTCCAGCCCTATTTCAGGGGACTGGGGTCTCAATAAAAATTAATTTACTCTGTACCAGTAGGGATAAATGTTTTAATGTTCACAAAGATATTACAACAAAAGGCTGAAGAAAAGATTCCTTGTCTATCAGTTTACTGCGTTAAAAAGAAATGATTAGGTTCTGAATTCTAATACTATAAGGAATTTAGAAATGGAAGGTGAAATGGAAATTATAAGTACGTAAACATCTCCCTGAACTATAATTAGCCAGGAGGCTCGAGGACGAGGTGAAATAGAATAATTATGTGAGACTTACCTGGGTATAGCTGACACATAATTTTTGTTTTACCGAGTCCTAGGCCTCGGCTTGTTATAGGTCAGGGCCCACCCTCCCGTAACCAAAAAGTAGGAAACCAATCAGTTCCCAGAAGTGTTAAGTTGAGCACTGGACATGATGGCTGAATTGGTAGGGCACCGACTGGAGTCCCATGCGGGAGGTTGTGGGTTCAAACTCTGATCGAGTCAAACCAGAGACTTGAAAATTAACTAAATAAATTAACAAAATAAATTAACAGAATTAGCTAGGTAAAGAGCGGTTCATTGGGTAGCGCTTCCTCTCCCTGACCTAGAACAAGCCGAGGCCTAGGACTCGGTAAAACAACAATTATGTGTCAACTATACCCAGGTAAGTCTCACATAATTATTCTATATATATATATATATATTTGTTATAATAGATAATATTAATATAATATTAATATAAAATTAATATAATATTAATACAGTATTAATATAGTATTAATATAGTATTAATATAGTATTAAGATAATAGTAATATAATGTGACGATAATATTAAGATAATAGTAATATAATAGTAATATAATAGTAGTACATTAATATAACATTAATGTAACATTTATATAATAGTATATAATATTAATGTATGTTTTTTATGTATTCAGGTATGGATGTATGTATCATACATGTATATATATATGTATATATATTTATATATATGCATGGTAACAATTTATTCTGATCCATTTAATGACAGTTATCCAATATATAAGGGTGGGGTTTCCATGTAAAAGGTCAAGAGTCAACCCAATGACTTACACAATTGATACTTGTAGCTATCTAACCTGGCACTCTGAATTCCTATAATAGGGCAATGACTGGTTGGCTTAGTATCAGGATTTTATTTTATTTTATTTATTTTATTTTATTGAGGCTGTATTTATACTGTCCATAGCATATAAGCCTGGGTATTCAGGCTTGTTTTAAATGCTGGCCAGCTGTAGTTGTGGTGTTATCTTATCAAAATGTGACGACAAGGACGACGAGTGACTGACAGTTGGATTTTCTAAAACCCGACGACATATGCAAATTCGGGGCCAAGTTGGACAACATCCGGACGACAGCCCGACATGGGTGAAACGACATCGGAATGACAGACGAGGGCGAAGATATTTTTTTGCCGAACGACGTCATAGCAACAACGTAACGGCAACGACGACAGGGTAACGGCAATGACGACAGCGTGACTTGACTGTAACGTGACCGGGATGAGTTCTGAACTCGTCTAGCTACGTCCAACTTTTTCAACATGTCCAAAACCTTGACGGCTTGCCGACGACAGGCGACGAGAGTGGACGAGTTGCGACGACAGCGTAGCGACACCGTAACGAGATTCAAACGAGATCCGACGAGTTCTCAAAATTCCAACTTGTTGGTCACTCGTCGCCCTTGTCATCATAGTGTGCCTGCAACATAAGAGTAAATGGGATCGGGCAGTCAGTTATGCAGTCAGTTATTTCTTGCTATTCGTCCGTAATTTCCAGTGCACCACATACAATGGCAGTGACAGTCCAAATACAAATGTAATATTGAAACCAAATGCGCTGGGGTTGGTCCCACTGCTTCACTGGCCATAGCAGGACCAACGTGTTACTAACATCCCCACCCGAACAGCAGATTTGATATTCCTGTCAGGTGACTATCAACACTAAATGAACAAACTGCAAATAACGATCTCACATATCTAACCATGAATAGGATAACACTAGAATATTCCTAGCAACAACATAATTCATGAACTCACATAGCTAACTACACTAGCGTGACACTAGAATATTCCTAATAAACCAAGATTTATATACTGCTTGCCTAACTGCAACTGAACATTAAAACTTACTACAACTTTACCAACTGAATAGAGAAGATAACTTCTGCTTACATTCTAAATACTATGTAAATACTCACATTGATCTGAGTAATATTGATCTAATTATATGACACTACTGTTACCATATTGCTATGGAACTTTTGGGTTACAGAATTTCATTGTATTACATTGTGCAAATTGTGTATTCAACAGGTATTGTACACCTTATTCTATATACCTTTTGTGTAAATATCCATGAATTGAAAAATGCCTGGAAGACCAGTGCTTCGGCACTGACAAAAGACTTATTCAGCAGAATAAACATATTTACCACCAACAAAAATAAATATATATATAGCTCTTGTCTAACTCCAACTGACCAGACACGATATTAAAACTTACACCTACAGTAAAACCTCTCAAAATCGACTGACCATGGGCCCGACTTTAAGTGGTCCATTTAGGGAGGTGGTCGGTTAAGAGAGTTAGAATATCCTTACAATGGTATTTTTGGGACCCAAATAAAGCGATCGACATAAGGGAGTGGTCGATCTGTGCCCACACTTTTACCGACCCAAGGGATTTTTAACCTCCGACACCACATAGGCATGGTATGAGAGCAACCGGCCTTTGATGACGCTGTAAGTTATACACAGCGGTGGAAATCCAAATTGGCAGAGATGGGGGGGGGGGGGGAATGGGGAATCGAACCACTGACCTTCAGATTAGGCGTCCGACCTAGAAAAAAGTCAGACACTCTAACTACTCTCCCAGGGAGAACACCACATATAAACATATTTACCAAAAATAATAAATAAATAAATTGAGTTGGCTGTCGTTTCATTTTCAGGGCATGAAGGGGAAACGCTTGATGACTTTGACAGTGAAAGTGAAGCCCCTAGTCCAGAAGAAGGTGTTTTTGACGGACCGGCAGAGAAGTCGGGGTGTAAGTATCTCTTTTTTTCCTTCTGTCTTTCTTTTTTTAAGGAGGGGAATTAACCTCTTAATTGAGTTTCTGTAATTTACTGAGATAAATATATAAGGTGTGTCAACCAGACGGGATGGCCGAATGAGTTAGAGTGTCCATCTCCCGTGTTGGTAGATCGTGGGTTCGAAAAACCTGGTCGAGTCAAACCAATGACTTAAACATTGATACTAGTCGCTTCCTAGCCAGGCGCTCGGCATTATTAGGATAGGGCAAGGAGCAGTGGAATGAGGAAGACCAGTCGTCTGCGACTGAAATGTCCCCTGCTTAATCAACTAATGTACCAACAAAAATAAATAAATAAATAAAATTATAATCTACCATACATTAGCTTAAAGTAACTTTTTGGCAAACACACCAAAACTCTGACGCCTTAGGCTTCTGCAGTAACATGTTCTATTCAAGTGTCTCAGTATTCCTTTCTGGGTGGCGACAAGTATTTAATAATTGCACCAGTATGTAAGTTAGATATGTGGAATAAAATCTAGATAATTGATTTGGTTTTGAATACATCAATCAATCAATAGGATAGCTATAATAGACCTTGGACCTGTTAGTCGATCCTAATTAATAGAAATCGAGACAGTTCTTCAGATGTGGTGGATTGTAGCAACTGTCCCTGGCTCTAAGATATACGTAATGCTTGACCAGTGTGCATCCAGACGGGACTTGAAACAGTTCACCAACTCTGCTGCTACGACACTCTCCGACAAGTCATTCCACAGGTCAACCACCCTAAAACCGAAAGAGTTGTGTCACAGGTCCAGCCTGGAGTACCGCTTCCTCAGCGTCAGGGAGTGTCCTCTGGTCCTGGTACTTATTGGACTGTGCAGCTTTAAGGGTACTAGTATCTATTGAATTGGAAATCCTAACCCAACACTTAAAGCTGTGCATGTAAATATAAAATGATTTAATGTAGTACCTCACACTCAATTATCAACGCAGGACACGAATCGGTATAAGGTGGGTTATATTAGTTAATGTTTTTCCTTCAGATGGTATTCTTGTTTTGGGATGTCAGTTCTTAAATGAATTGTCTCGGGTGTCTGTTCCCAGCGCTCAACCTTCCGTTCTTATAGATGGGTGGGTGGGACGGCTGAGAAAGAATAGAAGAGGGGCTTTGCAGTAACCACGCGGCAGGTTCAGGCTCACTGGTGAAAGTGAGCTACTCGGTGCTCAAATTGGCAGTGCAGGCCCGAACCACCAGGTGGCAGTGACGCCCAATGGAGTTACGGGGGGAAGAATGTAGGTGGCGCCAGTGTCGGCTGCCATAGAGTCCCAGGTTGAGGCGGGCGATTCGGTCCCACGCGCCAAATTACCCATGTTGCCGCCACAACATGAACAATTGTTAACCGGAATGTTTATCATATAAACCATTCAAAAATGTGTAAAAATACCTATATATATATTGTAGTGGTCTGCACTGACCTCTCAGGCAAGTAACCACATAGACAGGTAGGCGTGGGGAGTGTATTGATATCAGGGAGCCTAGGTGGTGTAATGGTTAGCACACTGGCCCGGAATGCAAAGAGATGTGGGTTCGAGTCCCGCTCTAGGCGCAGTATTTCCCATTTTCATCAATTATTGTCAAAAGACCAGTGCTATGGCACTGACAATTTTAATATATATATATATATATATATAAATATATATATATATATATATATTTATAAAATTCATTTACCAACAAAATTCATTTACAAACAAATCTTTTTTTTTATATAATTCTCACAATATACACTTCTTCAGGGCAAAGGTATTGCTTTTCCAGTTGCAAGTGTTGCATATATGTGGGTCATTCTCAGAAACCACATATTTGGTTTCGCCATTACATTGTCCATGTTGCAGCTGTAACATGGGTAATTCTGGCGCGGAGGGAGGTCGGCTGATGGCGCCCCCTCTCGCATTGGTATCGAACTGCCGACCCTAGCGGATCCACCGAGAACTAGCCTGAGAGCCGCATAACGGCCCCACCGCTCCGGCACTTAGCCTCAAGATGCCGCTCGGACAACACAAGCTGACCCCCGTACGTAATTTGTCCCCCCGCCCACCCACGGTAGAGAGCAACGTCGGGGAGGGTGGAGTGCCTGGAATAGACGACAGACACGCCGGACTCACTCAAAATGGGTGCCGGGACGTAGATTGGTGGACTACGACATTTAGACAGGCCTAACCTCTGATTAAACCTTGACATTGAGTAATTAAGACATTACCCTACTTTTGACTTGATAAGCCACTATGATTGTATAAGAAGTCAGACACTTCCTGGGCTACATTGTTGCTAAACCTTACATTTTGAGACCTATTAAAGGCCATGTTATAGCAACCCGACTCCGCGTCTTGAATTACTAATGATTCAGCATTCTTTTTTTTCGTGGGGGGGGGTTAGCAAATCAAATAGTTATTGTTTTTTTTTAGTCCATTAGTTGTTTAAGCAGGGGAAATTTCAGTCATAGACGACTGGTCTTCCTCATTCCACTGCTGGTCGATAGAAAGCCCGAGCCTACACTTTTACCGACCCAAGGGATTTTTAACCTCCCACACCACATAGACATGGTATGAGAGCAACCGGCCTTTGATGACGCTGTAAGTTATACACAGCGGTGGAAATCCAAATCGGCAGAGCTGGGGGCACGGGGAATCGAACTGCCGACCATCAGATTAGGAGTCTGACCTAGAAAAAAGTCAGACACTAACCACTCCGCCACAGTTGTTGCCTCTGTATATTAAAGTTCCGATGAAAGCATCACAGTTTCACAATCAAAACACCTATCAAGATTTGATCCTACATATCCAACTTAGACACTGATGCATTTACTAACTATTTCTGAATTTGTTGCCGCGTCAAAAGGCAGTTAAATATAACCTATTACTGCGGAAGCCTATGGTATCAGAATTTTGACGCGCTTGCCCAAATTAATTGAGGATGTTTTCACTTCAAATATCTCCAAAGTGTGTATCAGCAATTTATAATAAAAGTTACTTCAAACTAAAATAAAGTAAATTATAATTATTAACCTAAATGGTTTTATCTCAGAAAATTGCAGAAACTCTAAACCATCAGATTATGCAGCTATGAGCATGTTAGCAATACAAAACACATTTAATCCATTGCACAAAATGGAACCAAAATATTCCGATATGATTTTGTGCTGACGTAAAAAGTTGCATATCGACACCATACATCCAGCCAAACTTTCTGTTCATTTAAAACATAATTCGTGTTGATTAACTGTAATCAATCAAATCTGAAATTTGAATTGTTGTATGTTAAAATGATGTAATGGATGTAAGTTAAAATGTTGCTATGGATGGATGGATATTCGAGATCAAACTGTGGGTATCAAATATCTTGACAGGAACTTTGCCATACCAACAAATTCACAATGGGTGCAGCTTCAAAGCAATTGTAATCTTCTATATAAATCAGTAGTACACAATGCCATTACCATGGCAACCATTTCGCATTTGGTACAGCGTCAGATCACATTGTAATCTTCAATAATAAGTCACTTGCATGCAATGCCATTACCATGGCAACCATTTCACATTTGGTACAGCGTCAGATCACATTGTAATCTTCAATAGTAAGTCACTTGCACGCAATGCCATTACCATGGCAACCATTTCACATTTGGTACAGCGTCAGATCACATTGTAATCTTCAATAGTAAGTCACTTGCACGCAATGCCATTACCATGGCAACCATTTCACATTTGGTATGGCATCAGATCACATTGTAATCTTCAATAGTAAGTCACTTGCACCAATGCCATTACCATGGCAACCATTTCACATTTGGTACAGCGTCAGATCACATTGTAATCTTCAATAGTAAGTCGCTTGCACGCAATGCCATTACCATGGCAACCATTTCACATTTGGTATGGCATCAGATCACATTGTAAGCTTCAATAGTAAGTCACTTGCACACAAAGACATTACCATGGCAACCATTTCACATTTGGTACAGTGTCAGATCACATTGTAATCTTCAATAGTAACAGCATCAGATCACATTGTAAGCTTCAATAGTAAGTCACTTGCACACAATGCCATTACCATGGCAACCATTTCACATTTGGTACAGCATCAGATCACATTGTAATCTTCAATAGTAAGTCACTTGCACACCATGCCATTACCATGGCAACCATTTCACATTTGGTAGTCAATCACTTGTATTCAATAGTAGTCTTGCACATTCCTGCACCATTTCATTGGATTCAATCACTTGTTCTTCATTTCCTTGCACCATGCTCCATGGCACCTTTCCTTTGGTAGCATCAGATCACATTGTAATCTTTGATAGTAAATTACTAGTACACAATGCCATTCCTATGGAAACCATTTCATATAGGTTGTAATCAATTAAACAATTCGGATCATCCAAAACACTTTCTTGCGCATGCGCAGGCCCTACAACTTGGGGTTGCATAAACGAACACGATCGTGGTGGGAAAATGGTGGCTTACTCCAAAACCTTTTGCTTTTTTAATAACCAATATAACCTACAGCAAAATAGGATTTAAAGTAGTTTATGATTGCATAATTTAGTTATGTCCATTTTAATCTGGATGGTCTTTTACATTAAACAAAAATAAAAGTAGCTTTGCAGTACATGATCTCACTGCAATCACACACTGGTACTAGCACACATGCTCCTGGCACCCCGAGCCAAGACGTGGGACATTGGAGTCGGATCGTTTTGCACACGCCCCGTCTATTTGTAGGTTCACCCCGGGGTGTTCTATTTGAAATCCTGACAACTTGGATAACCCGAATGGTCCGGAGCGTCATAATCAAATACGGCCAGCATCACCGTGAAGCCCTGGTCACATACACGTTAGTGAACGTAGTTGAACGTAGTTGAACATAAGATAGATTAATGTGTGTCAAATGTAGGGTAAGTATGTTAAACCACATTGAAAAACGTGAAGGTACGGCAGGTTTTAGGACGGATAAATATGTTATGGCACAGATGCCAGTGCGTTTAACTATGTTCAACTACATTCAACGTATATTAGCCTCCACTATGGTTAACTATGTTCAACTACGTTCAAGTATGTAGGTTAGAGTACGCTAGAGTATGCTAGAGTACATTAAGAGTATGTTAGCCTCTAACGTAGCGCTCTTTTGAACATGTCCAAAGATTAAATCGGAACTCACGGCCTACCCATGTTATTACCAAGTTAGCATGACGGAGAAGTGTGGATTCCAGTACATTCAACTACGTTCAACTACGTTAGCCTCCACTATGTTCAACTACGTCCACTAAGGTGTATGTGACCAGGCCTTTACACATGAGTGGTCAGATTAGACTTCAGGGATGAAAGTGGTCTCCGGTAAGAAAAGCGGAAATGCAGATATTCTCCCATAGGTTTAGCATTGTCAGGGAATCGCTGAAAATTCCCCGAAGTCTGGTTTCATACATATTGGTATTCCTGATAGTGGCCGCGGCGTCTGCACCACATATTAGTATATGCTGATGGTGCTGCAGCATAAAACAACGTATTAGTATACACTTATGCTAAGTCATAGTGCTGCGGCATTTGAACAACGTATTAGTATATATACTACTTATTTATAGCGACAGGAAAAATCCCGGAAATCTGCGAAATCGCGGAGATCTTTCATCCCTGAGACTTGGCTAAACCTATTAGTCAGATCTTTGATTAAATTCTGACCATTACTAAATTGACCAAATTTTAGCTCCCACAGATTATTCTACCGATTAATTTAAATGACATTGCAATTGTTTTCTTTCAAGCCACCACCGGCTTCAAGTAGGTAAGTATGTTAACCTTGAAGTTGAACAGTGATATGGTTTTGAATTTCTATTTTCTGAGATGAAAACATTAGATTGATCATTGTTGGTTTGTTTGTTTGGGTGTTGTGCCCTGTCAACATCCTAAAGTCATATCAGGACGGGTTCCGACTTGTGACAGTGCGCACTTATGGCAACTTTATAGTGCAACCCCACTGGGAGATCAGGCTGCCGGCGTCATGACGTGATATCCCACTCAGTCACATTATTTTGATACTGAGGTAACCAGTCCTTGCCCTATCCTGGTAAAGCCAAGCGCCAAGCTAGGTAGCGACAAGTATCAATTTTAAAAGTCATTGGTTTGATTTTGGGATATTAATAGACAGGTGGCAAGTTATATGCTCACTGAAATATGCTCATCAGGAAATTTCATATGTGTACAGCTGATATCAAGGTAAATTTATTTAGAACTTTCTGTACTCGCTTGTATACTGCCCAGATTTGGTGGAACTATAGAATGTATAGCAGTAGAAAACTGAATGTAGCATATAATGACATTATGAGGCTATTACTCCATTTACCTAGGTATCACAGTGCTAGTCAGCTGCTTGCCACTATTGATGTGCCAGCCTTCAAGGCTGTTATCAGGAATCTAATATTCAAATGTATTACTAGACTTGACAAGTCAGAAAATGTTATAATACAGGGACTTGTGAAAATAGAAGAGAGTGATCTCAAATTTACATATGCCATATGGAGGCATTGGTACAAACTACTGGATGTAGACCAACATTTTGAAATTGGTTAGTATGGTCAACGACCCTATAATACTAAGATGGCTCACTCCCTATCTCTCCCATGGTAATGTAAATTTCGCAGTGGCACCTTGTGGGTTTGATCAGCTCGGCTGCTGGTTGGTGTTTCACATGTAAACACATACAATTATATTATACATGAGATAGGTAAGTATATATACACATCAATATGAAATTGCTATGAACAAATACACATCATCATCAGCATTATCATCATCATCACACATCTTTCACATACATATATCCATTTATACATATAATATAGCATCTGTTTAACCAAGAGAACAGCCAGCGCACCAAGTGGTGGGTTTGATCATTTTGATTACACAGTACAGGCTGAGTGAGCCGTCTTAGTATTATAGGGTCTTTGGTATGGTAATATTCATACTATTACTTATATCCTATTCACAATAATTTGTATATCTACCTACTATGGACCACACTATGGGAGTACCATAATCCTGAGTCTGTAATTAAGAATTGAATTGATATGATGTGGCCGACCTTTCGCACGGGAAGCCTGCGCGCTACCGATATGGCCACTGCATCCGGTGATGAGTATATTGTACCTTACTTAGGTTTGTAGTACCTTTTACTTTAAATGGCTAACTTAGGAGATATTTTAAGTGCAAAAATCCCATATTAATATTGGCTAGCGTGCCAAAACTCTGACCCCATAGGCTTCAGCACTAAGAGGTTTTGTTAAAAGTTGCATAGTCCGATGGTTTTGAGTTTCTGAGATAAATACATTAGGTTGATCGTTATTATGTACCTTACTTTAGCTTGAAGTAACATTTATTTTAAGTGGCTAACTTTTTAGATATTTGAAGTGGAACCATGCAAAATTAATGTTGGCAAGCTTGTCAAAACTCTGACCCCATAGGCTTCTGCAGTAACAGGTTCTATTCGATAGCCTCGGCATCCCCTTCTGTGTGGTGACAAATGTTTAATAAGTGCACCAGTATCTAAGTTAGATATGTAGAATCACATTTAGATAATTGTTTTGGTTTTGAAAATTTGATATTTCATCAGACTATGCAGCTTTAAATTGTCCTCGTATTCCCTTCGATTCAGTAATAAATGCTTAATAAATGCTCCAGTATCTAAGTTGGATATATCGGATCAAATATAGGTACCAGACTTCCTGTGCGGAAGCTTGGGGGTTCGAATCCAGACCTCTTAGAGGTGTTGTTAAATAAAAAGAAACTTGTTGTTGTCTCTCTGACTGGGCTGCTAAACACCCAAATAGAAAAAGGTGTTTGTGATGAATTTATTTAGCCCGCTCATAACAATGATGTGTACAGTAGGTAAAACCAATATTGAGTTTATTTGTCACTCAATTTTCAGGTGAGCATCATCCCTGCCTTACACTGGTGTTTGGGCACTGTCTACTCGTCCACACTGAATGCCCACGCTGCACTGCAGCCAATAAGACAAAGATGATCTCCATGATATTCAAGCTACTCAGAATTGCTGAAATTACACTTTGACAAAATTATTGCTAAGGCCAAACAAAAAAAGACAACAAAAAGTTGGTCATTGTCCTTTTGATCACACAAAATCAGGGTCAGGCGAGCCTTTTTTTATTTTATTAGTATTTTTTTCTGGCGTATGATGTAGACGTAATACATACCTATGTAGGAACTTGAAAATCAGTCGTGCTTGCCAGTCGAGCTAAAGTCATGTTGTGACGTCATCACTTCCTCAGTTAATGCCATTAGTTATATTCGTGGGGCGATTACTGTGAAAGTATGACGTCTGAACACTTTGAGTTCCGGTTAACGAGTGACTTTATTCGCCGTCCAGGGCACTAAGGCAGCCGGCTCCCACGTGGCTATCATGTGATCACTTTGCATATTCCTTTGTTCTCCTCACGTGCCTGGATATCTATTGCGCATATATTACAATTACCTTTAATTTGATGTTTCTTGATAGGGTGGTGTTGAGATAAGCCAGTGGCACATTTTTCTCCTCAAGGTAAAGTCTGTAACCATTTTCTCAAGCTTTGTAATGCAAATACTACTAACAAAAAGGCATAAATTTGGTACCTTTGATACATCATATATCGGATTCTAATAAGGCTATTACAACAAATGAGATATTTTTGTGCAGCATTTACAGGGATAAAAGTGGTCTCCGGGGAAATAAAAGCGGAAATGCGGATATTCTCCCATAGGTTTAGCATTGTCAGGGAATTGGGGGAAATTTCCGGAAGTCGGGTTTCATATATATTGGTATACACTGATCGTGCTGTGCCATTTGAAGCATGTATTAGTAGTATACGCTGATAGTGCTGGAGCTTTTGGAGCATTTATTAGTGGTATATACTGATAGTGTTGCGCAGTCTGCACCACATATTAGTATACGCTGATGGTGCCGCGTGATTGAAAAATCCCGGGAATCCGCGAAATCGCGGAGATCTTTCATCCCAGCATTTAGAAGGCTCTTGCTGATAAAACCGGGATTTGATGCATTCAGAGTGTTTGAAAAAAATTTGCAAGTACCTACATTTAGTCAGTATATAAAAGATTCCTCAACCATAGGTGAATCTTTTATCTACTTTAGACGCAGTTTTCAGCCTGTGCTCAGAACTCGATGAAATACCCTATGAACAATGTATGCGTCGTTTGAAGATCCAAAGCATGTACTACAGACGGGTCCGGGGGATATGATTGAAGTATTCAAATATCTCCATGGTATCTACAAGGCAGGTAGCCCCCTAATCAGAGACTCCAACACCAGGACCACAGGGCACTCCCTGAAGCTGAGGAAGCGGTACTCCAGACTGGACCTGCAACACAACTTTTTCGACTTTAGGGTGGTTGACCTGTGGAATGACCTGCTGGAGAGTGTCGTAGCAGCAGAGTCAGTGAACTGTTTCAAGTCCCGACTGGATGCATACTGGTCAAGCATTACATATATCTTGGAGCCAGTGACAGTTGCTATGATCCACCACATCTGAAGAACTGTCTCCATTTCTATTAATTGTTTGTTTGTTTGTTGTTGTTTTATTAATTAAGAGCGGCTAACAAGTCAAAGGCCTATTATAGCTGTATCCTATTCATTGAGTGATTGAGTACACACAGATTTTCAGTTGGCTTTATTAACTTACAGAAATACACCCCTGCCAATACTGGACGCGTCCCCAGTGCAACTGCTCATGAGCAGAAGACTAAGGTAGAGAATTCTGACAGTGAAAACTAATCTAAAACCAGAAACACAAAATGCAAAAAGGGCACATACCACAACACGGCAGCAAATCCAGAAGGCCACAACAAAATTTTGTATAAGGCTCACAGGCCCATAATACCTGGTGACAATATCAAGTACAAAAATCAACTGGGGGAATGGAAAAAGGGGATACTAATGGGACATAACAGGCATTTCGGGAAGGGAGTATCAGATCACAAACGAGTGAGGAAATATACTACACAGAAACAGAGTTCAATTCATAAGAGTACCTGAGGTACCACGGCTTGAACTAGTTATGCAGGCGCAGAACACACCAGAAACTCAAGTAAACTTAGATAACGACACAGGCGCAGCCAATCTCTCCAAGTCAGGTTGCGTAATTAGGCCAGCTGATAGGCTAGATCTGTCAATTTGATAAGACGCCAGTCGAAATGACCTACTGTGATGTGTATGTACACCCCACCACTACACCCCACCACACCACACACCACCAAGTATCCCCTTAATTGTTAGCATTAAAGTTGCATAGTCCGGTGGGTTTTTTTGGTGTTTTTTTTTCTGAGATCACCAGTATCTATCTACTTTACATTAGTTCCAGGTTACTTTTATTTTAAATGGACAACTTTTGAGATATTTTGAGCGCAAACATTCGAAAATTAGTTTGGCAAGCTTGCCAAAACTCTGACACCATAGACTTCTTCAGTAACAGGTTATGTTAAATTGACTCAGTTTTACCTTCTACGCAGAAACAAATACATAATAAGTGCATCAGTATCTAAGTTAGATATGTAAAATCAAATCTAGATAATTGGTTTGGTTTTGAAAAGTTGATATTTCATCGGAATATGCAGCTTTAAGTTGTATAGCCAAGACTTGTTATTGTATTTACTTGTTATCGCCGTCTTCATGCAGAGAATGTTAAAGCCGCACACACAATAAGGACCTGAATGAAATAGGGACCCGAGAACTCTGAGTAGAAAGTCAAGGACTGCTACATTATTGTATGTTGATTGCATGAAAGGAAAACAACATTGACAAGAACCTATTAAGTACACCTTACATTAATTAACCAACATCCCAGATAGCACACAGCCGTCGGGCCGACGTCGGCTGTTGGTCGCACCGTTGCGATCGACTTTCCACCGTCGGGCCGCCGTCGGGCCACCGGTGGATTTCCGACGTTGGGAATCAATCCCCTTCCACTTTTGAGCCACCGTCGGGCCGCCGTCGGGCCGCCGGTTGATTTCCGACGTTAGGGTTCAATCCCTTTCCACTTTTGATTCACCGTCGGGCCTTCGTCGGCCCGACGGCGGTTTCCGACGTTTGGGTTCAATCCAAATTTCCACTTTTGAGCCGTCGGGCCACTGTCGGGCCACCGGTGGTATTCCGACGTTAGGGTTCAATCCCTTTCCACTTTTGAGTCACCGTCGGGCCATCGTCGGCCCGACGGTGGTGGGCCGCCGCAGGTTTGCCTTCATTTTCCACATCTGGTATACCGTCGGGCCATCGTCGGCCCGACGGTGGTGTTCCGACCTTAGGTTTCAATCCTTTTCCACTTGTGAGCCACCGTCGGGCCACCGTTGGGCCGCCGGTGGTGTTCCGACGTTAGGGTTCAATCCCTTTCCACTTTTGATTCACCGTCGGGCCATCGTCGGCTCGACGGTGGTGGGCCGCCGCAGGTTTGCCTTCATTTTCCACGTCTGGTCCACCGTCGAGCCACCGTCGAGCCGACGGTAGTGCGCCGCGCATGCGCAGTTCTTTAAATTTGGATTCCGGCTCGAGTCGCCCGCGGACCACGTGCGATTGTTGATCAGTGTTCTTTTTCTACCAATAACTCCAGAAATACCCGGAATTTTAAGGAATCATTTAACAGGTATGTTTATTAATATGTTTAGATTATTTTGTAAAAGTTTTGTAATTTATTACGAAGTATTAGTGGAATTATTCGTGTTAATACGATTTGAATCATCCGATACGGTTTGTTTACTTCGATTTGCCAGCACAACACGTGCGATCGTTGGACAGCGTTCTATTTGAACAAATAACGCCAGAAATCGGAGGAATTTAAAGGAATTATTTAAGACGTTTGTTTATTAATATGTTTAGATTATTCTGTAAAAGTTTTGTAATTTATTACGAAGTATTAGTGGAATTATTCGTGTTAATACGATTTGAATCATCCGATAAGGTTTCTTTGCTTCGAATCGCCACCTGACTCGAGTCGCCGGCTCGAGTTGCCAGCACAACACGTGCGATCGTTGGACTTGGACAGCGTTCTATTTGAACAAATAACTTGTAATTTATTACGATGTATTAACCGTCCCACCGTCGACGTCGACGGTGGGACGTTGGACAAAACAACGTCGGCCCGACGGCGTTTGTCGCCGTCGGCCCAACGGCGGCAGCCGCCGTCGCCCCGACGGCGGGAGGTTGGACAAAACAACGTCGGCCCGACGGCGTTTTCCACCGTCGGGCCGTCGGGCCGCCGGAGCGGCCGCCGTTGGGCCGCCGTCGGGCCGACGACTGTGTGCTGTCTGGGAAGGATATCACTATTATCATCTCACCCCCCCCCCCTCCCATTGAGAAAACCGCAACTAAAACTGAACTCAGCCTAAGCCAACAACCACCACCACATCATGGCTAAAAGCCAAACATCAGGTTTAGCTAAAGCTGGATGCCCGCTAGGTGGTACTACCGGGCAAGCATCCATGCCCAACAAAGAATACGCTATACACCATGACATAAGTAAATACACAACCACATTCACACTCACTGGGGGAGGGGGTACTTTGGGGGACGGGGCGGACCGTATTTCCAGGGAGGGGGGCGGACTGATGGTGGCCTGGGGCCCTTGGGACCGTGTCATCTAGGCGCACTTCCTCTAACAGATCTGAAGGGCCTGCCAGGACTAAAGATTGGCCACCTAAACGTACGTAGCCTCACACATAAGATCAACCAGCTAAGAGCCGACCTACCCGGGTCTGGTTTTGATGTCTTCACTATATCAGAAACATGGCTCAATAGAACAGTTGAAGACAGACTCACATCTATACCAGGTTACCAATTTATAAGGGCTGATAGAAAAACAAAGCAACTTAGTGGGCAGACCAAAGCTGGTGGTGGACTAGGTATTTACTTTAAGCAAGATCTCCATGTTGATGTGGGTAAACATGCTGAGCATAACCTATCAAATAGCAATATTGAACTACAGTGGGCTGTAGTCACCAGACCCCATACAAAACTAATACTCATCAGCAACGTATATAGACCCCCAAATGGCAACCTAAACGAAGGAATTGGGCAAATAAGTAACTCTTTGAATAATATAGCCAATATCGATAAATATGAGATACTCCTCATTGGCGACTTCAATGAAGAATATAATGGCAAGAGGCCTACGATGGGAGTGAGAATAAAGCAACTTGCAGCTGAACATGAGTTGCAACAAATGATCCAGCAGCCAACCAGGGTAACTAAAACCACTAACAAAACAATAGACCTGGCACTTACCAATATCAAACATTGTACAAAGGCTGGAGTCCTTAACTATAACATAAGCGACCACAAACCAATATTTATAATAAAGAAAAAAAATAAGAAATGACAAAAGAATCACCACCCACTGGGGACGCTCTTATAGGAACTGCAATTTTAATGAATTGGCCGGCACACTCAAAGAAATAAACAGTGCTGAATTTCTGGATATGAGAGACCCCAACCTATGTTGGGATATGCTAAACACAACAATCACTATTGCAGCTGACAGGCACTGTCCCCTAACCGAGATCACCACCAGAATCACCATGGGAGGTTACCTTAATGATGAACTACTAGAGCTTCAAAAGGATAGAGATTACTTTATCCAAAAGTTTGAGAAAACAAAAGATCCAGGGGATGAATTCATAGCTAAATGTATGGTCAGAAAGGCTAGGAGTGAAGTAGGGAAAGCCAAAGCAAGGTATTATCAAGTCCAGATAGACAAATATAAACAGAATGCCAGAAAATGTTGGTATGAAATAAACCAAATCGAACCTAAAAAAAAGACAAGAATCAGTGGACTTGCAAGTGAAGATACTGGTATTAAAATCCCAGATGAATTACTGGCAGAGGAAATCAATAACTATTTCATAGATATAGGTGAGAAACTAGCCAATAAATTCAAACAGAAGGATGATCAACACAAAACCTTCCATGCCAAACTAAATAAAGAAAAGTATGACCTTCTGGAAACCACCCAGGATGAAATCCTTGATAGAACTAACAAAATATCTATCTACAAATCATCAGGAATGAAGGACATCAGTACCACTTTGATAAAAAGTGCAATCACAACACTGAGTGCAGAATTTACACATTTATATAACTTAATAATCAGTACAGGCATCTTGCCTGATGACTGGAAAGTGGCCACAGTGACCCCCATACCTAAAGTCAACATCCCGCAAACCTGTAGTGAACTACGCCCAATATCGATCCTCCCACTGCCTGGCAAGATCATAGAACAAATAATACATGACCAAATTAAGACATTCCTTGAGTCCTCTAACTATTTGACCTACCAGCAAAATGGCTTCAGGAAAAATAGGTCCACCACCGGGGCACTGGCATCTCTACTGGATGAACTTTTGTCAAACATAGACATGGGTGATCTTACTATCGCAGTCTTCCTTGATTTCAAGAAGGCATTTGATACGATCGACCACAAAATCCTCATGCATAAAATAGAACGAGCTGGGCTAGGCAATAGAGCACATAGCTTCCTCAGAAATTACCTCAGCAATAGGAAACAATACACAAAACTAAGTGACACCAACTCGACCACTCGAGAAATAAAAACAGGAGTTCCACAGGGCTCCACTCTGGGACCCCTACTGTTTCTAATATTTATAAATGACCTACCTCTAGTTTCCAACAAAGCATCTTTCACATTATTTGCGATGATGCAGCACTAACAATACATAGCAATGACCTTGCCATAGCTGCAACCGAGGCTGGAATGGCGCTGGATGGAGTGAACACATGGTGCCATGAGAATAAACTAGCACTAAATGGCACTAAAACTGAGTACATAAGCTATGGAACCAAAGCCAGGAAGGTGAGGGCCCGGCCAATACAACTGCAGATGGGTGGCTTAGTGCTCCGTGAAGTGAACTCCTATAAGTACCTAGGCACAACTCTCGATGCGACTCTAACTGGTACCCAACAGCTGGCAAGACTTAACCAAACACTGGCATTAAAAATGAACACATTCAGAAAAATAAGGTCATATGTAAGTGAGAATACTGCGCTGCAGCTGTACAAGTCAACAATATTACCAATTATAGACTACAATGATATCATCTATGGATTACTAACGAAGCAGCAAGAGACCAAATTACAAAGAACCCAAAACAGAGCCCTCAGAACAGTATTCCAAGGCAAGATACTAAGTGTGGTTGAAATGCATAGCAGAGCAGGGCTGGACACTCTGGATGTACGTAGGAACCTACATCTAATGATGTTGATGTATAAATGTGCAAGTGATGACAAATACATAGATCGCACAACCAGGGTAACGAGAAGGGGGACATCGACTCTGCTCGGGGTGCCCAACCCTAATACAAATAAGTTAATGAGAGCTCCGATTTACAAAGGAAGTGTCATGTGGAATAAGCTCCCAACCAAAACCAGAGAAGCGGGTTCGATTCTTGCCTTTAAAAATGCATACAGAGCTCACCTGGTTATTCAGGCCCAAAACCTGGCACTGAAAATATATAATACGACCTGCTGAACGACCCATTGGCTTCGCCCTCTCTCATGCCTGCTCTCTCCCTCCGTGTCCGCGCCCCCTACCCATGAACCCCTCCCCCCTATCCACATTTGACAAAACAACTATTATAACTCAATGACTCGAAACCCACTACCCCTACTTTAGACCCATTACCACCACTACATAACTACATCTTCAACCAGCAATGCACACAATATAAACCACTATACATGCACAACATGGCACTATTTAAAGACTAACCATTATTAAAACCAAATGTAACTGATATACAAACACAGCATATGATTTAACCACTAGTGTACATTACTGCACACTCAATCTTGATGCATATACCTTGCACTATGTTCAGTACATATGCTGTACACTATGCAGCATAGGCTGCTCCCCCACTTTCTTTTATGTCAGAATGGGTTGTGCTGCACACAATGCAACACATTCCACTTCCACTATGAATAGATGAAATGCGACCACTCCAACGCTGGAAGAACCAGTGCCCCGGCGCTGACAAAATATGTATTCAGATGAATAAAAAAAATATTTACAAAAAAAAGGTAAAATTGGTGAATTTGTTGAATGTCAAAATACGAAAAAAAAGAAAGAAAAAAAAGGGGGGGATGTAATATATGTGTAATAGATATCCAGGCACGAGAGGAGAACAAAGGAAATTGCAATGTTATCACATTATAGGCAAGTGGGAGCCCGCTGACTTAGTGCCCTGGACTGCGAATAAAGTCACTCGTTAACCAGAAGTCAAAGTGTTCAGATGTCATACTTTCACAAGTAAGAGCAACTGACCCTAGTTAAAGCTTAACTCTGATTAAAGCTTGTGAGCTTTTGTCTCTTTTTTTTTCACTAAAGTTGTGAGCTTTTTTCTTGTGAGGTTTTGTCATGGAACCAGCTAAAAGATTCACCCAGTACTTGTTCTTGTAGTAGGGGTAAAAACCAACCCATTAGAAAAACTGATGGAAAATTTCGACATGGTGGGGAAATGAACTGAGCTGATAAATTCTTAATTTAAGAAGCAAAATATATTCTTCACATAGATCTTCATATTCACCAGCTACATCGGATTTGATAAATATAATAAAATGTGTAGTTTAAGGACCTTTAAAGGAGAAATCAAACACGTTCTATCGCCGCCATCTTGTCTGTTTGCATTCTCTCTCAATACACCCAACTATGTGCCGACATAAACCACCTGGAGCCAGGGATTCTACTTCCTGTTCCATACTAAGGCTATTTTCGTCCGTATTTAGACTAAGTTGTTGCTGACCCCAACTGCAATAGTTTGTGCAAGTATGGGGTGAATGATGAGCCTTTTATCTACCCCAGGCCTTGTAGCCGCCCCCTCCAAAGCCAATGCACTACCACATCCCTTAGCCCCCACCACACCCCAACACCCACCCCACCGTACCCACTCACCACAGACCCCTACACCCCCACCACACACCCCTAAATCCCCACACACACCCACCATAGACACCTACACCCCAACCACATACCCACTCACCACACACCCTTAAATCCCCACACACCCGTCACACACACCAAAATCCTCACCACACCCCTACACCCCCAACACCCACCCCACCGTACCCACTCACCACAGACCCCTACACCCCCACCACACACACCATCAACCCCCACCACACACACCTACACCCCATCACACCCACACCACCATACCGCCTCACCACACACCCCTACGCCCACACCACACACCCCTAAATCACCATGCACCCCACCACACCCCTACACCCCAAACACCCACACCCCCACCGTACCCACTCACCCAGACCCCTACACCCCCACCACACACCCCTAAATCCCCACCCACACCCACCATACACACCTACACCCCAACCACATACCCACTCACCACACACCCTTAAATCCCCACACACCAAAATCCTCACCACACCCCGACACCTCCACCATATACCTCTACACACCCACCACACAAACATACGTCCCCACAACACAGCCCCCACAGACCCACCATACACACCTACACCCCAACCACACCCACCTCACCTATACCCGTCAACCCCACTACACCCTACCACACCCACCTACATCCAACCCCCACTACACCCCCTCAACCCCTACCCCACCCCACCACACACACATATCTCCCCCATACCCCTGCCACCACCAGCACCAAACAAATACCAATGTACTGCTTTTGACTCTATTATCGCCCACGAAGACCCGATTTCTGTCACAACGCCACCTGGAATTTGAGTTGATTGATCAGGGGCGTAGCTAGGCGTACGCGCGTACGCCAAAACGTCCACATCGTTTTGTCAAAAAAAAATGTAATTAAAAAATAATAAAGAGAGAGAGGAGGCATGTAGTAGTCCGGAGTGTCGAAAACTCAAGTCTAAAATGTGTAAAATCCGCCAGCTTAAGCTTAAGCAGCCCCCTAAACCCCCTGAAGAAATTAGGAGCACACATCGTTAAAGGTCTAGCGACGCCCCTGTTGATGATTGATGATTGCTTTATTCTGTGTCGGTGGCATAGACCATATTCATGGCGAGAACTGTTTTGTTTTAAATTCAAACCATCCCTTTTAAATATCAAAGCATACAATAAATTTTGTGTCAATAGACACTCAGGAATTTTTATAGTTTCTGATCAAACTAAATACAATTCTGGATGAACGTATTATTCACTGATGGAATGTGTTTAACAACCTTCGGTACCCCATTCCCTCATATAATACAATAATGTAAAGGATATATTTAATACAGTAAAACCTCTCTAATTCGACCGACCTTGGGACCGACTTTAAGTGGTCCATTTAGGGAGGTGGTCGGCTTAGGGAGTTAAAATGTGGTTACAATGGTATTGTTGGGACCCAAATAAAGCTATCGATATACGGGAGTGGTCGATCTGTGGAGATGGTCGGTTAGGGAGGTTTTACTGTAAATGCATGTCTTTATACACATTGAGCTGATAAGCATTGAATTGACGCTATTCACGCCGCGGCCATGTTGAAACCAGACCGAGGCCACGTACGCATCTGCGAGGCGCCGCTGTATGAAAAGTGATGCGAATACTTTTTCATCGACCAATACCTCTCGAAATCACTCAAATTTTAGGGTATTTATTTTTTAAAGTACCATATTCATCTTTGCATAGCCGTTTTCTATCTATTGGCCAATTTCCATGAAGATTGGGTGACCCTTGCATGGTGATTTACCCATTCTTTTTTTTTTTTTTTTTTTTTTTGATAAAATATTTTATTCATCTGAATACTTATTTTGTCAGCGCCGGGGCACTGGTCTTCCAGCCGTTGGAGTGATCGCATTTGGTCTGTACATAGTGGAAGTGGAATGCGCTGCGCTGCGTGCAGCGCAACCCATTCTTTAACTACAATGTGACTGTCAACTTCAAGTCTGCATAGTTATGGTGGTATCATGTACCATGCAGCACTGTCAGCGTAGTTATCTGTGTAACACGGTTAAGCAACTAGTCTTAGTAATTACAAATTAATAAAAGCTTTAAAAGGGTTAAAATATTTTTTTTTAATATATATATATATTAAGAAAGTTATGCAATTTTGAATTTAAGAAAAGATGGGCAACCAGGGTGGGCGACTTTGTTGAAATCACCTACTGTTCATCCGCAAAATGCATCTGATCATTACCCAATCTTCATGAAAATTGAACAATAGATACAAAAAAATGTATGCAAAAATAAATATGATAGTTTTAAATGTGAATATCTTCAAATTTTACTCCTTTAATTGATGTCGTAGTTCATACACATCGGCACACAGCAGTGCAATAACTGACACGTACTCAACCTCGTTCTGATGTCTAATTAGGTCACACGTGAACAGTGTGAATTGTTGTGGAACTAAGCCAGTAGGGTCACTCACGACTCAGGATCTCGCCTTGGGTATAAATAAGGCAGCAGTCCGGTGTGGCATGCTCAGCCGTGTCCCATGCTCAGCCGTGTACATAGACTCAAACTCAAGGCATTGTCAATGGTTGTGAGTAATTTTCATACAGAAAATACAGAACAAGTGAAATATCTCTAAAACCACACCACCTATTAACAAATCGCTTGGTACACATCAAAAACATCTTCACCAAAAAGATTATATTAAATTTATAAGGTTAGGGTTCTTGATTTCTATTAATTTTGATTAAAACTAATGTTTTGCACTGCGCGTACTGTCAAACTGCGCATACCGTCAAGGCATTGTCAATGGTGGTGAGCAATCTTCATACAGAAAATCCAGGAAAAGTGAAATATCTTTAAAACCACACCACCTAGAAACAAATCGCTTGGTACACATATAGAAAACATCTTTACCAAAAACATTATATTAAATTTATAAGGTTAGTGACTTACGACCATTGACAATGCCTTGAGTGTGAGTCTATGTACACGGCTGAGCACGGTAGACGGCTGAGCACGCCACACCGGCTCTCTCCTCACACCCCCAGCAGGGTCACGACTCAGGACCTCGGATCCAATCAAATACTACCTTACGTGTGCTATAAAGCATTTATACGAATATTATTGAGGGTGGAACCATGCATGTATTGAATGTCGTGGACGGGGATTTGAACCCGCTACCCCTCCGCGCTGCTTGGTCGCCAGGGGACGACCCAGAGAGGGACTGAGGCAAGTCTAGCCTGCCATGTGTCAGGCGCATGCGCATAGCCTCCAGCGTCCGACAGGGCCGAGGCAAGTCTAGTCAGGAAATATGTCAGGCGCGTAGCCTCCAACGTCCAACGGCCTTTCGTTTATATCGGCCCATTTGAATCCGAGCTTTATTTTTAAGTGATCACTGGATTTGTAATGCTGATTGATGATGAATTGATGATGTTGATGAATTAATGTTTTGATGATGAATAAACGGTAGGTCTTTTGTGGCCAGCCAGAGTATCAACTCAATCCAGTTATGTATCCTGTTATGTGTAAGCCTAATGACTAATAATAAGGACGTCCAATCAGAGGGCTTGTTTCTTTTAGTCATAAAACTACAAAATGGCAGCCCCCATACAAAGTTTGTGTAAACGGACCCGGGCCGCGTTCAGGGTCCGTCTCGGCGACGTCTCGGCGATGCTTTTTGGCCTATTTCCGTTCAGGGTCCGTCTCGGCGACGTCTCGGCGACGCCTCCCTTTTCAGGTTGGAGACAAACAGCGCCTCGAAAATGGCCGCCGCATGCAGTGGTTTCATCCAATCAGAGCGCAGCATTTCGATGCAAATGGCCGCCTCCTATGGGGGCGGCCATTTTCGAGGCGACCAACTGGCTGTTGTTGTTCAGACTAGCCTGACGTCACGGGCGCCTCCGAGACGGAGCCTGAACGCGGCCCAGGTATAGGCTACTGAGATATGAACCGTACTCCGACAAATGCTCTCCAAGCATACCTTTGCAGGTTTTCAGTTTATGCAACTGTATATATGGGGGGAACCCCTCCCCAGACAGCACACAGTCGTCGGCCCGACGGCGGCCCGACAGCGGCCGCTCCGGCGGCCCGACGGTGGAAAACGCCGTCGGGCCGACGTTGTTTTGTCCAACCTCCCGCCGTCGGGGCGACGGCGGCTGCCGCCGTCGGGGCGACGGCGACAAACGCCGTCGGGCCGACGTTGTTTTGTCCAACCATCCACCGTCGCCCCGCGTTTGTCGCCGTCGGGGCGACGGCGACAAACGCCGTCGGGCCGACGTTTTTTTGTCCAAATTTATCAAAATTAATAGAAATCGAGAACCCATACCATATAAATTTAATATAGTCTGTACGTATTGACACTATAGTGACACTGTCTTCTCGGAAAAAACCAAGATGGCGGTCCTTCGTCAAAATTCCGTACAGGGTAATTCAAATCGTATTAACACGAATAATTCCATTAATACTTCGTAATAAATTACAAAACTTTTACAAAATAATCTAAGCATATTAATAAACAAACCTGGTAAATGATTCCTTAAAATTCCTGGTATTTCTGGAGTTACTGGTAGAAAAAGAACACCGATCCACAATCGCACGTGTTCCGCGGGCGACTCGAGCCGGAATCCAAATTTAAAGAACTGCGCAAGCGCGGCCCACCACGTCGGCTCGAGTCAGGGGGCGATTCGAAGTAAACAAACCGTATCGGATGATTCAAATCGTATTAACACGAATAATTCCACTAATACTTCGTAATAAATTACTAAACTTTTACAAAACAATCTAAACATATTAATAAACATACCTGTTAAATAATTCCTTAAAATTCCTGGTATTTCTGGAGTTATTGGTAGAAAAAGAACACTGATCAACAATCGCACGTGGTCTGCGGGCGACTCGAGCCGGAAAGCAAATTTAAAGAACTGCGCAAGCGCGGCCCACCACGTCGGCTCGACGGTGGCTCGACGGTGTACCAGATGTGGAAAATTAATGCAAACCTGCGGCGGCCCACCACCGTCGAGCCGACGATGGCCCGACGGTGAATCAAAAGTGGAAAGGGATTGAATCCTAACGTCGGAACAACACCGGCGGCCCGACGGTGACCCGACGGTGCCTCACAAGTGGAAAAGGATTGAAACCTAAGGTCGGAACACCACCGTCGGGGCGACGGTGGTCCGACGGCATACCAAGTGTGGAAAATGAATGCAAACCTGCGGCGGCCCACCACCGTCGGGCCGACGATGGCCCGACGGTGAATCAAAAGTGGAAAGGGATTGAACCCTAACGTCGGAACACCACCGGTGGCCCGACGGTGGCCCGACGGCTCAAAAGTGGAAATTTGGATTGAACCCAAACGTCGGAACACCGCCGTCGGGCCGACGAAGGCCCGACGGTGCTCAAAAGTGGAAAGGGATTGAACCCTAACGTCGGACCACCACCGGTGGCCCGACGGTGGCCCGACGGTGGCTCGATTGCGGAAAGGGATTGATTCCCAACGTCGGAACACCACCGTCGGGCCGACGATGGCCCGACGGTGAATCAAAAGTGGAAAGGGATTGAAACCTAACGTCGGAACACCACCGGTGGCCCGACGGCGGCCCGACAGTGGAAAGTCGATCGCGACGGTGCGACCAATAGCCGACGTCGGCCCGACGGCTGTGTGCTATCTGGGTCTAGGTTACATGATGAGGGAATCCCAACTATGATGTCATTCATACATCACAGACCTCAACACTCCTCCCACATGTTCAGTGGCATGAACTGAAGAAACTAAGCAAAGGTATGTTTGGAGAGCTTTTGATGCTGGATTCGTTTGTATCTGGGTGAGGTATACCCGCCGACTTTAAACAACTTACATTCTACATAGGAATATATCATATGCTCTATCTGCTCATTCTATTGCCGTGTTTACACGGGTGAGTTAAAACGCTTCATATAAAACCACTTGCCTAGATCGATTTACATTTGCCATGTTAACACAACACTGTGGCGTTTTAGGGCTGAATCGATTCATATAAATTGGTAGATGTAAACCACCTTGCCAGGTAGTATAGATGAAGCGATCTAGCCTAAGCGCTTCACACGCATGCACAGTCGAGACTTTAGTTTGTTGACTTTCTGGTCGATCAAAAGCACATATTATAGAATTTAGTCTATGAAACTGCTAGCTGTGCACAGATATTTGTTTCATCATTTATTTTTAGGGTTTCACTGCCCAGCAGAAGTTTTGACCGTTCCAAACCAATACGATTCAGTCCATACAGATCTAGGTCGAACCCACTCTCTACTGGTGACGTCGACTAACCGAAACTGGCGCTGGTTCGTATGGACTTGCTCATGTGCAGATATCGATTTCCGCCTTCAAACTTGGTCCGTGTAAACGCACCACTACATCGCTTCATATAAATCGATTTGCCTAATTCGCTTCACAATTGCCCATGTAAACACGGCTTTAAAAGCTGTATTTTTATTAGTTAAGGAAACTGTTGTGCCGAACAAGCATTTGTAAGGTAGTATCTGATTGGATCCGAGATCTGGAGTCGCGAGCTTGCTCCCAAGGATATGAGGACATCCGGGTACGATGGCAGTCACAGCGTTGAAGCGAATGTAAATAAAACAAACAGCACAAATCTATTCACTGCTACGATCTAATTATGTTATTTAGAACCATGAATATTCACTGGGGGTTTGAAATAATATTATTTAGAAGCATAACTTAGACAATAAGTGAAATTCTGGTCAAATTAAACCCCAAACCCGAGAGAATGTACAACGCAAACAGCAATGTGGCGGTGGCCTTAAAGTTGCATAGTCCGATTTTCAAAAACAAACCAATTATCTAGATTTGATTATACATATCTAACGTAGATACTGGTGCACTTATTAGACATTTGTCATCACACTGAAGGGAATAGGCTACAGATGCAAATTTAAGAGAACTTGTTACTGCAGATGACTATGGTGTCAGAGTTTTATGGTGTGCTTGCCAAAATTAATTTTGCATGGTTGTACTTCAAATATCTTCAAACTAACGTAAGGTAGTCTATAGCGATCAATCTTATGTATTTATCTCAGAAAATGACAGAAACTCTAAACCATCGGACTATGCAACTTTAATATTACTTGGATTTTGGGTTTAATTTGATCGAACACAATATCAAATGACAGAGCACCATGTAGACTAAATAAACACTTCACAGAGATAGAAGCAAAGTTAGCAGAACAATTCAGAGGAAGCTGAGAGTACACACGTGATGTAGTTGAAAACAGTACAGAGACAGAATGAAGTGATTAGACTAGTTAAGTTGATTGATTGGTGGTTGCATTACGCCGTGTTTGCAGCATATGCCATATTCACAGCGAGACTAGTGAAGAGAATAAACTAGTAGCTTTAGATAATTGGTTTAACTCCAACAAGATTTCCATAAACTACAAGAAGTCAAAGGTCCTAGTGTTTGGCAGTGGGAAAATTAACTATGGCAATGAGGAGCCAATAAGTTTGGGAGGAAAGATTCTTGGTTTGACCAACTACAGATATCTACGAATGAATCTTGATAGGAAACTAAACTAAAGAAGAAGTTATTGCCAATAAGTTTGGGAGGAAAACTTCTCGAGTGACATTGAAATAATGGCGATGTAGCCTCGAAACGATGACCCCAGTCATAGAAAATGAATGATTCTGCCCCGAATCGGTGAAATTGAAATATGATTTTCATATTGCACCAGAACATTGCTAAAGGTCCGAGTTGATGAATTTGAAGAAAATTAGTGACATTGAAATATTGTCGATATAGCTTCGAAACGATGACCCCACCCCGGTCATGAAAAACGAACGATTCGGCACGGAATCGGTGAAATTGAAATATGATTTTGAAGAAAATTAGTGACATTGAAATATTGTCGAGATAGCCTCGAAATGATGACGTGGTCATGAAAAACAATTGATTCTTCACCGAATCGGTGAAATTGAAATATGATTTTGATATTGCACCAGAACATTGCTAAAGGTCCTAGTTGATGATTTTGAAGAAAATTAGTGACATTGAAATATTGTCGAGATAGCCTCGAAACGATGACCCCGGTCATGAAAAACAAACGATTCTGCACCGAATCAGTGAAATTGAAATATGATTTTGATATTGCACCAGAACATTGCTACAGGTCCTAGTTGATGATTTTGAAGAAAATTAATGACATTGAAATATTGTCGAGATAGCCTCGAACCGATGACCCCGGTCATGAAAAACAAACAATTCTGCACCGAATCAGTGAATTAGTGTTGTTGAAATATTGTCTAGTAGCCTCGAAACGATGACCCCAGTCATGAAAAGCAAAATGAATATGCACCGAATCGGTGAAATTGAAATATGATTTTCAGATTGCACCAGAACATTGCTAAGGGTACTAGTTGATCAATTTGAAGAAAATTAGGGACATTGAAATATTCTGGATATAGCTCGAAACGATAACCCCGTTCATGAAATATGAACGATTCTGCACCAAATCGGTGAAATAGAAATATGATTTTCATATTGCAGCACAACATTGCTAACGGTCCTAGTTGATGAATTTGAAGAAAATTAGTGACATTGAAGTATTGTTGATATGGCCTCGAAACGATGGAAAAATGAATGATTTGGCACCGAATCAGTGAAATTGAAATATGATTTTCATATTGCACCAGAATATTTTCTAAAGGTGATACGTAGTTGATGGATTTGAAGAAAATTAGTGACATTGAAATATTGTTGACATAGCCTCGAAACGATGACCCCACCTCGGTCATGAAAAACAAACTATTTTGCACTGAATCGGTGAAATTGAAATATGATTTTCATATTGCACCAGAACATCGCTAAAGGTCCTAGTTGATGAATTTGAAGAAAATTAGTGACATTGAAGTATTGTCGATATAGCCTCTAAACGATGGAAAAATGAATGATTTGGCACCGAATCGGTGAAATTGAAATATAATTTTCATATTGCACAAGAACATTTTCTAAAGGTCGTACATAGTTGATGAATTTGAAGAAAATTAGTGACATTGAAATATTGTCGATATAGCCTCGAACCAATGACCCCACCCCGGTCATGAAAAACCAACGATTCTGCACGGAATCGGTGAAATTGAAATATGATTTTCATATTGCACCAGAACATTGCTAAAGGTCCTAGTTGATGAATTTTAAGAAAATTAGTGACATTGAAGTATTGTCGATATAGCCTCGAAATGATGGAAAATCAAACGATTCTAGGTCACGCCTATGCCCAAATAAGGCTTGAAGAAGCTAGGTCAAGTGTGGGGGGGTGACCTAAATAATGTATGCACGAGTGCCATTCTCGCCTTAATGCTTGCGCCTATGGCCATGGTACCCCGAGTTTAGCGCACTATAAGGCTTTTTTCATGGAAATGTCGCTAAACGGTGTGTGTGTGTGTGTGAGCACCCCCACAAAAGGGGGCGTGGCCTATTTTGATTGACAGTTGGTTTCAGCCAATGAGCATTGAGTATTCGGATGATTGACAGATACGAACGTGATGATTGACAGATACGAACGCATGTTGGTGGCCATTTTGTCGTATTTTGTCAACATTGGCACGTGCTTTTGGGGGGTTGGTGGGGGTAATGTAAACATTGCCACGTGCTTTTGTGGGCTTAGTGGGGGGTTTGTAAACAAAGGTTGCCATTTTGTAAACATTGCCACGTGTTTCGGTGGTTTTAGCGGTGGTTTTATAAACATCGACCACGTGCGTTTTGTGAATTTTGAATTTTGAATTTTGGCAGGCGATTTATGCCGAATGCCACATGCTTTCGAGGGGGTTGGTGGGATTTGTAAACAGAATAGTTCCATTTTGGTTTCAGCGAATGGTCATTGCGTGTTTGGATTTTTGAATTTTGGTGGGGATTTTGCCGGTGTTATGTTTTTTTAGTTCTTAAGAATTCCACTAGCTGTCAGTATAGAAGTGGTTTTTTCACTGTTATATTTCAGATTTTAAAAAAGTTTCAGCAAGTGCACTTTGAATGGCTGTGAGTATGGTTATTACAAAAAAAGCTTGTTAGGAATTTGCACACTCGCAGACACCGGCGCATGAGGCTTGACCGTGCACCGGCGTCTGCGCCTGCGCATGCTATATAGCCCCGGAGTTTCGGGTTAAGTATAAAAGTTACAATCACATCAGGATAAACGCAATGTTATCATTCGCAGTTGACCATTGCGTAGCCAAGAAAATGGTCGATTCGAATGGTAACTTTACTCTACGGATTTTGAATTGTTGCGAGAATAGATAGATTTAATGCAATTGACATTGATTATACATATATATTTTGTAAAGAAAGAATACTTAAGATAATTTGCGATTTCATAGTAATCAGCATTTATTAGGTACATTTTAACAATGATATTTATATACCATGCTGTGGTAGTTATCACAATTTATAGTTTTATTTTGAAACAGGGTAGTTAGACATAGTGAGTAACCACAATGGTTAACCAGAGTATTGAGGTAAACCACAGTAACAATTTAAGTGTTTGTGCGGGTGCCTTCAATCCATATCTCGCAGCAGGCTACAAGCGTGACTAACACTCTACGGGGTCGTGTTACTTGAAAGTGAGTTTTAGATTGGTATCCTGCTTGGGCGACTGTGATTTATGGGTCTTATTTTTTTTTTTTTTGCTGGGCTCAATTCCGGGCACATGTGGTTATCATTATATTGCACGCCACCCATGGACTGTTTCCGGTTGCAGCAGTATACCTTAACCCTTTCAAAATCAAAATATGCTTTATAGTGTGCAGTGTATTATGCATATTATATATGACAATGATCACAGTAACGATGATTTTGCATGAAATAAATTACAATGAAGAAAGTGTGGAGGCAGTCCGTGTTGATCGGGAGCAGTAGTAGAAGTGCGGAGTGGAGAGGGGTTTGATTTTGAATCTTGGGCGCGTGATCACGTTTTGGCGGGAACTCTGCAGCCGGGTCTCTAAGGCTAGTTCGGGTTTTTTCCACAAGGTGGCTCCACCATAGCGTACCCACGCCTCCGCCCGAAATTACCGATGTTACTAATAACATGCACAATTCACGACACGAGACGGAGCTATATTATGGAACTTTATTGTAGTTCGAGTGTATAGTGCAAAGTAGTACAAAGTGGGTAAACAATCAAGAGTATAAAGTGAGCAATGAGAACAGGTAAACAAGTCAATGGGGATCGGTCGAATCATTAGATAATAAATAGTGAATGTCGGTAATCAGTAATCAAAAGTTGTTAAGCAATGAGAGATCATAGCAGTAGTGAGGTACAATCCAGGTAATGTTGGATCATGTAGGTCATCAATAGCAATCAATGGATCATAGGTATATATAATGAGGTATCAGTGGAGTGAGGATCAGAATCAATAGGAAATAGGCGAGTACATCAGGTATGCGGACAGGTATGTGGTATCTCATTAGGTTGGAATGATAGGGGTTGGGAAGTGTTGTAGGGGGGTGTGGGGAAGTGGGTCTGGGAGGTGTCGGAAGAGTGGGGGGGGGAGGAAGTATGAAGGGAGGGTCAATGGAGAGGGTCGAGGTGGTGTGCTTAGGTCGCGATCCGGGCCTCAAACAAATAAAGTTGAGAGTGCCCGGGTCACGGCCGAGAAAGCGTCGGCCCGGACGTATTGGTGGATGGCAGACGACCGCCAGTGGCCGATGTCCTGGACGTCCTTGAGCATCGCCCCGGCTGCAGCACAGGCCTGGGGAGCACCTCTCCGTATGCTATGGAGGGTGTATTGTCCATAGTCTTGGGCAGCGCTGTGCTCGAGCGCTGACCCAAGGATCCGGGTCATCGTCCATGTCGTCAGGGGGCCTTCGTTGGGGGTCATAAAGGCTGGGTCATTCGAGGCCAGTCGAGTGAAGGCAATTTATCACTTCCATGCATGGACAGGGCAGTACTTGGAGTTCAGGACCTTAGGGATCCGGATGTTGTAGGCGTCGAGGGAGGTCTTCGTCGAGTGTACCCGGACGTTGATGTGGGTCGCATGGTCGGTGACGTCGGCGACTCTGATGGTGTGCCCTGGATCATCCCTTCGTCCGATCACGAGGAGGTTCCCTTGCCTCAGTAGGGTGAAGTATGCTATTATGAGAGTCGAGCTCAGGACGAGTGCTCGGGGGCCCGGGTCGGCCAGGTAGTCGAGGACGTTCTTGAGCTGTTTCATGGACAGTGGCGGGGCCTGTCTGGTCACATGGTGAGAGGACTTGGTTATTCCTCGTTTGATGGTGGCAACTAGGTAGGTGTTGAATGGGGCAGTCGCACCTGTGTAGAGACTGACCCATGTGTGAGCTGGTAGGCGGCGACATGCATCTGTTTGGGGCGGCGTGGGTTGTATGACGCAATTCGTGCGTGTTGGAGGTACTTCTTGGTCTGTTGGAGCTTGTTGCGCCAGGTGCCGGGCACAAGTCCGGCCCGGAAGAGTCGGATGACATCCTGGTTGTCGTTGCGGGTGCCTGGGGAGAGAGAGGCAAATTTACGATCTCCCCAGACTATAGGTTGCCTGCGAGGATCTCAAGGTCATGGCGGACCCGGACCCGCTCGAGGTCCATGTCCTCCACAAAGCGATCTGCCTTGCGGCAGGCGACTTCGCCGAATGGTGCCCTGCTGCATCGGCGAAGGCGATCTCGACCCCAGGCTTGTGGAGGACCTGAACCTCACAAGAGGGGAGGGCGGCGAAGGTCCAGAGTGCCCTAGCACAGGTGCAGAGGATGGGGTCTCTGCCGGCCCCAGAGGTGAGAACTGTCTGAGAGGACTGGTTGTCGGTATTGACTAGTGAAGTGGGCGAGACTGCTCGCCGTGGGCATTTGCGCACGAGTTCTGAGTGACGCGCATATCTAGATGCGTGCCACTTGGTTACACAGGTGCGCAAATCGCCAACAATTGCGGGGCCGCGGGTTCTTGGCCGTGACGCGTTGCTTGGTTACATCGATTGCGACTTTCCAAGCAATGAAAAAGGGGGTCGGGGCATTCGGACCCAGACCCATCGGACGTGTTTTTGCACGCTCCTATGTTTCAGCCGATATTTAGGCCTGATTTACTGAAATTCGGAACTAATTTAATGAAACAAAACAGGAGGGAAAGGGAGACATATACTTCTTTAATCACTACGCCGATTTCACTGGTATCACTGTTAGTTATGGTAAGAATAAATGGTCGTGAGCTCTTGGAAGGGTGAATTGGAACGTTCCTTGCATTCTTTACTTTCCTCCAGTCTTATTGTAGATTAACCACTATAAAAAACCTGACATTCGAATGCTTTGTATGTAATTAAGGGCCTTAAGCCTAAATAGGCCTTATGCAGTCGATTTACCCATCTGCAGGGATGTATCAACAGACACATTAACGGAATTAACGTAGTGTTACTTTTGGGCTAAAATAACAACATGCTCTTAGGTGGCTTCAACTTGACAGCAGCAGCAACTCTAGCTAGACTGCTTAGTTCTGGATCAATTTAGTAACATTAATACAACACGAACGGCGAGGGGACAGCCAGTTAGTTGAAAGAACCTAATGTAAATATCCTTTAGGCCGATAAATGCGCACAATGGCAATAAGTTAGTATTTAGACAAAACTCTGGCTGGCCGCCTTCAGTACGGGGTGGACACTGACAGGGACTGACGACCAGCAGACGGGACGAGAGGCTGCAACGCCCTCGGCAGGCGCACAGAAAAACACAAGGAAACAATTACATAATATTAACTCTTTAGGCTCGCCTTCAGCGGGGGTGGTGGAAATAGGCCAAACCGTTAAACTATTATTGCGTAGTCTTGAGGGTTTGGGGGGGAGAGTGTGTGAAGGGCCACGATGAGGTTGAGTGCCTTGAGCTGGTGTATCCTATGCTTGCTCCTTAGGAGGTCCTCGGAGTACGTCTCGGAGAGGTAGCCTTTCGGTGAGTGGGCGCCCCCGGCCTTAAGGGAGGAGTCCCATTCAATGGTCCACTCGTGTTTGGGTGTGGGGCGGAGGAGGACGATGCCGTTCGAGGCTGCGGCATATGTCAGGAGCCAGAGGATGTCTTTGGTCATGTTGAGTGTGACAGGATGTTTCCCGGTGTGGGGTGCCTGTCGAAGAGCATTGAGTATGGGGTTCATGAACCGTCTTGCGGGGCGTACACACCTGGCGACGTGCTGGAGTCTCGCCACCAGGTACTGGAGGTCTTTCTTGGAGGCCTTGGCCTGTGTCGTCCATCTGCGGCACTCCTCGACCACGTCCGCAAGCTTAGGGGTTGGGATCTTGACCGTCATGTCATCAGTGTCTACGACGAACACTAGCCATTCGAGAGAGTGATAGTGCGAGACCAAGGTCCGCCGCCAGCTCTATGGCATTGACGTATGCGGCGTCCGCCTCCTTCTGGGTTGCCGCCACCCCGACGAAATCATCCAAGTAGCAAAGGACGAAGTGTCATTTGTGGCGCAGGAGGTAGACGACCACGTTCGTGGTGCACGCAGGCCATGAAGGATGAGCGGCACCCGAACAGGGGGGCCGATGTCGAAATATGTGAGTCCGTCGAGCACCACTCCGAGCAGCGGGACCAATAATGGGCAAGTTCGCAACTGTCTGTAGGCTCTCGCCAAGTCGATCGTCCAGACGTATGCCCCGACCCTGACCCGGGTGATTTCTTCCGTGAGGTCGGCGATGTTTGGGAGGGTGTATTTGGCGGGGCCCGAGTTGACGCTGGCGCCCCTCAGGAAGCTCAGGTCGAAGATGACCCACCTCTCTTCGGTATGTTTCTTTGGGCGGGTCATCAATGGGCTGACCTGCGCCCAGGGCACAAACAGGGACTCGAGGAAGGGCCCGATCAGTGCTCCTCTGGCCGCCTCAGTTTGGATGTACCTCCTGACCCAGGCGAGGTGCTCGGGCGCCTCGCGGTGGTTTTCTGTCGAGGGTAGGGGTGGGGCGTCGGCGGTATAGTCCGCCGGCCCCCCGTACTCCAGGAAGTCCACGAACTGCTCGTAATGGTAGTTACTTAGAAGGTCCCTCCAACGGTCTAGCTTGAGGTCCGAGGGGACTGGGATCCGGGCAGCAATGTAGTTGGGGAGGCCTGTGCGCTGGACCTCGTCGTAAGTGTAGCGGTATGTGGGCCAGAAGCGGTCGAGGATGTTTTGATATGAGAGCGGCGTGTGCGGGGGGTTGTAGTGCGGTGGCGATGAGCTCAGGTCGTCGTTTGTGACGTGGTCGATGTCCTCATTGGCGCCCTCCCTCTGGTGGTACGTAAGCAGGGCGTCTGGCGGTTCGGCCTCGTCATGGCTGGTCGAGTCGGTGCCCACGGGTCGCATTGTCGTCGGCCGACTGAAAGGCTGAACGCATGCGACAGTGGTGCGCGTCGGCTCATGCGACAGTGGTGCGCGTCGGCTCATAGCGGACCACGACAGCAGTCTGTGGTGGCGGATCGTCGGTTGATCGTGGTGTATCGGTGATGTTGTCAGGTGGTCGGATCAGTTGGGGCATGTCTCGCATGCTGCCATGTCCGGGGGATGGTGGGGTGTCTGCGGGTGCGGTGGTATGGGTGGTTGGGGGGTCGGGGAGGTGGGTTGGGGCTGTGGCGTGTGGGGGTGGGTGGGGGGTAGGGGTGGAGGGGGAGAAGCGAGCGGCCGTTGGCTGGGCATCTATCTGTTGCCGGGTGGGTGTGGGGGAGTGGTTGTTGGTTTGGGGGCTGGGGGGATAGGGCTGGGTTGGTGGTGATGTTTGGGTGTCGCGGGGGCAGTGCTGGGGGGTCTGGGGGGGCTGGGGGGTGGGGGGAGGTTGCGGTCGGGTGCAGGCGGGAGTGTGGCGGGCCGACTGTCGCCGGTTGACACGTGGTCTGTCTCGGCCGTTAGTGTCAGGTTTCCGCCGCGGCCATTAGGAGGGTTGTGGGGGGAGGTGGCTGTGTCCGAGGGGGCGTTTAATGGTCGTTCCGCGTGTCGGCCACCTATCCTATTAGCGCGGCAGGGGTCTTGTGAGTGGCGGTTCAGCATTTGAAGGCTGGGAGGAGGGCAGGGTGTGCTGGGGTTAATGACGTCTGTATCGGGTTCGCCTGACCTGCTCGCCGCGTCAGATGGGGTCACCTGGTATGCTAGGGGCATCCCAGCGGCCGGGCGAGGGGTGGGTGCTTGGTCCGCCAGCGTCCCACATGGCGTTTTGGCGGGAGTCTGGTGAGGGTTGTCCGTGTCCTCTTGGTTGGTTTTGGCGGGAGTCACGTCTGCGCGATTTCCATTTCTGGGTCGTGGTCGCGGGTCGGGTGGTCATGGGTGGCGTTTTGGTCAGCACGTGCCCAGCCGTTCAGCGAAAATCCGCTTTCTGTTGTTCGTCGGCCTCAGTCGCGGCCGCTTTTCTCTCCAACTGCCGTTTTTTATTATAAACACTCTTGTTCACACTGCGGGTTCGATTTTCTGTATTTATTGGCACACCAAGCGCACACGTGTGCATACATGTGGAGTTTGGGGTCCTTCCTCATCCGGGCAATGGCTGATATGTACTCATGCCAGTTGCTCTCCCCCAATCCTACCTTCCCCTTCTTCTCATCGCGGATCACGTAGGTGTGGGGGAGAAACTGCCTCCTACCTCTGTTGTTGGGTCGTCCGTCGTCATTCGTCTCCAATATTGCGTCTATAAAGTCTTTGTGTCGATGGTAGTCCTCACTGGATGAGTCGGAGTACGTGCGGCACGCCGTTTTGCTCCTGTGAGTTGCTGTGTGTTTGTCCTGTTCGTCGTGGCCGTGTCGTCCTTTGTGTTTCCTTCTGCTGCTCCTGCTGCACCAGCTTGAGTCGTTGGAGGTCTCACACCACCTGCAACCACGTGGCGACGGGGGGGGTGCGCGGGGACTCTGTCTCATGGCGTCTCCTCTGTTTTTTCATGCGGGTCTCGCCCGGGGACCTGCTCCTCGTGTGGGAGGCCCATTTGGTGGTCTCCAGGGCTCTGACTCGCACCGCCATGTCTTTGGTGTGCGAGGCCTGCTGTGGGATCGAATCTGCGACAGACTGTCACAGCAGAGCAATCTGCTGCGCCGTCGTACCTCCCTCAGGCTCAGCGTCATCCTGTGTCATTGGTTTATTCGCCACTACCGACCGTGGTCTGCCGCAGAGTCGAGGGGTCCAGGCCGTTTCTGTGTCGGTGGCTGGGTCGGTGGTCTGGGCCTGGGCCATTGCAGCGGCGTGCCATGCTGTCTTGCGTGGCGACATGGGGAGTTGCTCGGAGGTCAGCCTAACGGCGTGTAGTTGAATTTGTGTGGGGGTCTTGTCGGTGTGGTGTCTGGCGAGAAGTGGGCTGAGCGGGAGGCCCAGGGCAGTGTAGGGGCAGGGGGAGGAAGTGATGTCAGTGCGACGCTGGTTGCCGGGTGTGAGGAAGTAGGTAAGGCAGGGGCGCTGGTGTCGCTGCCTGTAGGGAGGCGGGTCAGGTAGATGAGAGGGGAGTGGAGGGGGGAAGGAGAGGCGGAAGGGTGTGGGGAGGAGGGCCAGCTCCCACTCGGTCTCGAATTACCCATATTACCGAAGTAATATGCACAATGTTCATAGTTTTGACAATGAAAAAATGTATTGTCCAATAATCTCAGTTCTTTGTAAGTAGTCTGCCTTTATCACGATATCACAGGTTTTCTCCAGTATAGCCGATTGACGACACAGTGACAATATTGCAGTATGTAATGAATGTGGAATTACATTACTATTACATTATACTAGCAAGATATCCTACATCTCACGTCCAACCAAGCCAGGTTATGATAAAACCTTTTAAAGAAAAAGCACAAGAGTTAACATGTTGTGAATTAATAATATTGTTATAATGAATAATAAAAAAATCAATATCAAATGCACAATGATATAATTTGAATAGAAACCAAAAAATGAGAACATATAGCAAGTTTACTTACCTTTAACGACTTGGTTTTGCAATAGGAAATTCCCAAGGCATTGTAAATGCCATTTGTCCGTGTATCCATATGTTGGTGCGTTTATTTGCGAACCAAACTTCATTTTGTTCCAAGATCCATATCAGATAGTATCATATATTGTAGGAAAAAACATAATGTGTACATGTGTTTCGGTAAATGTTAAATTTATGTTTAGGAATAAAATATTTCATTTATAACTGAATCCTTTGTAGATTGCCATAAACGTAATTTGGAATTCGAAACTTTTTCTATTGGATAAATTAATTGCAAAATGATATTGTTAGTTCGATATGGAAGTAAAACGGCTAATTTAGCCCATTTTGTGCATTTTCCACTGTCACCATCATGTCCAATTTCATGTTCAAATTTGTTTATATAGGTGTAGGTAACACCTGAATTATTTGTTTTTGATAATTGCCTGAAATCTGGGTTTACTAATATAGCTTTTAATAAAATTATAATAATGGATGCAGAAACAAAAACACCACCGGCTATTGTGTGCTTACATTTTTCAGCTGCCGCTCTGCAAGCATGCTTGTTTATCACATGTTTAATAAAATTTGTTAAATTATGAATTTGATTAGGAATAATAAAGGAGTCAAATTGTTGTAATTCTAAATTAATGCGTTCTATGGCTTGCGTTTCATGAAGAGAATCAACTGGTGCAACAGTATTATTATCTACAACATTACACAATTTTCTTAATGTACTTACATTATATGGTGACTGGTTTATGAAGCGAGTTTGTCTGGCTATTGTTGATGGTTGAAGATGGTAAAATGATGTCACTGTTGTGAATGAATGAAAGTTTTGTGAAATGTAAAAAAGTACACGTTACGTCTGAGTCCTCCGGTGGCTAGATAGATACCAATATGGCCTTACAAAATATGGAGGGCTTATGCGAGTTGGAAGAATCCAAGATGGCCACCAAGGGATGCTAAATATTTTTCTTTGGGTAGTTTATCATTCAATTAGAGGCTGAATCCGGGTTATGGGTGTCTAAGGTAACAAAGACGGGTCTGGATTTCATTAACTAGGTTTGTGTCTCCGGAAGCGAACACAGCATGTCACAAGACAGGACCTTGAGATAAAGGTCCTTATTGGCACGTGCCATTGTGCGTCATGTACATCGTTTAGGGTTGGGACAAAGTGATATGGTGAAAAAAAAATTGGTTCCAGCTGTTAAAAGTCTAGAAAAATACCAAATGCCTAGAAGAGTGTGGTTGGATGAGTCAAAATCAGAAGTGAAACACTTCGCGTGGAAGTGAATCACTTCCGTTAGGAAGTGATTCACTTCCAATATTTGTTGACATAGACTTTTGCTGTGTATAAAAGGAGCATTTTGTGCATAGTTTAACCATCTTTACTTTGGCCTGAAGGAAGATAATTGCTAGACTACATTTTACCATACATCACTGCTGCCTGTTTCTGCATTCCAGCACCACCAACACAACACTACTACTGCTGCTTCTGCTGCTTCTTTTACCATCATGAAACCAGACATCATTAAGCGACAATATTAGTAATTATTCGTAAGTACTAAAAACTTTCCTTTTGAAAAGAACATTTTAAAGAAAAAACCAAGGAAAGGAGGATAATGAGTTGCAGAGGAAAAAGAAGTGATATGAAGTTGAATTTTACACCTTCAGCATCATCATCACCACCATCATCATCATCATCATTAAATATTATTCCTGGTACTTCTAATGCTCCTCTAAGGGCTATGTCAGCAACCGAAGCCGAAGTGGGTATTACCCCAATCACTTTGGCAATGTTCTGGTGCAATATCAAAATCATATTTCAATTTTACCGATTCGGTGCAGAAACGTTTGATTTTCCGTTTCGAGGCTATCTCGACAATATTTCAAGGTTACTAATGTTCTTCAAAATAAAAAACTAGGACCTTTAGCAATGGTCTGGTGCAAAATCGTTTGTTTTTCATGACCGGGGTCATCATTTCGAGGCTATCTCGACAATATTTCAATGTCACTACTTTTCTTCAAAATCATCAACTAGGACCTTTAGCAATGTTCTGGTGCAATATCAAAACCATATTTCAAATTCAGCGATTCGGTTCAGAATCGTTTGTTTTTCATGACCGGGGTCATCGTTTCGAGGCTATCTCGACAATATTTCAATGTCACTAATTTTCTTCAAAATCATCAACTAGGACCTTTAGCAATGTTCTGGTGCAATATCAAAATCATATTTCAATTTCACCGATTCGGTGCAGAATTGTTTGTTTTTCATGACCACGTCATCGTTTCGAGGCTATCTCGACAATATTTCAATGTCACTAATTTTCTTCAAAATCATCAACTAGGACCTTTAGCAATGTTCTGGTGCAATATCAAAATCATATTTCAATTTCACCGATTCGGTGAAGAATCAATTGTTTTTCATGACCACGTCATCGTTTCGAGGCTATCTCGACAATATTTCAATGTCACTAATTTTCTTCAAAATCATCAACAAGGACCTTTAGCAATGTTCTGGTGCAATATCACTGATTCAGTGCAGAATTGTTTGTTCTTCATGTCCGTGGTCATCGTTTCGAGGCTATCTCAACATTATTTCAATGTCACTAGTTTTCTTCAAAATCATCAACTAGGACCTTTAGCAATGTTCTGGTGCAATATCAAAATCATATTTCAATTTCACCGAATCGGTGCAGAATTGTTTGTTTCTCATGTCCGGGGTCATCGTTTCGAGGCTATCTCGACAATATTTCAATGTCACTAAATTTCTTCAATATTGTCGTGGGGGTGATGAAAATGGGAAATATTGTGCCTAGAGTGGGACTCGAACCCACATCTCTTTGCATTCCGGGCCAGTGTGCTAACCATTACACCACCTAAGCTCCCTGATATCAACACACTACCCACGCCTACCTGTCTATGCGGTCTTGCCTGAGAGGTCAGTGCAGACCACTACACTCGTCCCCCTGGAATTGTAAGTCTTTTAATGCTTACAATTACATACAATCAGGCAATGCAACGCACTTACATACACAGGGTAGGTTCAACAACTATACAGCGCGTAGCTTGTACAGGATCATGGTCACGGCAACCAGTGTCATGGGGGTGATGAAAATGGGAAATATTGTGCCTAGAGTGGGACTCGAACCCACATCTCTTTGCATTCCGGGCCATTACACCACCTAGGCTCCCTGATATCAACACACTACCCACGCCTACCTGTCTACACTGGTCTATGCGGCTCCTTGCCTGAGAGGTCAGTGCAGACCACTACACTATCATCAACTAGGACCTTTAGCAATGTTCTGGTGCAATATCAAAATCATATTTCAATATCACCTATTTGGTGCAGAATCGTGGGTTAGTCATGGTCATCGTTTCGAGGCTATATCGACAATAATTCAATGTCACTAATTTTCTTCAAAATCATCAACTAGGACCTTTAGCAATGTTCTGGTGCAATATCAAAATCATATTTCAATTTCACCGATTCGGTGCAGAATTGTTTGTTTTTCATGTCCGGGGTCATCGTTTCGAGGCTATCTCGACATTATTTCAATGTCACTAATTTTCTTCAAAATCATCAACTAGGACCTTTAGCAATGTTCTGGTGCAATATCAAAATCATATTTCAATTTCACCGATTCGGTGCAGAATTGTTTGTTTTTCATGTCCGGGGTCATCGTTTCGAGGCTATCTCGACATTATTTCAATATCACTAGTTTTCTTCGAAATCATCAACTAGGACCTTTAGCAATGTTCTGGTGCAATATCAAAATCATATTTCAATTTCACCGATTCGGTGCAGAATTGTTTCGCATGTCCGGGGTCATCGTTTCGAGGCTATCTCGACAATATTTCAATGTCACTAATTTTCTTCAAAATCATCAACTAGGACCTTTAGCAATGTTCTGGTGCAATATCAAAATCATATTTCAATTTCACCGATTCGGTGCAGAATTGTTTGTTTTTCATGTCCGGGGTCATCGTTTCGAGGCTATCTCGACATTATTTCAATGTCACTAGTTTTCTTCGAAATCATCAACTAGGACCTTTAGCAATGTTCTGGTGCAATATCAAAATCATATTTCAATTTCACCGATTCGGTGCAGAATTGTTTGTTTCTCATGTCCGGGGTCATCGTTTCGAGGCTATCTCGACAATATTTCAATGTCACTAATTTTCTTCAAAATCATCAACTAGGACCTTTAGCAATGTTCTGGTGCAATATCAAAATCATATTTCAATTTCACCGATTCGGTGCAGAATTGTTTGTTTTTCATGTCCGGGGTCATCGTTTCGAGGCTATCTCGACATTATTTCAATATCACTAGTTTTCTTCGAAATCATCAACTAGGACCTTTAGCAATGTTCTGGTGCAATATCAAAATCATATTTCAATTTCACCGATTCGGTGCAGAATTGTTTGTTTTTCATGTCCGGGGTCATCGTTTCGAGGCTATCTCGACATTATTTCAATATCACTAGTTTTCTTCGAAATCATCAACTAGGACCTTTAGCAATGTTCTGGTGCAATATCAAAATCATATTTCAATTTCACCGAATCGGTGCAGAATTGTTTGTTTCTCATGTCCGGGGTCATCGTTTCGAGGCTATCTCGACAATATTTCAATGTCACTAATTTTCTTCAAAATCATCAACTAGGACCTTTAGCAATGTTCTGGTGCAATATCAAAATCATATTTCAATTTCACCGATTCGGTGCAGAATTGTTTGTTTTTCATGTCCGGGGTCATCGTTTCGAGGCTATCTCGACATTATTTCAATGTCACTAATTTTCTTCAAAATCATCAACTAGGACCTTTAGCAATGTTCTGGTGCAATATCAAAATCATATTTCAATTTCACCGATTCGGTGCAGAATTGTTTTGCATGTCCGGGTCATCGTTTCGAGGCTATCTCGACAATATTTCAATGTCACTAATTTTCTTCAAAATCATCAACTAGGACCTTTAGCAATGTTCTGGTGCAATATCAAAATCATATTTCAATTTCACCGATTCGGTGCAGAATTGTTTCGCATGTCCGGGGTCATCGTTTCGAGGCTATCTCGACAATATTTCAATGTCACTAATTTTCTTCAAAATCATCAACTAGGACCTTTAGCAATGTTCTGGTGCAATATCAAAATCATATTTCAATTTCACCGATTCGGTGCAGAATTGTTTGTTTTCATGTCCGGGGTCATCGTTTCGAGGCTATCTCGACATTATTTCAATGTCACTAGTTTTCTTCAAATCATCAACTAGGACCTTTAGCAATGTTCTGGTGCAATATCAAAATCATATTTCAATTTCACCGATTCGGTGCAGAATTGTTTGTTTTTCATGTCCGGGGTCATCGTTTCGAGGCTATCTCGACATTATTTCAATGTCACTAATTTTCTTCAAAATCATCAACTAGGACCTTTAGCAATGTTCTGGTGCAATATCAAAATCATATTTCAATTTCACCGATTCGGTGCAGAATTGTTTGTTTTTCATGTCCGGGGTCATCGTTTCGAGGCTATCTCGACATTATTTCAATATCACTAGTTTTCTTCGAAATCATCAACTAGGACCTTTAGCAATGTTCTGGTGCAATATCAAAATCATATTTCAATTTCACCGATTCGGTGCAGAATTTGTTTCTCATGTCCGGGGTCATCGTTTCGAGGCTATCTCGACAATATTTCAATGTCACTAATTTTCTTCAAAATCATCAACTAGGACCTTTAGCAATGTTCTGGTGCAATATCAAAATCATATTTCAATTTCACCGATTCGGTGCAGAATTGTTTGTTTTTCATGTCCGGGGTCATCGTTTCGAGGCTATCTCGACATTATTTCAATGTCACTAATTTTCTTCAAAATCATCAACTAGGACCTTTAGCAATGTTCTGGTGCAATATCAAAATCATATTTCAATTTCACCGATTCAGGGCAGAATTGTTTGTTTTTCATGTCCGGGTCATCGTTTCGAGGCTATCTCGACATTATTTCAATATCACTAGTTTTCTTCGAAATCATCAACTAGGACCTTTAGCAATGTTCTGGTGCAATATCAAAATCATATTTCAATTTCACCGTTCGTGTGCAGATTGTTTCTATGTTCGGGTCATCGTTTCGAGGCTATCTCGACAATATTTCAATGTCACTAATTTTCTTCAAAATCATCAACTAGGACCTTTAGCAATGTTCTGGTGCAATATCAAAATCATATTTCAATTTCACCGATTCGGTGCAGAATTGTTTGTTTTTCATGTCCGGGGTCATCGTTTCGAGGCTATCTCGACAATATTTCAATGTCACTAATTTTCTTCAAAATCATCAACTAGGACCTTTAGCAATGTTCTGGTGCAATATCAAAATCATATTTCAATTTCACCGATTCGGTGCAGAATTGTTTTTCATGTCCGGGTCATCGTTTCGAGGCTATCTCGACAATATTTCAATGTCACTAATTTTCTTCAAAATCATCAACTAGGACCTTTAGCAATGTTCTGGTGCAATATCAAAATCATATTTCAATTTCACCGATTCGGTGCAGAATTGTTTGTTTTTCATGTCCGGGGTCATCGTTTCGAGGCTATCTCGACATTATTTCAATATCACTAGTTTTCTTCGAAATCATCAACTAGGACCTTTAGCAATGTTCTGGTGCAATATCAAAATCATATTTCAATTTCACCGATTCGGTGCAGAATTGTTTGTTTTCATGTCCGGGGTCATCGTTTCGAGGCTATCTCGACAATATTTCAATGTCACTAATTTTCTTCAAAATCATCAACTAGGACCTTTAGCAATGTTCTGGTGCAATATCAAAATCATATTTCAATTTCACCGATTCGGTGCAGAATTGTTTGTTTTTCATGTCCGGGGTCATCGTTTCGAGGCTATCTCGACATTATTTCAATGTCACTAATTTTCTTCAAAATCATCAACTAGGACCTTTAGCAATGTTCTGGTGCAATATCAAAATCATATTTCAATTTCACCGATTCGGTGCAGAATTGTTTGTTTTTCATGTCCGGGGTCATCGTTTCGAGGCTATCTCGACATTATTTCAATATCACTAGTTTTCTTCGAAATCATCAACTAGGACCTTTAGCAATGTTCTGGTGCAATATCAAAATCATATTTCAATTTCACCGATTCGGTGCAGAATTGTTTCGCATGTCCGGGGTCATCGTTTCGAGGCTATCTCGACAATATTTCAATGTCACTAATTTTCTTCAAAATCATCAACTAGGACCTTTAGCAATGTTCTGGTGCAATATCAAAATCATATTTCAATTTCACCGATTCGGTGCAGAATTGTTTGTTTTTCATGTCCGGGGTCATCGTTTCGAGGCTATCTCGACATTATTTCAATATCACTAGTTTTCTTCGAAATCATCAACTAGGACCTTTAGCAATGTTCTGGTGCAATATCAAAATCATATTTCAATTTCACCGATTTGGTGCAGAATTGTTTCGCATGGTCATCGTTTCGAGGCTATCTCGACAATATTTCAATGTCACTAATTTTCTTCAAAATCATCAACTAGGACCTTTAGCAATGTTCTGGTGCAATATCAAAATCATATTTCAATTTCACCGATTCGGTGCAGAATTGTTTCGCATGTCCGGGGTCATCGTTTCGAGGCTATCTCGACATTATTTCAATATCACTAGTTTTCTTCGAAATCATCAACTAGGACCTTTAGCAATGTTCTGGTGCAATATCAAAATCATATTTCAATTTCACCGAATCGGTGCAGAATTGTTTGTTTCTCATGTCCGGGGTCATCGTTTCGAGGCTATCTCGACAATATTTCAATGTCACTAATTTTCTTCAAAATCATCAACTAGGACCTTTAGCAATGTTCTGGTGCAATATCAAAATCATATTTCAATTTCACCGATTCGGTGCAGAATTGTTTGTTTTTCATGTCCGGGGTCATCGTTTCGAGGCTATCTCGACAATATTTCAATGTCACTAATTTTCTTCAAAATCATCAACTAGGACCTTTAGCAATGTTCTGGTGCAATATCAAAATCATATTTCAATTTCACCGATTCGGTGCAGAATTGTTTGTTTTTCATGTCCGGGGTCATCGTTTCGAGGCTATCTCGACATTATTTCAATATCACTAGTTTTCTTCGAAATCATCAACTAGGACCTTTAGCAATGTTCTGGTGCAATATCAAAATCATATTTCAATTTCACCGAATCGGTGCAGAATTGTTTGTTTCTCATGTCCGGGGTCATCGTTTCGAGGCTATCTCGACAATATTTCAATGTCACTAATTTTCTTCAAAATCATCAACTAGGACCTTTAGCAATGTTCTGGTGCAATATCAAAATCATATTTCAATTTCACCGATTCGGTGCAGAATTGTTTGTTTTTCATGTCCGGGGTCATCGTTTCGAGGCTATCTCGACATTATTTCAATGTCACTAATTTTCTTCAAAATCATCAACTAGGACCTTTAGCAATGTTCTGGTGCAATATCAAAATCATATTTCAATTTCACCGATTCGGTGCAGAATTGTTTGTTTTTCATGTCCGGGGTCATCGTTTCGAGGCTATCTCGACATTATTTCAATATCACTAGTTTTCTTCGAAATCATCAACTAGGACCTTTAGCAATGTTCTGGTGCAATATCAAAATCATATTTCAATTTCACCGATTCGGTGCAGAATTGTTGTTCATATCGTGACGTGGTCATCGTTTCGAGGCTATCTCGACAATATTTCAATGTCACTAATTTTCTTCAAAATCATCAACTAGGACCTTTAGCAATGTTCTGGTGCAATATCAAAATCATATTTCAATTTCACCTAATTGGTGCAGAATTGTTTGTTTGTCATGGTCATCGTTTCGAGGCTATATCGACAATATTTTATTGTCACTAATGTTCTTCTAAATCATCAACTAGACTTGCATGTTCTGGTGCAATATCAAAATCATTATTTCAATTTTCACGATTCGGTGCAGAATTGTTTGTTTTTCATGTCCGGGGTCATCGTTTCGTGGCTATCTCGACATTTTTTCAATTCATAGTTTTCTTCGAAATATCAACTGGGACTTTGCAATGTTCTGGTGCAATATCAAAATCATATTTCAATTTCACCGATTCGGTGCAGAATTGTTTGTTTTTCATGACCGGGGTCATTGTTTCGAGGCTATCTCGACAATATTTCAATGTCACTAATTTTCTTCAATATCATCAACTAGGACCATTAGCAATGTTCTGGTGCAATATCAAAATCATATTTCAATTTCACCGATTTGGTAAAGAATCAATTGTTTTTCATGACCACGTCATCGTTTCGAGGCTATCTCGACAATATTTCAATGTCACTAATTTTCTTCAAAATCATCAACAAGGACCTTTAGCAATGTTCTGGTGCAATATCAAAATCATATTTCAATTTCACTGATTCGGTGCAGAATTGTTTGTTTTTCATGTCCGGGGTCATCGTTTCGAGGCTATCTCGACATTATTTCAATATCACTAGTTTTCTTCAAAATCATCAACTAGGACCTTTAGCAATGTTCTGGTGCAATATCAAAATCATATTTCAATTTCACCGATTCGGTGCAGAATTGTTTGTTTTTTGTCATGTCCGGGGTCATCGTTTCGAGGCTATATCGACAATAATTCAATGTCACTAATTTTCTTCAAAATCATCAACTAGGACCTTTAGCAATGTTCTGGTGCAATATCAAAATCATATTTCAATATCACCTATTTGGTGCAGAATCGTGGGTTAGTCATGGTCATCGTTTCGAGGCTATATCGACAATAATTCAATGTCACTAATTTTCTTCAAAATCATCAACTAGGACCTTTAGCAATGTTTTGGTGCAATATCAAAATCATATTTCAATATCACCTATTCGTGTGCAGATTGTTTGTTTTTCATGTCGGGGGTCATCGTTTCGAGGCTATCTCGACAATATTTCAATGTCACTAATTTTCTTCGAAGATATATCAAACTAGGACCTTTAGCAATGTTCTGGTGCAATATCAAAATCATATTTCAATATCACCTATTTGGTGCAGAATTGTTTAGTCATTGTCATCGTTTCGAGGCTATATCGACAATAATTCAATGTCACTAATTTTCTTCAAAATCATCAACTAGGACCTTTAGCAATGTTCTGGTGCAATATCAAAATCATATTTCAATATCACCTATTTGGTGCAGAATTGTCGGTTAGTTAGTCATGGTCATCGTTTCGAGGCTATATCGACAATATTTCAATGTCACTAATTTTCTTCAAAATCATCAACTAGGACTTTTAGCAATGTTCTGGTGCAATATCAAAATCATATTTCAATATCACCTATTTGGTGCAGAATCGTGGGTTAGTCATGGTCATCGTTTCGAGGCTATATCGACAATAATTCAATGTCACTAATTTTCTTCAAAATCATCAACTAGGACCTTTAGCAATGTTCTGGTGCAATATCAAAATCATATTTCAATATCACCTATTTGGTGCAGAATCGTGTGTTAGTCATGGTCATCGTTTCGAGGCTATATCGACATTAATTCAATGTCACTAATTTTCTTCAAAATCATCAACTAGGACCTTTAGCAATGTTCTGGTGCAATATCAAAATCATATTTCAATTTCACCGATTCGGTGCAGAATTGTTTGTTTTTCATGTCCGGGGTCATCGTTTCGAGGCTATCTCGACATTATTTCAATGTCACTAATTTTCTTCAAAATCATCAACTAGGACCTTTAGCAATGTTCTGGTGCAATATCAAAATCATATTTCAATTTCACCGATTCAGGGCAGAATTGTTTGTTTTTCATGTCCGGGGTCATCCT
>CM059202.1:8371101-8415410 GCA_030323885.1 Branchipolynoe longqiensis | reverse complement strand
TGTGATATATATATATATAATTTTAAATAGTTCTCACCACACAATTCTCACGTGAACCCAATTTTGCAGACACTGTAGATATGTCGAGACGAAAAGAAGATTACATTGATTCCTTAATTACATAGCCAACATTTTAAATTGCGTAGTTCCTACATAATCCGCTAGGGGGGGTTCCAACAAAAAAAGTGCGTGGGAATGCCTAGCCAATCGAATACTCTCGTGAGATTCAGTGTGCTCCTTCTGAACGTGTGTGTGTGGGGGGGCGAAGGCGAGGGGGGGGGCAATATAGACCCCTTTCAATGTTTATAATCATTGTGTATGTGCGCGCAGCTTGGCTGCAGAACGAATGCACACTGCCATTGAGTTTGCCGATACACACAGTGCAAAACGTCAATTTTATTCTAAAATAATAGAAATGCAGAACTCTAACCTTATAAATTTAACATAATCTGTTTGTTGAATATGTTTTCTATATGTGTTCCAAGCGGTTTGTGTCTAGGTGGTGTAGTTTTAGAGATATTTCACATTTTCTGTATGAAGATTGCTCACAGCCATCGAGTTTGCAGATTGACCCTGTCTTGTCCTGCAGCCAAGTTGGGCATACACTGACCTAAATACCTATGATGACGTCACATGAAATAGGTCTATTAGGTTGGTTGGTTGGTTGGTTGTTGGAGTCTAACGGCCTGGCAAGAACTACGGTCATTTCAAGATGGGTACAAACTTCTGACAGTGCGCACTCATGGTGGCTTAATAGTGCTGCCCCACTGGGAGACCAGGTCACCAGCACCATCACGCGATATCCCACTCAGGCATACTATCCTGACCCCGAGCAAACCATTCTTGCCTTATCCTAATGACGGCGAGTGCCTGTCTAGGATTGGTTGGTTGGTTGTTGGAGTCTTACGTCCTGACAACATCTATGGTCATATTAGGACAGGTACCGACTTGTAACAATGCACACTCATGCCGACTTTATAGTACTGCCCCACTTAGAGACCAGACCACCAGCACCATGACCTGACGCCCCACTCAAGCACATTCTCCTGACACCGAGAAAACCAGTCCTTGCCCTATCCTATTAATGCCGAGTGCCAGACTAGGAAGCGACAAGTATACTTTTTATAAGTCATTAGTTTGACTCGACATGGAACTGAAATCCCGACCTTCCACACGGGAGGCCAGCACTCTACCGATTCGGCGCCACCACATCCGGTGGGCGATATTAGAAGGTGCAAACATAATTTTAATTACATACATTTTGTCTGAAGCCCTCTAATGGGGTTGCTAGGCAACTGATGAGGTAACTGATTACATCACTTCAGTTGTAATTATCACTGTCCATCTGAATTATCAATTAATGCGCTATTGTTTGAGGGTGTTAGTGGTAATTAGAGAGGAGCTTGGCAAGGCTTTTGCTTGGGTGGTGATAGTGTCGTTAAATGTGGGACTTATGCCTGGCACACACCTCCCGTTTACGATTCACGCACTAAAACTCCCGACTCGACCCGAGCCGCTTAAAACTGAAAATGGGCCGATTCATTTTTCGAATTGCGAATCGCAATCGTAATCGGCCTGTTTTAGCCCTAAAACTGAGTTTTTAGTCAGGAATCGCAATCGCTAGGTGTGCGCGGGGAGCGCACACCTAGCGATTTTTGTGCGCATTATGCCTGGCACACACCTCCCGTTTACGATCTAAAACTGCCCGTTTCGCGACTAAGTATGAGTTTTAGTCGTTAGGTGTGGGACCCCCGCGCACACCAGAGCCTTGCGATTCGCGCATAAAACTCAGTTTTAGTGCTTAAAACTCAAATCGCAAGGGATTCGAAAAACGAATCGGGCCGTTCGAGAAACGGTATATGTGAGCGGTCAGTCGTATCTTATACGGTATATGTGTGATACCCATCGTCCATTTGCGATCCAAGTCCTCTGTGTCTGTGTGTGTCTCTTTGTCTGTGTGTGTCTGTGTGTGTGTATCTGTGTGTGTGTCTCTGTATGTGTCTCTGTGTCTGTGTGTGTGTCTATGTGTGTGTGTCTGTGTGTGTGTGTCTCTGTGTCCCTGTGTCTCTGTGTCTGTGTCTGTGTGTCTGTATGTGTGTCTATGTGTCTATGTGTGTGTCTCTGTGTCTGAGTCTGTGTCTGTGTGTGTGTTTCTCTGTGTGTGTCTCTGTGTGTGTCTGTGTGTGTGTCTGTGTCTGTCTGTGTGTCTGTGTGTCTGTGTGTGTCTGTGTGTGTCTGTGTGTGTCTCTGTGTCTCTGTGTGCATTCACAAAAAGCGTACTCTAGCTTACTTCTTACTGTAATCTAGCGTAATCTAGCGTACTCTAGCGTACTCTAGCATACTCTAGCGTACTCTAGCGTACTCTAGCATACTCTACCATACCCTAGCATACATTGACCTGCACAAAACCTTGGCCATTCTGCCGTGGTCACATACACGTTAGTGGACAAAGTTGAAAGTAGTTGAGCGAAGGTGGAGGGTAACGTAGTTCAACATAGTTCAACGTAGTTCAGCATAGTTGGACGTACCGAGATCCGTACCATAACGTACCAGGATCCGTACCGCAATGTATTTATCCGTACTACTAGGTGGGTGATCAACCAAAACCTGCCATACCTTAATGTAGTTTAACGTAGTGATAGCACGTTTCACCCACATTAATCTATCCTATGTTCAACTACGTTCACCTACGTTCACTAAAGGCCCTGTCACACTACAATGTATGGCGGTGGCGTGTGCGTAACATGTCAAAATAATTTGAAAATAAAAATAGGTCGAGATATGGCGACCTACGGCGACCTACACCAACCTATTCTGAGCATGCTCGACCTATGCCCAACCTATACGTAACCTATGATGCCGTATGCCGATGTGTTGGTCGAAATTTGCATAGGTCGGCATACGCTAAGGCCATACGTCGTAGTCTGACAGACAGCCAACACGCTGGGCATACGCTCGCCGACCGCTCGCAATATGCTAGGGTTACACCAGCACACGCTAGCGGCACGTTAGACGTAAGCTAGGCATACGCTATATACGCCAGGGATATGCGGAGGACGCAGGTTCAAGGTATGGCTAACCTATGCCAACCTACCCCTAACTTATGCCTAACCTATGCCAGCATACATCCAGCATACATCCAGCATATGAGAAACGTATGAGCCACACACTGGCATAGCTTTAAAATGTTGAACATGCACAAACATTTTTTGGCGGCTCGACCTAGGCTGACCTATGACAACCTATGAAAAGCATATACGATGTATGCCAAACCTATGCGTAACTTATGACAGCCTATGCCACCGTGTTGGTCGAAAAGCGCGTACGTTGGCATACACTAACACCATAGGTCGTAGTGTGACAGCCCCTTAGCGTGTATGTGATCAGGGCTTATGGAGGAATATCCGCGTTATGGTGGAAATTTGCCATTGGTTCTCCGGGAACCCACTAGGTGGTACTAGTAGCACTAGCCTGATTTCCACATTTTTTGCCAGAGACAACTTTCATCCCTGATTCATACTTCATAGCGTGATTTATATATTGCAAATCGACAGTGGTGAGAACTAATTGATGAAAGCCCGTCTCGCTCCTTCCACCCGAACATCTATTTTGTCAGCGGCTTTAAAGTTGCATAGTCCGATGGTTTTGAATTTCTGTATTTCTTCTGAGATAAATATATTAGATCGATCACTAGTATCTACTTTACATTAGTTTAAAGTTACTTTTATTTTAAATGGTAAACTTTTGAGATATTTTGAGTGCAAACATGGAAAATTAGTTTTGGCAAGCTTGCCTAAACTCTGACAGCATAGACTTCTGCAGTAACAGGTTCTTTTCATTGACTCTGTATTGCCTTCTACGCAGAAACAAATGCTTAATAAGTGCATCAGAAATTGACTCAGTATTGCCTTCATCAGAAACAATGCTTAAAAGTGAATCAGTATCTAAGTTGAATATGTAGGATCAAATCTAGATAATTGGTTTGGTTTCGAAGATTTGATATTTCATCTCACTTTTTTAATTTAATTAAATGTTGTCTGGGGAAATCGACTCGTTCACAATGATGTTATGTCAAAAATTAAAACAAGCTTAAGCGGCTGTCACACCATGTCGGATTGAGCAACAGACAGAATTGTCTAGTCTGGTGGTGGTCGGGCGTGATTTTATAAGTATCAAAATGTATTAAAATGTGTCAAAATGTTGCGATATCAGGTCAAAGGCGGCTGGATGAACGGACATGAAACGGACATGAACGGATAGCCAACAGACGGTAAGCAGACTAAACGGACTCAAACCACACAAGAAACATAGTTGTCAATCCGACGGCATCCATTCCAAGTTTTGTGCATGTTCAAAACTTGTATGGACACAAACCGGACATCAACGGACTTTGTTCGGTTTCTTTCCGTTTCCCCCAATCCAGTGATGTGTGACAGGGCCTTGAGGGAGATGTGTGCTTACAAACAGAGAAAGAATGAATGCAGTAACATCGGTCACTACACAACAACTGAAAGTGGCTCGGCGACAGGATAATGGCTTGGTGACAGGATAATGGATGGAGTAGGACTAGGAGTAGTGCATAGACCTATTTCAGCATAGGTATTTAGGTCAGTGCATGTGCAGCTTGGCTGCAGGACAACACACGGTCACACTGTAAACTCAATGGCCGTGAGCAATCTTCATACAGAAAAAGTGAAATATCTCTAAAACTACACCACCTAGAAACAAACCGATTGGAACACATATAGAAAATATATTGAATGAACAGATTATATTAAATTTACAAGGTTAGGGTTCTGCATTTCTAATAAAGCTGCATAGTCCGATGAAATCATCAAATTTTCAAAACCAAAACAATGATTTAAATTTGATTCTACATATCTAGCTTAAATACTGATGCACTTATTAAGCATTTGTCGCCACACAGAAGGAATAGTGAGGCGATTGAATAGATCATGTTACCGCAGAATGCTATGGTATCAGAGTTTTCGCAAGTTTGCCTAAACTCTGACAGCATAGACTTCTGCAGTAACAGGTTGTGTTAAATTGACTCAGTATTGCCTTCTACGCAGAAACAAATGCTTAATAAGTGCATCAGTATCTAAGTTGAATATGTAGAATCAAATCTAGATAATTGGTTTGGTTTCGAAGATTTGATATTTCATCTCACTTTTTAAATTTAATTAAATGTTGTCTGGGGAAATCGACTCGTTCACAATGATATTATGTCAAAAATAGAAGCGGCTGTCACACCTTGCCGGATTGAGCAACAGACAGAATTGTCTAGTCTGGTGGTGGTTGGGCATGATTTTATAAGTATCAAAATGTATTAAAATGTGTCAAAATGTTGCGATATCAGGTCAAAGGCGGCTGGATGAACGGACATGAAACGGACATGAACGGATAGCCAACAGACGGTAAGCAGACTAAACGGACTCAAACCACACAAGAAACATAGTTGTCAATCCGACGGCATCCATTCCAAGTTTTGTGCATGTTCAAAACTTGTATGGACACAAACCGGACATCAACGGACTTTGTTCGGTTTCTTTCCGTTTCCCCCAATCCAGTGATGTGTGACAGGGCCTTGAGGGAGATGTGTGCTTACAAACAGAGAAAGAATGAATGCAGTAACATCGGTCACTACACAACAACTGAAAGTGGCTCGGCGACAGGATAATGGCTTGGTGACAGGATAATGGATGGAGTAGGACTAGGAGCAGTGCATAGACCTATTTCACATGATGTCAGCATAGGTATTTAGGTCAGTGCGCGTGCAGCTTGGCTGCAGGACAACACACGGTCACACTGTAAACTCAATGGCCGTGAGCAATCTTCATACAGAAAAAGTGAAATATCTCTAAAACTACACCACCTAGAAACAAACCGATTGGAACACATATAGAAAATATATTGAATGAACAGATTATATTAAATTTACAAGGTTAGGGTTCTGCATTTCTAATACAGCTGCATAGTCCGATGAAATCATCAAATTTTCAAAACCAAAAGAATGATCTAAATTTGATTCGACATATCTAGCTTAAATACTGATGCAGTGATTAATCATTTGTCGCCACACAGAAGGGAATAGTGAGGCGATTGAATAGATCATGTTACCGCAGAATGCTATGGTATCAGAGTTTTCGCAAGTTTGCCTAAATTAATTTTGCATGGTTGCACTTCAAATATCTCAAAAGTTAGCCACTGAAAATAAAAGTTACTTCAAGCTAAAATAAGGTATATTATAATGATGAACCTAACTCTATTTATCTCAGAAAATTTCTGAAACTCAAAACCATCGGACTATGCAAATTTAATTTTGAATAAAACTGACGTTTTGTACAGCGCGTATCGGCAAACTCAATTGGAGTGTGCATTCGTTCTGTAGCCAAGCTGCACGCGCATGCGCGATGTTTGTAAACATTGAAAGGTGTCTATAGTACATTAGTAGTGTCGCAGTGACGCAACACCATAAATCCGCACTTTGTTGCAAGTCGCTACCTGTCCGCAGATGTCCTCAGGTGTTGCTAGGACGAGATGCCCCCCACAACCATTCATTCCCCATGGGCTGGGCGTTCCAATTAGTGTCCTGGTCCCCGGGTAGCCCTTCAACCTCCTGGCACCCGGCCTCCCGACCCACTAATGACCTCACGCGCGTAAGTGAGTGTCACGTGGCACCTGTGTGACGTCACAAGGGGGTGAGCTTGACGCGCACTGTGCTATAAATAGACCATAGAAGGCGAATAGGCTACCTTGAAGTTTGTTTGTTTGTTCGTTGGAATTTGATGTCCTAGCAACATCTAAGGTCATATCAGGGATGGGTACCGACTTGCGACAGTGCACACTCATGGTGAGTTTTAGTGCTGCCATACCGGCAGACCAGGTCGCCAGGACCTTGTTTGTTCGTTGGAATTGTTATGTCCTGGCAAATTCTAAGGTCATATTAGGATCGGTAGTGGCTTGCCACAGTGCACGCTCATGGTGACATTTTAGTGCTGCCCCACTGGGAGACCAGGCCACCCCACCATGCCTCGATATCCCGCTCAGTCACATTATCCTGACACTGAGCCAACCAGTCCTAACCGAATCCTAGTAATCCCAAACACCAAATTAGGTGGTGACAAGTATCAATTTTGGAAGTCATTTTTTTTCAATCTGCAAGGATTCGAGCCCATGACTACCACAACATGCAAAGCCTCCCTGTGCTATTTTTAATTTTTTTAATTTAATTTTTGTTTGCGCGTTGATTAATTGAATAAGCAGCGGGAATTTCAATCACGGACAATTGGTCTTCCTCATTCCACCGCCTCTTTGCCATATCCTAATAATACGGATCGCCTGGCTACGTAGCGACAAGCATAAATTTTAAAGTCATTGATTTGACTCGGCCAGGGTTAGAAGCCGGGGGTTTAAATCCCTTAATCAGCCAAGACGGGAGATAGACGCTCAACTCATTTTGCCACACTTTCTGCTCACACCGTAATATATTTTTATCGAATCTACATAATTTTATGGTTTGATACTTCAACACCATGAAGTTTATGGTTGATACTACACAACCATGGGATTATCCATTTGAACGGTTCAGGCACAAACACCGACAAATTCATTTCAGTTTTTTCTGTTCAAATCGAATTTAGTATTGTGTTTTTCAGTGAAAGTCTATCAATTTCAGATTGAATAGGGCATTATATATGGGATGTGGCAGCTTCCGTTAATAAATAATTTTGATTATCGGAATGATGGCAGCTTCAGTTCAAGCGTGGTAGCCATGGTTTAATTTTTTTCTGTTTTTGCACCTAAACCTTTTATTTGTTGCAGGAGGTTTTTTTCTTGGGTTTGCTTCCTTTGCCGCCCTTAACGATTCCACTCAGCATTCTCCGTGTGACGTCACAAAGCGTGACGTCACACAGTCAGAATACCCTAGTGTCCCAGGGGCGTTGCATAGTACAGGGTGACCACTCTCCCCTCACAATCACAAACACACTCTCACACACTCACTCACACATTCACATACTCACTCACACACACCCTCATACACACACGCTCACTCACTCACCCACACACACTCACACACTCACACATACGCTCACACCCACACCCACCCACCAACACACACTCAGACACACCCTCATACACACACTCACACACACACACTCACACACTCACACACATGCACATCCAAACACACCCACAAACCCATACACACTCACACACTCACACACACACTCACACACTCCCACACTCATACACTAACACACGCACACACTCACACACACTCACACACACCCACATACCCGCACACACTCACCCACACACCCACATCCCCAAACACTCACCCACACCCCCACACCCCACACACCCACACCCCACCCCACCCCACACAGCCCCACACCCCCACGCCTCCACACACCACCCACCCACACACCCACACACCCACACACCCACACACCCACACACCCACACACCCACGCACCCACACACCCACACACCCACACACCCACACCCCCACACACCCACACACCCACACACCCACACACACCCACACACACACACACACACACTCACACACAACCCCGGCCCTGCCAGTTCTAGAAGATAAGTATATCTATCAGTGGGTGTGCGGATGAGTGATAGATTGGGGTTTAATGTCCTCGCAACACCTAAGAGCATCGCATGGGGACCGGTGGTCATTACTGACAGGTCACACACACTCCTTCTAAGTCCTAGTGCCTTTCTTTATAGTGCTTCGTTTCTAATGTAGATTGCAGTGAAAAAAAGGTCCCAGCAAATATCTTACGTCAGATAAAATACCACTTCCTGTGTGTATTCACCAACTTCCTCGACCTTCTGCTGCGTCAGCTGAAGCTGTGACTCCGTGTGCTCGGGGGTCACAGCTTCCATCGTTCGTCTTTCGTGAGGGACCAGTGGAACTCAGAACACCCGCATATTGGTTGGTTGGTTGGTTGGTTGTTGGAGTTTTACATCCTGGCAACATCTGAGGTCATATCAGGACGGGAACACCCGTATGTTGTACCCCAGACGACATTTAATTATGGCAGACGACAAAATGGGGGCGAGTGCTTAATGGTCCCGAAGTGGCGCCCCCTGGTGAGACGCTGAACGCACCCGGCGGCCACCAGGTGGCGGGTCGAGACGCCCCCTAGCGGCGTATTACACCCGGAAGTGGGGTCAGTTGGAGGTTCCTGTCCAGTTGGGGGCTATTTTTAGCCATCTACTGGACGTGGTGGCCGAGTCGGTAGAACGAAGGATTCCCAGGTGGAAGGTCGAGAGTTTGAGTCCCAGTCGAAGCAAAGTAATGACTTATAAAAGTGATACTTGTCGCTATCTAACCTGGCGCTTGGTACTACTATGATGTGGCAAGGACTGGTTGGCTCAGTGTCAGGATAATGCATATATACCTTGCACTATGTTGAGTACCTCGGCTGTACACTATACAGCATAGGCTGCTCCCCCACTTTCTTTTTATGTTCAGAATGGGTTGCGCTGCACACAATGCAACACAATCCACTTCCACCATGTACAGATCAAATGCGATCACTCCAACGACTGGAAGACCAGTGCCCCGGTGCTGACAAAATATGTATTCAGATGAATACAAATATTTACAACAACAACAAATGTGACTGAGTGGGATATCGGGTTATTGTGCCAGTGGTCTGGTTTCCCAGTGGGGCAGCACTATAAAGTCGTAGGTGTGCACTGTCATACATGTATTCAGATGAATACAAATATTTACAACAACAAGCCGTGATAGGTGTGCACTGTGTGTGCATACATCGGCACAGTGCACACCTATGAAGACTTTATAGTGCTGCCCCACTGGGATACCAGACCGCTGGCACAATAACCCGATATCCCACTCAGTCACATTATCCTGACACAAATATCTGCGTGTTGCTTGTTGGCGGTACCGATTCATGACAGTGCACACCTATGACGGCTTTATAGTGCCACCCCATTGGGAGACCAGGCCGCCACATGGGTCGCTTTCTTTTGTTCTTATCTTCTTTCTTATGATTGAACTAAAAAGTGATGAATGAATGAATAAATAAATGACCTAGTTCTTTTTGAAGGAGGATCCGGAGTTGATTTATGCTGAGCTTGCAACTTCGCCTTGGGAACGCGCATGGCTGTCACAGCTCGACAAGCTGCAATTTGTCACGTTTTATTCGTTTGAAATATTGCAATTTTTTAGCAATATTTCATACAATAAAGACATGTTCGCAAAACACCATGACAACTCTGGCTCGTTTGGCAACGCCACCTTTATCTGTTTATTCGGCCATCTCATCCATTGCGTTGCTATGGCAGAGATGATCTATTATTTATAATTTAGATTCAAAACACACAGTATAGCTAGTACTTGATAGTGTAGTAGTCTGCGGGTATTGCAGTTCCTACCTGCTAAAATACCTCAGGGAGTTTGACGCCCCTGCCTTGCAAAGTTATAAACCACTGCCTTGTGGTATACAAGCACTTGATAGAAGCAAAGGCTAAGGGAGCAAACCCTAACAGAAAACCATGCTTCCATGGCAGCATTAAGGACGGTGATGAATGGAACTCCCAACATCTCCCGACCAGCCACTGCAGGGACAAATAACGTTGTGCCTGTCTTGATGTGTTCTTGCCGGTATGAGACATCTATTTGCTCCCTGAGAGAGTGCTGCTAGTAACTTGCAAAAGCCAGCAGCACTTCAACACTTTGCAAGCAGCTTTTATGAAATGCACAACCACACAAAATAGCGGCGCTTAAGAAATAAAAGCAGTCTTTGTCGCATTGCGACCGACAGCATGATGATGATGATGATGAGTAGTCTGCGCTGACCTCTCAGGCAAGGAGCCACATAGACAGATAGGCGTGAGTAGTGTGCTGATATCAGGGAGCCTAGTTGGTGAAATGGTTAGCACACTGGCCCGGAATGCAAAATGAAAATGAACCCGCTCCAGGCGCAATATTTCTCATTGCCATCACCCACCACGACAATGTGATTATTATGGATTGCCATTTAGTATTCATTGCTGCATATTAAAGACGAGGTGGTTATGGGAGAGTATGCGCTGCTCAAGCATTGATGCTGATTAAAGACTATAGCGACTGAGTGCTTATCCAGTGAAACCTGGTCATTATTTGTGCAATGATCGATACAATGGAGAGACGAGTCTCATTAGAAATCAATCAACGCGCATAGAAGCAATTGATCTTTTTGTTGGGGGTACATTAGTTGTTTAAGCAGGGGAAATTTCAGTCACAGACGATTGGTCTGCTCCTTCCCTTATCCTAATAATGCCACGCGTCTGGCGAGGAAGTGACAAGTATCAATTTTTAAGTCATCGGTTTGACTCGACCAGGGTCCGAAGCCATGATCTCACGATCTAGCAACACGGGAGACGGATGCTCTAACTGATTCGGCCATCCCGTCTCAACAGGGATTCATTTGTTTTGTCTGACTCATCAGCCAACATATTTAAAGCCGCATATTCTGATATATCAGGAGTCTTTTTTTTCAAATGTAGCATTTGTCTAGATTTTATGCCACATGTCCAGCTTAGATACTGTTGCACTCAGCAAGCATTTCTTGCTGCATAGAATGGCAGGTTAAAGTTGCATGGTCCGACACTTTTGAACTTCTGTCATTTTTCTAAGATAAATATATTAAATTGATAGTTATTATCTACCTTATGCCGCAGTCGCATAGCCGTTAGTGGACATTGTTGAACATAGGTGAACATAGTGGAGGCTAACATGGGTCAAACGTGGTGTAAGTACATTAAACTACATTGAAATACGTTCAGGTACGGCAAGTTTTGGTATGGATAAATATGTTATCGTATGGCTAAATACACTACTGTACGGATGCCGGTATGTTCAACTATGTTCAACTACGTTCAACTACATTATCCTCCACTACGTTCACCTATGTCCACTAATGGCTATGTGACCAGGGCTTCGTCTAAGTATGCGAAGAGTATGCTAGAGCATGCTAGAGTATGCTAGAGTACGCTAGAGTATGCTAGAGTATGATACAGTTGAACGTAGTTGAACATTCCAGCATCCGTACTTGTCCTTGATGTTAATAAAGTGGGTGGGCCATGATCTCCGATTTAATTGTTGGACATGTTCAAAAGAGCGGTACGTTAGAGGCTGAATTTCGAATGTAGTAGAACGTACCTCTTAATGTACTCTAGCATACTCTAGCGTACTCTAGTGTACTCTAGCTACTCTAGCATTCTCTAGTGTACTCTATTTTACTCTAGCATACTCTAGCATACTCTAGCATACTCTAGCGTACTTTGACCCGCAAAAAACCATGGCCATGCCGTGGTCACATAGCTGTTACTGGACATAGTTGAACGTAGTTGAACATAGTTGAAAGTAGTTGAACATAGTGGAGCCTAATGCAGTTGAAAGTAGGTGAAAGTAGTTGAACGTAGTTGAAATTAGTTGAACATTGTTGAACTTACTGGCATATGTACTGTAACATATTTATCCGTATCATTCGGTGGCAAAAGGTGCCGTACCTTAATGTATTTCAACGTAGTTAAATGTACTTATACCATGTTTGACCCACGTTAGCCTCCACTATGTTCACCTAGGTTCAACTACGTCCACTAACGGCTATGCGACCAGGGCTTAACGTGAAGAGGATTGCAATGATCAACCATGTATATTTATCTAAGTAATATTGCAGTAATTCAAAATCATTGCGCTGTGCAACTTTAAAGGAGATGCCTAGACAGGCCGATAGTTTATGACATTCCAGTCGGTGCAAGCAATGCATAATGTATGCGCAATGCCTGCAGCTGTTGCTCTTCTGAATGTGACATGCAGTTGAATGGCAAATGCCAACCTACTCGCAAGAAACCAGCATAACAGTACAAAAGAGCTACTGCAACATTGCTCATAGCGATACCTGGTGGCTAATAAGCAGTGTCAGTCATCATTATTCAGCCACCCAGTCACCCAGCCGCCCAGCCGCTCACCCACTCACCCACTCACCCACTCACCCACTCACCCACTCACCCACTCACCATTCGCCACTCGCCACTTCGCCACTCGCCACTCGCCCAGTCACCCACTTCACCACTCGCCCACTCGCCCACTCGCTCACTCACCCACCACCCACTCACCCCTCACCCCCTCACCCACTCACCCACTCACCCCACTTCACCCATCACCACTCGCCCACTCGCCCTCGCCCACTCACCCACTCACCCACTCGACACCCCACTCGCCCACTCGTCCACTCACTACTCACCCACTCACCCACTCACCCACTCGCCCACGCACCCACTCACCCCTCACCCCCTCACCACTCACCCACTCACCCATACCACTCGCCCCACTCGCCCACTCGCCCACTCGCCCAACTCGCCCACTCACCCACTGCCCACTCGCCCATCGCCCACTCGCCCACTCGCACTCGCCCACTCGCCCACTCCACTCTCAGCCCAGCCCCACTCACCCACTCGCCCACTCGCCCACTCACCCACTCACCCACTCACCACTCACCCACTCGCCCACTCACCCACTCACCCACTCACCCACTCACCCACTCACCCACTCACCCACTCACCCACTCACCCACTCACCCACTCACCCACTCACCCACTCAGTTTTGACTAGTTCGCTCAGTGTCAGGATAATGTGACTGAGTGCATCCGGATCACTACGATCTGATTGGTGGCGCCACCACCGGCCTTCCCTGTCCCTAACGGATGCGCGCATATATGCTAATTCGCACCGAGGAATTATATATATATATATATATATACACATATATATATATATGCCACCTTCTCAATAACGGGTCTGCCTAGTCAGGACACTGAACTAAGAACAGGATAGCCCAATGAGTTAGAGCGTCCGTCCCTCGTCTTGGCAGATCATGGGACCGTGGGTTTGAACCCTGGTCGAGTCAAACCAATGACGTAAAAATTTATTTGTGTCGCTTCCTAGCCAGGCACTCGGCATTATTAGGATAGGACAAGGAGCAGTGGCATGAGGAAGACCAATTGTCCGCGATTGAAATTTCCCCTGCTTAAACAACTAATGGTAATGTACCAACAACAAAAAAAGAAGTCTGCCGTGGTGGTAGCAGTAGCAGTAGCGCTTCAATGCGGTGGGTGGTCCGGGGACCCGGATAGGGAAGTAACCATGGTAACACTGTGCATAGTTGATTCGCCTCGCTCTGAGGGCCGTGACAGACGGACGGTCGGTGACAGTGGCTTCTCTCCGTTGTTAGGTTGTGTGTTGTGGACAAAGCCACTTGGGCGCCATTGTCAAGCATTGTTGGGTGATGATGGATCGGTTTATGGTGAGGACTCTGTTCTGCTACTCCACCATAGCCTGCCGGTACCAGCAGCACGAGCAGTACCAGCAGTACCAGCAGTACCAGCAGTACCAGCAGTAGTACCAGCAGCAGTACCAGTAGTAGTACCAGCAGCAGTACCAGCAGCAGTACCAGTAGTAGTACCAGCAGCAGTACCAGCAGCACCAGCAGGGATCCAACAGTATCAGCAGCAGACCAGCAGCAGCACCAGCAGAACCACGAACAGTACGAGCAGCAGCACCAGCAGCACCAGCACCACCAGCAGCACCAGCAGCACCAGCAGCACCAGCAGCACCAGCAGCACCAGCAGCACCAGCAGCACCAGCAACACCAGCAACACCAGCAGCAGCACCAGCAGCACAGCAGCACAGCAGCACCAGCAGCACAGCAGCAGCAAGCAGCACCAGCAGCACCAGCACCGGCAGCACCAGCAGCACCGCAGCACCGGCAGCACCAGCAGCACCAGCATCACCAGCAGCACCAGCAGCACCAGCAGCACCAGCAGCACCAGCAGCACCAGCAGCACCAGCAGCACCAGCAGCACCAGCAGCACCAGCAGCACCAGCAGCACCAGCAGCACCAGCAGCACCACCTCCCGGCACCACTACCCGGCTGCAGTCCCGCAGTAAATAAAACCTGAGTTGGAATTTAATGGGCGATCCTTTTCCCCTTCTTCATCACCTGACATCTACTGCGTCTGTCAGCCCTTTAAATGTCGTCTGCCACCAAAGTGATGACACACACTGCCTCGCTGCCATATTCCTCCGTGTCACTAAATAACCATTAGCGAAATCAAGTGGTGTTCTCTGTGGTGGAGTGGTTAGAGTGTCTGACTTTTTTCTAGGTCAGACTCCTAATCTGAGGGTCGAGGGTTCGATTCCCCATGCCCCCAGCTCTGCCAATTTGGATTTCCACCGCTGTGCATAACTTACAGCGTCATCAAAGGCCGGTTGCTCTCATACTAAAGCCGTGTTCACACGGGCAAAATGTGAGGCGAATCAGGTGAGGCGAATTAGCGGCCCGTTCACACGGGCAGTACTGAGGCCGGAAATCGAATGCTGCGCATGAGCAAGTCCAGGCTAACCAGCGCCATTTTGGGTTCGACGATGCTGGCACCAGAGAGTGTGGGTTCGACCTAGATATGTAATTACTGAATCGTATTGGTTTGGAACGGTCAAAACTTCTGCTGGGCAGTGAAACCCTAAAAATAAATGATGAAAAAAATATCTGTGCTTAGATAGCGGTTTCATTAATTAAATTATATAATATGCGCTTTTGATCGACCGGAAAGTCAACAACCTGAGGTGTCGACTGCGCATGCATGTGAGGTGCTTAATCCGCCTCAGTGCGTCCACACGGGCAAAATTATCCGCATCACAGGAATCGATTCACGTAGACTACCTCGCTTAGGTGGTTTACAGGATCCGCATCACGTGAGTCGAATCAGCCCTAATCCGCATCAGACGTGCGTTCACACGAGAAATGTGAGGCGAACTAGGCAAGTCGCTTTCTACGAATCGATTTACATGCCCGTTTACACGGCTTATGTCTATAGCCGTGTTCACACGGGGAATGTAAATCGATTCGTAGAAAGCGACTTGCCTAGTTCGACGCACATTTCCCGTGTGAACGGACGTCTGAGGCGGATTAGGGCTGATTCGATTCACGTGATCTGGATAATGTAAACCACCTAAGCGAGGTAGTCTACGTGAATCGATTCCTGTGATGCGGATAATTTTGCCCGTGTGGACGCATCTGAGGCGGATTAAGCACCTCACACGCATGCGCAGTCGACCTTAGTTTGTTGACTTTCCGGTCGATCAAAAGCGCATATTATATAATTTAATTAATGAAACCGCTATCTATGCACAGATATTTTTTTCATCATTTATTTGTAGGGTTTCACTGCCCAGCAGAAGTTTTGACCGTTCCAAACCAATACGAATCATTAAATACATATCTAGGTCGAACTCACTCTCTAGTGGTGACCTTGCCTAATCGAAGACTGGCGCTGGTCAGGCTGGGCTTGCTCATGCGCAGCATTCGATTTCCGGTCCAAGTACTGCCCGTGTGAACGGGCCGCTAATTCGCCTCACCTGATTCGATTTGTCTAGTTCGCCTCACATTTTCCCCGTGTGAACACGGCTTACGTTGTGTGGGAGGTTAAAAATCCCTTGGGTCGGTAAAAGTGTAGGCTCGGGATTTCTATTGGCCAGCAGTGGAATGAGGAAGACCAGGGCCCATATGTATGAGCCAATTTTTAACCCTACCAGGGTTAAAGGCGGGTCCTGGGTTATCTAACCCCGAGGTTCCAAATGTGTCAGGGGGGATGTATGTGACCAAAGCTCGCGCGGGTTAGCTAACGTTTCAGTTATTTATAAATTTGGGAAATCCCTCTGCGTTTGTAGCCATATATTAGGCTCAAATATATTAAATGCTATCATATTTAACATAATTACATAGGCAATATAGTGACATTTTATCAATTTAACACTAAATTCGAACCCTCCTTAAGGCTACTGCCGCATTGGCGGTGATATTAATAGTTATATTTTCGAATCGATGAACGTAAAGTAAACAAATCGCCGCAGCCGCCGCATCGACGTCGCTTTCCATACTGGCGGCGGCGGCGGTTTGTTGACTGTACCTTCGTCGATTCGAAAATATAACTAGTAATATCGCCGCCAATGTGGCAGTAGCCTTAATAACGCTTCGAATTTATGGTTAAATTGATCAAATTTCACTTATTTTTTTTTTTTTTTGGTAAATATGTTTATTCCGCTGAATAAGTCTTTTGTCAGTGCCGAAGCACTGGTCTTCCAGCCATTTGTCAATTCAGTGTTATTTACACAAAAGGTATATAGAATAAAGTGTACAATGCCTGTTGAATAGACAATTTGCACCATGTAACACAATGAAATTCTGAAACCCAAAGTTCCATAACAATATGGTACAGTAGTGTCACATAACTAGATCAATATTAGTCAGATCAATGTGAGTATTTACATAGTATTTAGAATGTAAGCAGAAGTTATCTTCTGTATTCAGTTGGTAAACTTGTAGTAAGTTTTAATGTTCAGTTGCAGCTAGGCAAGCGGTATATAAATGTTGGTTTGTTAGGAAAAATTCTAGTGTAACTCTAATGAAGCTAGTTATGTGAGTTTATGAATTATGTTGTTTGGGTGGAGTTGTTTATTGCGTATGTAATTCTGTTAAATATGGTCGCATTGAATAGATTTGGGCATAATCGGTGCCTAACCCGACATTTAACCCTGGTTTCGCTTGGGGTTAGTTGGAGGCGACTTTACGCTCGCCGAGTTAGCTTAACCCTGACACATACATACGTTTTTTTCGCCGCTAACCCGGGAAATCCGCACGACGCCGGGTTACGACCGTTAACCCGGACACATACATATAGGCCCAGTCGTCTATAGCCGTGTTCACACGGGAGCGTTAATTCGATTCATATAAATCGCCTTGCCTAGTTCAGCTCACATTTGGCGTGTGAACGCGCGGCTGAGGCGGTTTAGGGCTGATTTGACTCATATAAATCAGATTTGATAAACCACCTCTCTAGGTGGTTTATATGAAGCGAATTTTATGAATCGACTTAAATCGCCTGTGTGAACGCAACCTACTTACTTGATGCGGATTAAGGACATTACACGCATGCGCAGTCGAGACCTTAGTTTGTTGACTTTCCGGTCGATCAAAAGCGCATATTATATAATTTAATTAATGAAACCGCTAGCTATGCACAGATAATTTGTTCATCATTTATTTTTAGGGTTTCACTGCCCAGCAGAAGTTTTTACGCTTCCAAAACAATATGATTCAGTCTATACATATCTAGGTCGAACCCACACTCTCTCGTGCCGACTTCGACTAACCAAAACTGGCGCTGGTTAGTCTGGACTTGCTCATGCGCAGATATCCACTTCCACCTTAAACCGACTCAAAGCACTGCCCGTGTGAACGCAAAACACTTTCAAACTAAATCGATTCATATGATTCGCCTTGTCTAAATCGCTTTAAACTTTTCCCGTGTGAACACGGCTATTGACTGAAATTTCCCCTGCTTAAACAACTAATGGACCCCCCAAAAAAAAGTCATTTCAGTCAGTGATGAAACTGTCTGCAGTGACCGCTCAGGTGAGGAGCCGCATAGACAGGGAGCCTAGGTGGCATATTGGTTAGGACACTGGCCTGTAATGCAAGAGGTGTGGGTTTGAGTCCTGCTCTACGCACAATATTTCCCATTTTCATCACCCTGCCACGGCACTAGTTTCCGTGACCTGGGTCGATACTGTATGGTTGTGTGTATGCATTTATAAGTGCATTGCTGGTATGCGCATAATTGTAAGCATAACGGCTAATGGACGTAGATCATTTAAAAGACTTACAATTCCAGGGGGACAAGTGTAGTAGTCTGCACTGACCTCTCAGGCAAGTAACCACATAGACAGGTAGGTGAAGGCCGTGTGGTAATATCAGGGAGCTTAGGTTGTATAATGGTTAGCACACTGGCCCAGAATGCAAAGAGATGTGGGTTCGAGTCCCAGTCTAGGCGCAATACTTCCCATTTTCATCACCCTCCACAACACTGGTTGCCGTGACCATGATCCTGTACAAGCTATGCGCTGTATCGTTGTTGAACCTACCCTGTGTATGTATGTGTAAGTGCATTGCCTGTATGTATGTAATTGTGAGCATTAAAAGACTTACAATTCCAGGGGGACGAGTGTAGTGGTTTGCACTGACCTCTCAGGCAAGGAGCCGCATAGACAGGTAGGCATGGGTAGTGTGTTGATATCAGGGAGCCTAGGTGGTGTAATGGTTAGCACACTGTCCTGGAATGCAAAGAGATGTGGGTTCGACTCCCGCTCTAGGCGCAATATTTCCCATTTTCATCACCCCCATGACACTGGTTGCTGTGACCATGATCCTGTACAAGCTACGTGCTGAATAGTTGTTGAACCTACCCTGTGTATGTATGTGTAAGTGCATTGCCTGTATGTATGTAATTGTAAGCATTAAAAGACTTACAATTCCAGGGGGACGAGTGTAGTGGTCTGCACTGACCTCTCAGGCAAGGAGCCGCATAGACAAGTAGGCGTGGATAGGGTTGGTTGGTTTTTGGATCTTTACATTGTGGCAATATTTGAGGTCATATCAGGATGGGTACCGACTTGTGACAGTGCACACTCATGGCGACTTTATAGTGCTGCCCCACTGGGATACCAGACCACCAGCACCATGACCTGATATCCCACTCAGTCACATTATCCTGACACTGAGCCAACCAGTCCTTGCCCTATCCTAATAATGATGAGCGTCTAGCTAGGAAGTGACAAATACCAATTTTTAAGTCATTCGTTTGACTCGCCCAAGGTTCGAACGCCACGATCTATCAAAAAGGGAGACGGACGCTCAACTCATTCGGTCATCCCTTCTGGTCCGCGCGGAAAAGGTCTATTTGCAGAGTGTGTGTAGTTATTTACTTTGCCACAGTCGCCCTGGGCCAGTAATGAACAGATCTACTGTGGGCATGTTGGACCTGCATGCGTGTGGTTTTGAGATTAATTTGTCATAAATATTCTGGACACGGCAACCAAATCGGTTGAACACAGGTTTCCCATGTAGAAGGTCACTAGTCGAAATCCCAGCCGAGTCAAACCAATGATTTACAAATTGATACTTGTCGCTACCTAGCCTGGCGCATTAATTAATAATAGGATAGGGCAAGGACTGGTTGGCTCAGTGTGAGGATAATGTGACTGAGTGGGATATCGGGTCATGGTGCAGGTGGCCTGTTCTCCCAGTGGGGCAGCACTATAAAGTTGCCATGAGTGTGCACTGTCAGAAGTCGGTACCCGTCGTGGTATAACCTTCGATGTTGTTGGGACGTAAAACAAAAAACAACCAGGACAACCTAATAAATAATCATTTATTGCTGTGTGACATAAAGCTACAGGAGGAAGACAATGAATAATAGGAGGCACCACCCCGACGGTGGGTGTCTGTGTGTCTCTGTGTGTGTCTGTGTGTGTATGTGTGTGTCTGTGTGTGTATGTGTGTGTTTGTGTGTGTCTGTGTGTGTCTGTGTGTGTCTGTGTATGTGTGTGTCTGTGTGTGTTTTTGTCTGTGTGTGTCTGTGTGTGTGGCTGTGTGTGTGATGTGTGTGTGGTTGTGTCTGTCTGTGTCTGTGTGTGTCTGTGTATGTGTGTGTCTGTGTGTGTGGATGTGTGTGTCTGTGTGTATGTGTGTGCCTGAGTGTGTCTGTGTGTATGTGTGTATGTGGGTGTCTGTATGTTTCTGTATGTATATGGATGTGTCTGTGTGTGTATGCGTGTATATGTGTATGCATGTATATGTGTGTTTGTGTGTGCCGGTGTGTATATGTGTATGTATGTGTGTATGTGTGTATGTGTGTATGTGTGTGTAAGTATGTGTGTCTATGTGTGCATGTGTCTGTTTGTGTGTGTATGTATGTGTATGTGTGCATGTGTGCATGTGTGTATGTGTGTATGTGTGTATATGTGTGTCTCTGTCTATTTGTGTATGTGTGTGTCTGTGTGTATATGGGTGTGTTGTGTGTGTATGTGTGTGTATTTGTGTGTATGTGTGTATGTTTGTCTGTGTGTGTATGTGTATGACTGTGTGTGTATGTGTGTCTGTATGTGTTTGTGTGTGTATGTGAGTGTATTTGTGTAGGTGTGTGTGTTTGTGTGTGTATGTGATTGTCTGTATGTATGTGTGTGTCTTTGTGTTCTTGTGTGTGTTTTTGTGTGTGTGTCTTGTTTGTTTGAGTTGCGTACTAGCAACACCTAAACTCATATCAGAACGGGTACCGACTTGTGACTGTGCGCTCTCATGGCGACTTTATAGTGATGCCTCACTGGAAAACCAGGCCGCCTGCAACAATAACCTTATATCCAACTCAGTCACATTATCCTGACACTGAGCTAACGAGCCATTGCCCTATCCTAGTAATGCGAGTGCCATGCTAGTTAGTGTCAAGCATCGGGATATTGTGAATGAGTGAGATATCACATCAAGGTGCTGGTGGTCAGCCTACATTATCCGGGTGAGGCAGCACTATAAAATCTCTATCAGTGTGCACTGGTCACAAATTGCTGGAATTCCAGGTTGATATGTCCTTAGATGTTGGTGGAAGCTACATCCCCATACAAATGAATAAAGACAAGGAAGAATGTAAAGGATATCTGTTTATGGACATTCCGAATGTCGTTTGGGTTTTTTTTTTTTCTTTGGGTTTTTTTGGTTGGGTTTTTGTTTTCATAAACGTGCAAATTTCTCTCTGCCTCATGATAAGACCAATAAAACAGAGTCAAATAACACATGCATATACACACAAACACACTCATAGACACATATGCACATATACACACATAGCTACATAGACACATGCATACATATACATACAACCACGTACAGATGCACACACAAACACTCACACAAATACACACATAGACATATAGGCACATATAAACAAAGACACATACACACATACACACTTATACATATAACCACATACAGATGCACACACAAACACACATGCACAAACACACACATATACCCACAGACACATATATGCACATACACATAGACACATACACACATGCATACAACCATATACAGATGCACACACAAACACACACACAAGCCCACACATATACAGATAGGCATATACACACATACACACAAAAACACACACACATAGAAACATATACACAAAAACACACACATACACACATAGACACATACACACATACACACATATGCACACCACCATATACAGATGCACACACAAACACACACACACACACTCATGTACACATATAATCACACATATACATACATACACACATACATTCACAGGCACATGCACACATATACACATACAGACAAAGACACATACATACATACACACACAGACACACCCTCAAACATACACATACACAAACACAGATGCACACATTTACACACACTCAAAAACACACATACATACTCACACAGACACACACATACAGAGACACACACATACATACACACATACATGCACACATACATACACACATACAAACACATATGCAGATACACATACATACACACATAAAGACACACACATACACTCTAACACACATACATACACACATACACAGAGTCATACACATACACAAAACATACACATATACACACAGACACATACATACACACACAATTACACAATTACACATACACACACCCAAACACACACCGACACACACTAATACACCCAGACACACACAGACACACATACAAACACACAGATGTACACACAAACACACACATACACACACAGGCACACACATATACACACTCACACACAACATATGTACACATATACACACATACACACACTCAAACAGACACGCACAAACACACACACATACACACAAACATGCACAAACACACTCAGACACATATTGGCACACATAAACACACACCCTCAAGCACACACATACCCACAAACATACACACACACAAACACACACATACACACACAAACACACACAAACAAACACTCAAGCACACACACATACACACATACAGTCCTGTCCCGCCCCTAGGCCTCCCCCTGACAAGTCCGCGGTTCACGTCTAATTGCTTGTCTAATTACACTGTCTAAGACAATAGTTACATAGACGCATCATTTACGACCTCCCCCTGCGGGGTCCCGCCTGACCGTCTGACCCACACGGCGGGCAAGGTCACGCAGAGGTCACCCAAAGGTCACACAGAGGTCACGGGCTCGCGAGGGGCGGGCAGCCTCGGAATGGTGACAATGGGGTCGCGCATGCGCGAAAGACGAGACCGTTCGGATAGTCGCCAGTTCTACGCACCTATCGACCGGAAGTGGTGGTCGAGTGGGTAGAGCGCTGGCTTCCGGTGCGGGAGGTCTGGAGTTGGGAATGTAAATTTGGAATGAAAATAAAGAAATAATGATGAAAATGGGAAAATAAAATGCAATATGCTAACGATAATATGCGAACGGGACGCGGTAGCCGAATGGGTAGAGCGCAGGCTTCCAGGACGGATGATCGGGAGTTGGGTTCCCGGTCGAGTCAAAGTAATGACTTCTCGAATTGATACTTGTCGCTACTTAGCTTGGCGCTCGGTGTTAGGAGGATAGGGCAAGGACTGGTTGGCTCGGTGTAAGGATAATGTGACTGAGTGGGATATTGGGTCATGGCACTGGTGGCCTGGTCTCCCAATGGGGCAGCACTATCAAGTTGCAATGAGTGTGTACTGTCACAAGTTGGTACCCGTCCTGATGTGAGCTTAGATGTTGGTAGGACAAACAAAACAAACAAGACAATTTATAATACTTGCGATATAATGACATATCACATTATTGCACAGGTTTATCATTTATTTTGGTTGGTTGCTTGTTGGAGTTTTACGTCCTGGCAGCAACTAAGGTCATATCAGGACGGGTACCGACTTGTTACAGTGCACACTCATGGTGACTTTATAGTGCTGCCCCACTGGGAGACTAGGCCACTAGCACCATGACCTGATATCCCACTCAGTCACATTATCCTGACACTGAGCCACCAACCAGTCCTTGCCCTATATTAACAATGTTGAGCACCTGGCTAGGACGCGACAAGTATGGATTTTTACTTTTACATCGTTGGTTTAACTCGAGCAGTGTTCAAATTCTTGGGTTCGAATCCCACGATCTACCAAAACGGGAGATAGATGTTCATCTCATTCGGCCATCCCGTCTGGTTTTATTTTTAACGAAGCGCAGACGACATTTAGTGAGAGCAGACGAGATGATGACACTAGCAGACAGTGACTGGGTTATTACATAAATCACAGTGTATTTATTCTCCAATTGCTGCCATAATAATCGCTGAGAATGGTGCGTGCTGAATAATTTAACGCCTGTCTCCACTCTGGAGGTGTTGCTGACTCACGTTAATGTCCTGACATGACCTCATATGTTCCCATGACGTGAAACTCCAACAACCAACTCACCACCATTGCCTTCCCCATTTGATATGACCTTAGATGTTGCCAGGACGTAAAACTCCAACAACCAACCAACGCACCCGTTACCTTCCCTGTCTGATATGACCTGAGATGGTGCCAGGACGTAAAACAACAAAAATCAACCAACTCACCACCGTTTCCTTCCCCGTCTGATATGACCTCAGATGGTGCGAGGACATACAACTCCAACAAACAACCAACCCACCACCGTTGCTTTCCCAAACTGATATGACCTTAGATGGTGCCTGGACGTAAAACTCCAACCACCAACCAACCCACCCCCGTTACCTGCCATGTCTGATATGACCTTAGATGTTGCCAGGACGTAAAACAACAACAATCAACCAACCCACCACCGTTGCCTTCCCCAACTGATATGACCTTAGATGGTGCCAGGACGTAAAACTCCAACAACCAACGAACGCACCTGTTACCTTCCATGTCTGATATGACCTTAGATGTTGCTAGGATCTAAAACTCCAACAACCGACCAACCACAGTGAGGTGAGGCGCAGGTAGACAACTCCCGACTCAGTCACATTATTCTGACATCGACCTGACGCGGTGGCCGAATTGGTTGGAACGCAAGCTTCCCCTGTTTGTTTGTTTGTTTGTTGTTGTTTTACGTCCTAGCAACATCTAAGGTCATATCAGGATGGGTACCGACTTGTGACAGTGCGCACTCATGGCGACTTTATAGTGCTGTCCCACTGGGAAACCAGGCCGCCGGCACCATGACCTGGTATCCCACTCAGTCACATTATCCTGACACTGAGCACACCAGTCCTTGCCCTATCCTAATAATGCCGAGCGCCTGGCTAGGAAGCGACAAGTATCAATTTTAAAGTCATTGGTTTGACTCGACCGGGACTCGAACCCACGACCCCACGATCTACCAGCACGGGAGACGGACGCTCTAAGTTCTAACTCATTCGGCCATCCCGTCTGGTAGCTTCCCCTGTGGAAGGTCGGAAGTTTGAATCGCGGCCGAATCAAATAAATGACTTATCAAATTGATACTTGTCGTTACCTAGTCTGGCGATCAGCATTATTAGGATAGGGCAAGGACTGGTTAGCTCTAACCAGACGGGATGGCCGAATGAGTTAGAGTGTCCATATCCCGTGTTGGTAGATCATGGGATCGTGGGTTCGAATCCTGGATGAGTCAAACCAATGACTTAAAAATTGATACTTGTCGCTTCCTAGCCAGGCGCTTGGCATTATTAGGGTAGGGCAAGGAGCAGCGGAATGAGGAAGACCAGTCATCTGCGACTGAAATTTCCCCTGCTTAAACAACTAATGTACCAACAACAACAACAAAAATGTCAAGATAATGTGACTGAGTCTGATATCAGGTCATGGTGCCAGTGGACTGTTATATCAGTGGGTCAGTGCTATAAAGTCACTATGAGTGTGCACTGTCTCACGCTAGTACCCATCCTGATATGACCTTAGATGTTGCTTAGGAGGTAAAACAATCAAAGCAGAAATGGGAAACTGTAAAATAATAGATATAAATAATTCCCTCTTTGCACTTCTTTTTTTTTGTGTAAAACAGTTTATTCATAAGAATATACAATTTTTGTCAGGGACGAGGCACTGGTCTTCCAGCCGGTTACATTACATTGTAAATAGGTAGTTCAGCGGGTACTTAGATAGGACATATCAGTAGATTGTGACCAGGGGCCATATGCAGGAGTCGGTGATAGTGTCGGTTGGTGATAGGTGGTAAACGCGTTTAGCTATCACTGCCCGCGCGAAGTATGTCACGCCGTATGCAGAGGCGCCTAAACGGTGACTGTTAGCTAAACGTGAATGTATTTATAGATTGGGATTAGTTATTTAGGAACTTGGGGGGCTCTCTGAGCCTGTATCCGGCGAGCACCGCTATTTGACAATATCAGCGGCCAGGAACCAGCGGCCTTCTTAGGAATGTTGCCGGCGAGCAACGCTATTTGACATTATAGCGAGTGCATTAGGCCCAAATCTATTCAATGCTGTCATATTTAACAGAATTAGATACGCAATAAGTGACATTTGATGAAATTAACCCTAAATTCGAAGCAATATTAACGCTGCCGCCGTAACGGCGGCGATATTAATACTTATATTTTCGAATCGACAAATGTAAAGTAAACAAACTGCCGCCGCCACCGCCAGTGTGGAAAGCGACGTCGATGCGGCGGCGATTTATTTACTTGACGTTCGTCGATTCGAAAATATAACTATTAATATCACCGCCAATGCGTCGGTAGCCTTAATAACGCTTTGAATTTAGGGTTAAATTGATCAAATTTCACTTATTGCATATTAAATTCTGTTAAATATGATAGCATTGAATAGATTTGGCGACAACCTTAGGCTAACACCGCCCTTAAACGTCATATGAAATTGGGGTAGTATCGCGGACCTTAAACGCGTGGTGTTAGGCCTATCACTGACTCGTGCATACCAACTTTTCAGCGCTAAACCAAAAATCCCATCTAAACGCATTTTGGCTCGCTAACACTGACTCCTGCATATGGCCCCTGAGGTTTAGTGTGTTAGTGGGTTAGCCATAATAAGTTCAGTGTTGTGGGCTAAAGCTAAGATTCCTTACACGTGGTATGTGGCATGTGAATGCGAATGCGAATGCGAATAAGAATCGAAAAGCATGTAAATGAATAGTGGTGCTTCCATACGTCAGAATGTGTGAATGCGAATTCGAATGCGGCAACTGAATCGGTCCCTGTAGCCATCGGTGCGGCATGCGAATGCGAATGCTGCTGCGTTTGCGATAGAAACCAATACTATTCCTTCACAAATTAGGATGAAAAACCCCAACAAATGTTGCGGGTTGGCATATATATACGACATTCGCATGCTGCATGCCGCATGCCGCATGCTGCATACCGCGTGTAAGGAATCTTAGCTTAAGATGGTGGGTTGCTGCAAAACCTGTGCTGCTATTACGGTATAGTTGAGGTAAGTAATTGAGTGAGGGGGAGGGGGGAGGGACAAGGACTGACTTAAAGTTGCATAGTCCGATCAAAGTACAAAACTTTCAAAAGCAAAACACTTATTTAGATTTGAACCTACATATCCAATTTAAGCCCCGTTCACACTGGCGAGTTAAAACGATTAATTTAAATCGACTTGTATAGTTCGACTCACATTTGCCGTGTGGACGCTACGCTAATGCGATGTATGTGTGAATCGCTTCATCTAGTTCACTGCAAGTAAACCACCTCGCGAGGTAGTATAGATGAAGCGATGTAGCTGGTTCCTGGGCAGTGATAGTGTAAAATAGCAGTGCTTGCCAGATACAGGCTCAGGTGTAACTATTGCTAGTGCCCAGCAGTGTTAGGGCCTGATTAGGCCGAAATCTATTGAATGCGATCATATTTAACAGAATTACATCCTCAAATAATGAAATTTAATTAAATTAACCCTAAATTCCAAGCGATATTAACGTAGCAGCTACATCGGCGTCGAATCGACTAGTGAAAACTAAACAAATAGCAGTGCTCGCCAGATACAGATGGGGGTACTTGCTCATGCGCAGACATCGATTTCCGCCTTAAACAGCTCCATGTGTGGACACGACACTAGTTCGCCTCATCTAGTTCGCCGTATCTAGTTCGGCCTAAAGTTGTGCTGTGTGAACGGGGCTTAAGATACTGATGCAATTATTAAGTATTTGTTGCTGCATAGAAAGGCACACTAATGGCTGGCGCACACCTCCCGTTTACGATTTGCGCGCTAAAACTGACTGCGACTCGTGACCCGTTTACGACTTAAAATTGGCCGATTCATTTTTCGAATCTTATAAGATTCCAGTTTTAAGCCCTAAAACTGAGTTTTAAGTCGTAAATCGCAAGGCTCTGGTGTGCACACCTAACGACTAAAACCCAGTTTTATGCGCGAAACGGGCAGTTTTAGGTCGTAAATGGGAGGTGTGCACCAGCGTTAAGTCAATTTAATAGAAGTGTTACTGCTTAAGCCTTTGGGATCAGAGTTTTGACAAGCTTGCCAAAAATAGTACTGCATGCCTAAGCCCTGGTCACATACATGTTAGTGAACGTAGTTGAACGTAGTTGAACGTAGGATAGATTAACATGGATCAAACGTGGTGTAAGTACATTAAACAACGGTGAAAAATGTTAAGGTACGGCAGGTTTTGGTACTGATAAATACGTTATGGCACGGATGCTGGTATGTTCAACTACGGTCAACTGTGTTCAACTATGTTCAACCATGTTCAACTATGTTCAACCACGTTCAACCACATTCAACTATGTTCAACTATGTTCAACTACATTCAACTATGTTCAACTATGTTCAACTATGTTCAACTACGTTCAACCACGTTCAACCATGTTCATCTATGTTCAACTATGTTCAACTACGTTCAACTACGTTCAACTATGTTCAACTACGTTCAACTATGTTCAACTATATTCAACTACATTCAACCACATTCAACGTATATTAGCCTCCACAACAGTCAACTACGTTCAAATATGTCCAAGTATGCAAAGTATGCTAGAGTACGCTGGAGTATGCTAGAGTATGCTAGAGTACATTTAGAGTACGGAGACTTCGCGACAGTATGTTAGCCTCTAATGTAGCGTTCTTTAGAACATGTCCACACATTAAATTGGAACTCACGGCCCACCCACTTTATTATTACCAAGTTAGCATGATGGAGAAGTATGTGAAGTTATAGTGCTGCCCCACTGAGGGACCAGACCACCAGCAATCATCATGATTATCCTAACACTGAGCCAACCATTTCTCACCCTATCCTAATAATGCAGAGCGCCTGGCTAAGAAGCAACAAGTATCAATTTTTTAATTCATTGATTTGACTCGACCCATGGGTTTGAATTCCACGATCTACCAAAATTGGAGACGGACGCTCAACTCATTCGGCCATCCGGGTCTTTTCATCTTACGCTCATAAATATCTTTGGAACAAACTATGGTTGGAAGTCCAATGCGCAAATGATTCAGTTGTGACAAAGGATTTATTCCGATGAATGAGAACAAAAATGTCTGCAACAAAGAGAAGCATTAATAAATAACAAGAATAAAACATTTGTTTTTGCTTACTGTCGGCGACCAGACAGCATGGCCGAATGAGTTGAGCATCCATCTCCCATTTTGGTAGATCCCTGGTCGAGTCAAACCAATGAGTTAAAAATTGACACTTTGCACTACCTAGCCAGGCGCTCGGCATTATTAGGATAGGGCAAGGACTGGTTAGCTCAGTGTCAGGATAATGTGACTGAGTGAGATAGAAGGTCATGGTGCCGGTGGACTGGTCTCCCAATTGCAATGAGTGCGCACTGTCACAAATCAGTACCTGTCATGATATGACCATATACGTTGCCAGGACGTAAAGCTCCAACAACCAACCAGAAAATGACAGAAACTCAAAATCATCGGACTATGCAACTTTTATGTTAGAGGGAGCAGGACATAGCTCAGGCGGTAGAGTGTCCACCTGTGATGGTATGGGTCATCCGATAAGATCCTGCTCAGTGGACACATTAACAGTTTGGGCTATTTTCTGTTCCGACCAGTGCTCCACAACTGGTTCATCAAAGGCTGTGGTATGTGCTGTTCTGTCTGTGGGAAAGTGCATATAAAATACCCCTTGTTGCTTATCGGAAAGAGTAGCCTATCTGGCAGCAGCAGGTTTACTCTGAAGAAATATGTCAGAATGACCATATGTTTGACGTCCAATAGCCGATGATAAAAATCAATGTGCTCCAGAGGCGTCGTTAAATAAAACAAATCTTCCTCTTTTGTTAGTCGCAACAACAAAATACGCTAATAAATATCTTTCGAACAAACTCCAGCCCGAAGACGAACACCGCACCCTTGATTCAGTCCTGAAAAAAGGATTTATTCCGATGAATAAGAACAAAAATGTCTGCAACAAGAACAAACAAAATAATATATATTAATAAATAGCAAGAACAAAAAATGTAGTGTGTAGGACTGTAGCCAAAATGCCTTGTTCGACAGGACGTGAAACACCAGGGACCTAGCCGAACACTTCCTGACCTTACACCGTCCCGCCTCGGGGTGCACGGTCCATATCGGTGGCAAGTACCCAAAATGTGTACATAAAATGTGTGAACACGGTACCCAGCGCCTAAGTACAGCCAAAGACCCTATAATACTAAGACGGCTCACTCCCTATCTCTCCCATGGTAATGTAAATCTTGCAGTGCCACCTTGTGGTGGGTTTGATCAGCCCGGCTGCTGGTTGGTGTTTCACATGTAAACACATACAATTATATTATACATGAGATAGGTAAGTATGAATACACATCAATATGAAATTGCTATGAACAAACACACATCATCATCAGCATTATCATCATCATCATCATCGCCATCATCACACATCTTTCACATTCATATATACATTTATACATATAATATAGCACCTGTTTAACCAAGAACAGCCAGCGCACCAAGTGGTTGGTTTGATCATTTTGATTACACAGTACAGGCTGAGTGAGCCGTCTTAGATTATAGGGTCTTTGGTACAGCACAGGGACGCACTGGTTTGATCGATAGAGCGCAGGGAATGTACGGGAGTTAGAGAATCCCGGCCGAGTTAAAGTTGCATAGTCCGATGGTTTTGAGTTTCTCTCATTTTCTGAGATAAACATATTAGGTTGTTCATTATAATCTACCTTACGTTAGTTTGAAGTAACCTTTATTTTAAATCGCTAACTTTTGAGATATTTTAAATGGAACCATCCTAAATTAATTTTGGCAAGCTTGCCAAAACTCTGACACCATAGGCTTCTGCAGTAACAGGTTCTATTAATTGACTCAATATCCCCTTATGTGTGACGACAAATGTTTAATAAGTGCACCAGCATCTAAGTTAGATATGTAGAATCAAATCTAGATAATTGTTTTGGTTTTGAAAATGTTATGTTTTCATCGGACTATGCGGCTTTAAATCAATGACCTATGCTTGTCGCTAGGTAATCTGGCATAGGCATTACTAGGATAGGGCAAGGACTGGTTAGCTCAGTGTCAGGATTATCCTCTCCTCCCCCTCTCCCATCCCCTCCTCTTCCCTTCCTCCTCACCTCCTCCCCTATCCCCCTCCCCTGCCCCGCCCCCTCCCAGCTCCCAGCTCCCCTCCCCCTCGCTTCCCACCCTACCCCCTCTCCCCTCCTCTCTCCCCTCCACCTCCCCTCCTCTACTCCCTCCCCCTCCCCCTCTCTAACCCCTCCCCCCCCTCCTCCCTTCTCCTCGACAGCGCTTCCCCTCCCCTCCCCTTGTCTCATACCCTCTCCTCCTCTCCCTCAATCCCCCTCCCCTGCCCTCCCTCCCTCCCTGTCCCTCATCTTTCTCTTCCCCCTCTCATATTCCCCCTCTTCCATCTCCCCCTCACTCCTTCTTCACTCCCCTCCCTCCCCATCCGCTCGCTCCTTCCCTCCTCCTCTCCATCTCTCCCTCTTCTCCCTCCCTCCCCTGGTTTCCACTATCCACCCTTGCCCTCCCTCTCGGCCCCCTTCCTTTCACCCTAACCTAGACCCTCTCCTCCCTTCTTTCCTTCTCCTCACCATCGCCTCCTCCTCTTCCCTCCCCCTCCCCTCCCATTCCCGTTTCCCCTACTCCGCTTCGTCCCAGCTGTCCTCCCCCATCCTCCTCTCACTCACCCCTCTCGCTTCCTCTCCCTTCATTTCTCTCCCAATCCTCTCTCCCCATCCTCCCCTCATCCATTCTCCTTCCCTTCCCCTCTCATCCCCTCCCCTTCCCTCCTCTTCCTCCTCCCTCCTCCCTCCTCTCCCTCGTATCCATCCCATCCCTCATATTCCCCCTTCCCCTTCCTCCCCTCCCCTCCCCCCTCCCCTACCCTTCCCATCCACCCCTCCCTCCTCCCCCCTCCCCTCCCCCCCTCCCCTCCCCCCCTCCCATACCCTACCCTTCCTCCTCCCCTCCTCTCCTCCCCCTCCCTCCCCTCCCCTCTCCCTCCCCTCCCCCTTCCCCTACCCTTCCCCTCCCCCTCCTCCCCTCCCCCCACTCCCCTCCCCCCTCCTCCCTCACACTCCCCTCCCATACCCTCCCTCCCCTCCTCCCTTCCTCCCTCTCCTCCCTCTCCCTTCCCCCCCTCCTCCCTCCCCCTCCCTACCCTCCCCTCCCATGAGTATCATTATGGACCCTCCCGGTCGTGTGCTGTCGAGGTTAACCAAGGACAAGCTGTCAACAGACAATGTCATGCCAGGCACCAGGCAACACTTCAACAACTTGTCCCATTCAATGCCTGCCTCTAACCGGCCCGATATGACAATCTATCAACACGCACAATGTCACGCCAGGTACCAGCCAACACTTTGTCTGTATGTGTAATTCCATCATTCAATGCCTGCCCCTAACCGGCCCGATATAACCCTCTCACCACTTCATATCTGTATGTGACTACCTGATTCAATGCCTGCCTCTAACTGGCCCGATATAACCATCTCACCACTTCATTTCTGTGTGTAAATGCTCATTCAATGCCAGCCTATAACCAGCCCGAAATAACCCTCTCACCACTTTATCTCTGTATGTAACTGCCTCATTCAATGCCTGCCTCTAACTAGCCCGATATAACCCTCTCATCACTTCATCTCTCTATGTAACTACCTCATTCAATGCCTGCCTCTAACCGGCCCGATATAACCCTCTCACCACTTCATCTCTGTATGTAGCTACCTCATTCAATGCCTGCCTCTAACCAACCCGATTTAACCCTCTCACCACTTCATCTTTGTATGTAACTTCCTCATTCAATGCCAGCCTCTAACCGGCCCGACATAACCCTCTCACCACTTCATCTCTGTATGTAACTGCCTCATTCAATGCCTGCCTCTAACTAGCTCGATCTAACTCTCTCACCACTTCATCTCTATGTAACTGCCTCATTCAATGCCTACCTCTAACCGGCCCGATATCACACGCTGTAAGCAGACACGATGTCATGCCGGGCACCAGCCAACACTTTGTCTATATGTGAAGAGTTCATGCGCATCAAATTTTCAAAAACAAAGCAATTACAGTAAAACCTCTCTAAATTGACCGACCATGGGACTGACTTTAAATGGTCCATTTAGGGAGGTGGTCAGTTTAGGGAGTTTTTGTTGTTGTTACAATGCTATTGCATGGGTGATCGTTTGGGGCCCAAATAAAGCGATCGATATAGGGGAGTGGTCAATCTGTGGAGGTGGTAGGTTAGAGAGATTCTACATATCTAACTTAGATCATCATCATCATCATGCTGTCGGTCGCGATCCGACAAAGACTGCTTTCATTACTTGACTGCTGCTCTCCATTTAGCTCTCTGCTGTGAGAGTTGCGTCCATGAGTCGGTATTAATGTCTCTCAGCTTCAGGTTTCTCTTGATGGTATCCTTGAACCGGAGACGAGGGCGCCCTCTCTTTCTGTAACCAGAAGACAGTTGAGAATAGAGGATCTGCTTTGGTAGCGCGTCCTAACTTAGTAACCAACTTAGATACTGTTGCCTTTATTACACATTAATTTCTGTTGCCATGTAGAAGGGAATGTTGAGTCAATTGAATAGAACCTGTTACCGCAGAAGCCGATGGGGTTGGCGTGCTTGCCTAAAGTAATTTTACATGTTTGCATTTAAAATATCTTAAAAGTCAGCCATTTTAGATAGAAGTTACTTCAAACTAAAGTAAGGTAGATTATAACAATCAATTTAATGTACTTATCTCAGACCAAAATGAGACAAATGCAAAACCATCGGACTATGCAAATTTAATTAATACATTTGTTCCAGCTGTTGTGGTGGCTGAATCGGTAGAGCACAGGGTGTCCCTTTGGAAAGTCAGGATTTCAAATCCCAGCCCAGTCAAACCAATAACTTACAAAATTTATACTTGTCACTACCTAGTCAGGTGCCCGGCATAAATAGGGTAGGACAAGGACTGGTTAGCTCAATAACAGGATAATGCGACTGAGTGGGACATCACATCATGGTGCCAGTGGCCTGGTTTCACAGTAGGGCAGCACTATAAAGTCATCATGAGTGTGCACTGTCACAAGTCGGTACCCATCCTGGTATAACCGTAGATGTTGCTAGGATATAAATCCCCAACTAATAACAAACTGAACGACATGGCTGAATGGGTAGTGAGTCCAGGTCCCATGTTGCAGATCATAATGTAAAATATTCCGATGTAATGCATTGGTGGGGGAATGCAAATGTTCTATTGCTGATCAGGTATATGTGACCAGGTGCATCTATGTGTATATGTAGGTGCTGGTGGTGCTTGATTGATAGGTAAATAGACATAGTGATGCTGGCAGGACTGTGTGTAAGGGGCACTCAGAGCCTACCCCCTCCCCCCTCTGCTAGTCAGGATCACCACACTCAGGCTCAAGGCAGGTGGTGGCCAGGGGATCGACACAGCTTGGTGGTGGTGGGCAGATCACTGGTAACCATGGGAACCAGGAATGGTGGATCCCTATTGATAGAGCTAAGAATGCTAGTTTCCCATTGGGGGAAAAGGGTGGGGTGATACTCTATACTGAATCAATGTACCATATAAATAATAAACCAGAGGGCTTGACTCTCTCTCTTCTTTCCCACTTTATACTCTTCCTTTCTCTTTGTCTGTATTGATTTCATTATAGCCTGACTACAGAACCACAGATACGAGCAGTAGACTTTACAATAAGTTCGAAACCCATTCAGGTCAGAACAAAAGATGTACAAAATGTATACTTGTTACTACCTAGCCTGGTGTTCATAACTGAGACATGCCAACAAGCAGTGAAATGAGGAAGACCAATCTTCCACACTGTGAAATTTCCATTGTTTAATCAACTGATTGTTTGGTTGTTAGGGTTTTACATTCCGGCAACATCTAAGGTCATGCCAAGCTGAGTTGCCATTTGTGACAGTGCACACTCAATGGCGACTTCATACTGCTGCCCCACTGGGAGACCAAGCTGCAGTGCCACGACCTAATATCCCACAGTCACATTATTCTGACACAGAGCTAACCAGTCCTTGCCCTATCCTATTAATGCCAAGTGCCAGCCTAGGTAGCGACAAGTATCAATTTGATCAATCAATCATTTGACTCAGCTGGGATTCAAACTCTTATTTTCCATAGGCTGTTTGTGCTCCTCTGATTCGGTCGCCGCATCTGGTTTAAAGTTGCATAGTCCGATGGTTTTGAATTTCAGTATTTTTTCTGAGATAAATATATTGGATCGATCACTCATATCTACTTTACATTAGTTCAAAGTTACTTTTATTTTAAATGGTAAACTTTTGAGATATTTGGAGTGCAAACATGGAAAATTAGTTTTGGCAAGCTTGCCAAACCTCTGACACCATAGACTTCTGCAGCAACAGGTTCTATTAAATTGACTCAGTATTGCCTTCTACGCAGAAACAAATGCATCAGTATCTAAGTTAGATATGTCAAATCAAATCTAGATAATTGGTTTGGTTTTGAAAATTTGATCGGGGTATGCAGCTTTAATCAATTGATGTAAAGCACACATTAACAAGTTTTCCGGATCATTTTAGATGACCTTAAAGGCCTTGAGGCGTATGTCTGTCTGTAAGTGCATAGCTTTGATGTATGTCTATTTCAAGGATTTCATGAATTAAAAATTGAACAGGAACATGGGAGCGAGAAGATTGGATGCACGCTATTGGTTCACAACTGGGATGGAGTGAGGGGCAGTGGGGGGCTGTGGGGGGATGTGGGGGCAGTGGGGGGCTGTGGGGGGACTGTGGGGTAGAACACCAGTGATCGGGAGGTAGCTCAGGCAGTAGCGTGTCCACCTGCGAAGGTGTGGATCATCCGTTTGAACCTGCTCAGTTGACACATTTGCAGTTTGAGTTATTTCCCGTTGCAACCGGTGGTCTACAACTGGTACATCAAAGGCTGTGGTATGTGCTGTCCTGCCTGTAGGAAAGTGTATATAAAAGACCCCTTGCTGCTTATCGGAAAGAGTAGCCTATGTGGCGGCAGCAGGTTTCCTCCTGAGAAATATTTCAGAATGACCATATGTTTGAGGTCCAATAGCCGATGATAAAAATCAATGTGCTCTAGAGGCGTTGTTAAATATAACAAGCTTTACTGTACTTTGGGGGTAGAACACCAGGTGCGAGAGCTGAATCAGTAGAGCACTGGCCACGCTTGTGGAAGGTCAGGAGTTTGGTCCTCGGTCGAGTGAAACCAATGACTTATCAAATTTATACTTATCGCTTCCTAGCCTGGCACTCAGCATTAATAGGATAGGGCAAAGACTGGTTAGTTGAGTGAGTCACTGTCAGGATAATGTGACTGAGTGGGATATTGGGTCATGGTGGCAGCAGTATGCCTGATTTCCCAGGGCAGAACTATTATTAAGGCGCTATGAGTGTGCACTGTCACAAGTCGGTACCCAGCCTGATATTACCATAGATTTTGCCAGGATGTAAAACTCCAACAATGAACCTGGGTTAGAGTAATAAGGGGGAGGGATTGTTGGTACTCGTAACAGTTCAAATAGAATGAACAACGGAATGGGAGCATTTGAAAAGGGAGTGGGTGGGAGAGAAAAAAGGGGAGAGGTTGTGAAGCAGGGAGAAGGGAGGAGAATGGGGTGGGGAGGAGGGGAGAGGGGGAGAGGGGGAGAGGGGGAGAGGAGGAGGGGAGGGGGAGGGGAAGAGGGGGAGAGGGGGAAAGGGGAGGTGGGGAGGGGGGAGAGGGGGGAGAGGGGGGAGAGGGGGGAGAGGGGTGAGAGCGGGGAGAGGGGGAGAGGGGGAGAGGGGGAAGAGGGGAGACGGGGAGAGGGGGAGAGGGGAGAGGGGGAGAGGGGGGAATTGGAGAAGGGGATAAGTGAGGAAAATGGGGGAAGGGGGAGGGGAGAGGGGGAGAGAGGGAGAAGAGCAGAAGGGGACGAAGGGGAAGAAGGGGAAGAAGGGGAGGAGGGAGAAGGGGAGGAGGGGAGGAGGGGAGGAGGGAGGAGGGCAGAAAGGCAGAAGGACAGAAGGGAAGAAGGCATGGAGAAGGGCATTAAGCAGCGCATTGCTGGAGGTTGAGGGAAGGCAAGTGGAGGGATTGGAAGGGGAGAGGTTGGAAGTGGAAGGAATAGCAGCGGAGGAATTGGAAGTGAGAGGATTGGAAGTGGGTGGGGTGGGGGGTTGGAAGTGGTATATATTGGAAGTGGGGGTTGGAATTATGGTGATTGGAATTGGGAGGGATTGGAAGGGATTGGAAGTGGGAGGGATTGAAAGTGGGGATTGGAAGTGGGGATTGGAAGTGGGGGATTGGAAGTCGGGATTGGAAGTAGGGATTGGAAGTGGGGGGGGGGTTGGAAGTGGGGATTGGAAGTGGAAAGGATTGGAAGTGGCGGGACTGGAGCAGGAAATGGAGCGGTTTTGGAAAATGGAGCGATGGGAAGGGGACATGTTTTGGAAGGGAAGCGAAGAGCGAAGAGCGAAGAGCGAAGGGCGAAGAGCAAAGAGTGAAGAGCAAAGAGTGAAGAGTGAAGAGCGAAGAGCGATAAGGAGGAAAGCGACTAATGGAGGTTGCTGGGAATAGGGAGAGAGAGACGAGAGGAATGTAAAGTGAGGGGTGCCTGAGGTGCAGGAGCCTAATTCTCTGGTGGAGGGTGAAGTGCTGCTGCTAATTTGCCAGTCCCGGTAGAGGGAGCCACCTCCTGCTCAGCCTCTCCGAGTGACTAAGATCTATTTCTGTCATGTCTGCATTTCGTTAGGGAGGATGCCTTGGTAATGGCGTCTGACTTGTGGGGGTGGGGAGGGAGGAGGGGGAGGGGAGTAGGGGGGAGTAGATTGGGGGAGTAGTAGGGGAGAGGGAGTAGAGGAGAGGTGGGAGTAGAGGGGTAGTAGGTGAGAGGGGGGACGTAGGGGGAGGGGGAGGAGGAGGAGGGGAGTAGGCGGGTAGAGGGGAGTGAGGGAGAGAGGGGGAAGTGAGGGGAGTAGAGGGGAGGGTGGTGTAGGTGGGAGAGTGGTGGAGGAGGTGAAGGGGAAGTAGGGGGGGGTTGAGGGGAGTGAGGGAGAAGGGGGAGTGAGAGAGATAGAGGTGGGGTGGAGTAGGGGAGAGGGGGAGGAGGAGAGGGGAAGTAGGGGTAGAGGGGAGTGAGAAGTAGGGGGGGTTAGGGGGAGATGAGGGGGAGAGTGGGAGGAGGGAGTAGGGGGACGGGGTGGGTTGGGGAGTAGGGGGGAGGAGGGGGGGGGAGTAGAGGGGGAGAGGGGAGGAGGGGAGTAGAGGGGGGAGTGAGGGAGTAGAGGGGGAGGGGGGAGTGAGGGTGTAGAAGGGAGGGGGGGTGGGGGGGGTAGAGGGGAGAGGAGGGAGGGAGAGGGAGGGGGGTGGGAGTGGGGGGAGTAGAGGGGGAGAGGAGGGAGTAGAGGGGGAGTAGGTGGGAGAGTGGTAGGAGGAGAGGGGAAGTAGGGGGGTAGAGGGGGGTGAGGGGGAGAGTGGGAGTAGGGAGTAGGGGGACTGGGTGGGTTGGGGAGTAGGGGGGAGAGGGGGGAGTGAGGGGAGTAGAGGGGAGGGGAGTGAGGGGAGTAGAGGGGAGAGGAGGGAGTAGAGGGGAGGGGGGAGTGAGGGGAGTAGAGTTGGGGGGGGGGGGGTGCTGGGGGTGATGTATTCATTTATATATTATTGATGTCAGTCGATGGAGGATGCTTGGATCATGGCATGTGTAAAGCAGCTGTGACTTGCCTGGCAGCATAGGGTTGGTTTATTGGGGTTGGTTGGTTTATTGGGGTTTTTCGTCCTAGCAATATCCGCTTTGCATCCTTTCAGAGCGAATGGCCGAATGAGTGTTAGTTTGTCTGTTTTTGTTTTAGGTCCTACCGACATTTCAGGTCATATCAGGATGGGTACCGATTTGTGACAGTGCGCACTCATGGCGAATTTATAGTGCTGCCCCACTGGGAGACCAGGGCACCGGCACCATGACCCGATATCCCATACAGTCAATTTATCCTGATACTGTGTGAATGCATCCCTTGTCCTATCCTATTTAATGCTGAGTGCCAGGCTAGGGAGTGACAAGTTTCAATTTTATAAGTCATTGAACAATTTTATAAGTCATTGAATCGAACTCCCGATCTCTCCCACGGGAGGCCTGCGCTCTACCGATTCGGTCGCCGCGTCAGATGCTGCCACATGGGACGGAAGCGTTCAACTTACAATTATTAGTTTCGGCATAAGTATTTGTCGCCAAGGTGAAGGTGCATGACCTCCTTTGGTTTAACCTGAACAAAAAATAATCTCATGTAGCGCTTCACCGAGTTGTTTCATGACAGGACGATGAGCATATGGCCTAAATTACCCGGCCATGGCGTATTTGTCCTACATTGATAACTTACGGCTCTTTGATGTGGGTGAAGGTGGATATTTATGGAGCGTCGGCTGCGAGCTCCCGATAACTCTTTCTGTCTTGTTCAATCAAGATGAGAGCTGTCAATGTCGGCTCACAACACGCTGTCAATGGGAAGTGTAATGCAGTGACACCGCAAGAGAGACGGAGGCAAGATCTCATCTCATAAAGAGTGGCTGTGCATAGTACTGACTTATATCAGGGCACACTTATAGTGATTTTATAGTGCTGCCCCATTGGGAAACCAGGCCACTGGCATCATCACGCAATTTCCCACCCCATCATGTTATGCTAATAGTAATACTGAGCGCATCAGTCATTGTTCTATCCTATTAATGTGAGCGCCAGGCCCGGTAGCGACAAATATCAAATTTGTAAGTCGTTGGTTTAACTCGGCTGGATTTCAAACTCACAACCTTCCACAAGTATCAATATTCATCATCGTTGGTTTAACTGCGCTGTATTTCAAATTGGTACGCAGGTATTGCAATACCTCAAGGAGTTTGACGCCCCTGCCCTGCAGAGTTGTAAAGCACTGCCTTGTGGTACAGGTTCTTGACAGAACTGAAGGTTAAGGGAGCAAACCCTGAACAGAAAACCAGGTCACTGTGGCAGCATTAAGGGTGGTTGATGTATGGAACTCCCAACATCTCCCGACCAGCCACTGCAGGGACAAATAGTTTTGCGCCTGTCTCAACATGTTCTTGCTGGTGTGAAACCTCTATTTGCTCCCAGAGAGAGTGCCGCTGGTAACTTGCAAAAGCCAGCTTTCATGAAATGGACTGACTCATAGACATCACTCTCACAGCAGAGAGCTAAATGGAGAGCGGCAGTCAAGTAATGAAAGCAGTCATTGTCTCGCATTGCGACCGACAGCATGATGTTGATTTTAAACTCCTGACCTTCCACATGGGAAGCCTGCGCTTTACCAATTCAGCTACGGCATCTGGTCACACCCGGAGTCGTTTGACTCTCAAACCCCATATCGGGCAATAAGTGCTTATTAATAAAGCTGCATAGTCCGATGAAAGCGTCAAATTTTCAAAACCAAAACACTGATCTAAATTTCATTCTAATACCTATCTAACTTAGATACTGATGAACTTATTAAGCATTTGTCGCCACATAGAAGGGAATACATATCAACTTAATAGAACCTGTTACTGCAGAAGCCTATGGTGTCAGAGTTTTGGCGTGCTTGCCAATAATAATTTGGCATATTGGCACTTCAAATATCTCAAAAGTTTGCCACTTATACTAAAAGTTACTTCAAACTAAAGTAAGATAGATTATAACGATCAACTTAAAATATTTATCTCAGAAAATGACAAAAACTCAAAACCATCGGATTATGAAACTTTATGTTCATGTATATTGCATATACCGTATATATCCCAATAAAAGCACGCTACCCAATGGAAGCACAGCCTCATTTCAAGACTGAAAGCATGCATAAATTTACCATCATATTCAGACTGAATGCACATAAAATAAGACAATCTCACTTTATTTCAGCGGCAGGACAAAAACAAATAAAAATTTACGATCATATTCAGACTAAATGCAGATAAAATAAGACAATCCCACTTTATTTCAGAGGCACGACAAAAATAAATCCATGAAATTCTTTAACTTTGAATAGACGCGCATCCATATGTCTGCACTCGCGCAATGCGCGTCTATTGGGACATATACGGTAGCCAGATATACTAGACATAATTCCATTGTTCGAATGAAAGCTCCAGCAAATGTGGGTTTTTGTTATTGTTTTTCTATTTTCCTCTGAACTATATAGATGAACCCATTTCCTGCCCTGCTCTACAAGTAATGTCACATAATTGTGCTATCCCTAATTTCCGGTCTCCCTTTCAGGTCTCACAGCAGTAAATTAGACCCAATTCAGACACTATAAATCCTGTCCCTATAAATTGCTGTCATTTCGCTCACGACTGATGCTGGACGCGTTGGCCGAATGGGTAAGAGCGTCGGCTGGCTTCCCCTTGTGGAAGGTCATGGGTTTGAATCCCAGCCTATAGAATATACACACAAACAAACCATTGTGTCTATTAAGTACATAGCATCCACTTCCTGTGAAATATTTGGCTATTTCAGTCAAAATATTCCTTACCTGTGACAAATTTTGACTTGTTCTAAATGTCGTCTGCTGCTCTCAATTGTCTTCTGCTTTGGTTGAGTTCTACGAAACATCACCAGGTCCCCAATCATGGTGGTATGTTACCATGCATTATCTACTGGGGTAAGTAGGCCAGGCCTCTCTTGCCAAATCTGACCTCATGTAATTATAATATTTCCCCGAATTCTGATCGAGAGTTTTTTTTGTGTTTTTTGGGGGTACATTAGTTGATTAAGCAGGAGAAATTTCAGTCGCAGACGACTGATCTTCCTCATTCCACTGCTCCTTGCCCTATCCTAGTAATGCCGAGCGTCTGGCTAGGAAGCGACAAGTATCAATTTTTAAGTCATTGGTTTGACTCAACCAGGATTCGAACCCACGATCCCATGATCTACTAACAGGGGAGATGGACGCTCTAACTCATTTGGACATACCTCATGTACACTCACACCCGCTCACACGCACCCTTACACTCTCACACCCTCCACATCGACATTCTCACACCCACCCCACTCACATATCTCACTCACATAGCCCTCACCTCATACCTCAAAGCAATACCCCTGCATACCCCTTAATACCCCACATCAATACCCCTCAATGCCCCTCAATACCTCTCAATGCCCCACAGCAATACCCACAATACCCCTCCATTCCCCACAGCAATACCCCTCAATACCCCTCGGTACCTCTCAATGCCCCACAGCAATACCCACAATACCCCTCCATACCCCACAGCAATACCCCTCCATACCCCTCGGTACCTCTCAATACCCCACAGCAATACCCCTCAATACCCCTCGGTACCTCTCAATACCCCACAGCAATACCCCACAGCAATACCCCTCAATACCCCTCGATACCTCTCAATGCTATTTGCATTACCCCACAGCAATATCCCTCAATACGCCTCGATACCTCTCAATACCCCACAGGAATACCCACAATACCCCTCGATACCTCTCAATGCCCCACAGCAATACTCACAACACCCCTCAATGCCCCACATCAATACACATCTATACCTCTCAATACCTCACAGCAATACCCCACAATAGTCCTCAATATCCCACAATACCCCTCGATACCTCTCGATACCCCATAACAATACCCCTCAATACCCCACAGCAATATCCCTCAATACCCCTCGATACCTCTAAATACCGCACATCAATACCTGCCAATACCTCACAATACCCTCAATACCCCTCAATACCCCTCAATACCCCACAATACCTCACAATACCCCTCAATACTCCTCAATACCCCTCAATACCCCACATCAATACTCCACATCCATACCCCTCCATAGCCCTCAATACCCAACTGCAATAGCCCTCAACAATACCCCTTAATAACCAACAGCAATACCCCTCAATATCTCTCAATACCCCACAGCGATACTCCACAATACCCCTCAATGCCCCTCGATACCTCTCAATACCTCACAGCAATACCCCACAATACCTCACAATACCCTCAATACCTCTTCATATCCCTCAATACCCCACATCAATACCCCATCAATCAATTACCATACCTTACCCCTTAATACCCAACTGCATACCCCTCAATAGCTCTTAATACCACAGCAATACCCCTCAATACCTCTCAATACCCCACATCAATACCCATCCATACCCCTCAATACCCAACTGCAATACACCTCAACAATACCCCTTAATAACCAACAGCAATACCCCTCAATACCTCTCAATACCCCACATCGATACTCCACAATACCCCTCATGCCCTTTGTTTTTTTTTTTTGGTGTGGACCAAATTGCCAACCCCACATGTCTAACCCCTCATATCCCACACCTACATATCCATCCCTACATTGCCCACCCCCATCCCACAAATCCCACATACCCCACATCTCATATACCACCCCTGTTTGGTGTGTGTTTTTTGTTCCACATGCCCCACCCCCACATGCCCCACCCAAATGTCCAACCCCACATGTCACCTCCCACATGTCCCACCCCACATTTCACCCCCCACATGTCCCACCCCCCACATGTCCCACCCCCATATACCCCAGGGCCCGTATGCATGGAGCGGTGTTAGCGAGGCAAACCGCGGTTAGGGCGGGATTTCTGGTTTAGCGCCGAAAAGTCGGTATGCATGGAGCAGTGTTAGACAAACACCGCGCGTTTAAACTCGGAAATTCTAACCCCTGCTCATAGCAGGTTTACAGAGGTGTTAGTGTTAGGTTAGTGTCAGGATGGAGCCCAAATCTATTCAATGCTATCATATTTGACAGAATTAAATACGCAATAAGTGAAATTTTATCAATTTAACCCTAAATTCGAAGCAATATTAACGCTGCCGCCGCAGAGGCGGCAATATTAATATTGTCGAATCGA
>CM059202.1:8347926-8370601 GCA_030323885.1 Branchipolynoe longqiensis | reverse complement strand
CTCTGACTCAGACTCTCCGTTCGGTGAAGTATCCATTATGACCCAGTTAAAGGACAATTTAATGTGAGGCCCATATATGCCATCCATTAAGGTGGTTGGTTGTTGGAGTTTAGCATCCTTGCAACATCTAAGGTCATATGAAAGCTTGTTTTATTTAATGACGTCTCTAGAGCACATTGACTTTCATCATCACCTATTGGATGTCAAAGATATGGTCATTCTGACATATTTCTTTGGAGGAAACCCACTGCCGACACATAGGCTACTCTTTCCAATAAGCAACAAGGGGTCTGTTATATGCACTTTCCCACAGACAGGACAGCACATACCACAGCCTTTAATGAACCAGTTGTTGACCACTGGTTGGAATGGAAAATAACCCAAACTGCAAATATGTGTCCACTGAGCAGGATAGATCGGATGACCCACACCTTCACAGGTGGACACTCTACCGCCTGAGCTACGTCCCGCTCCCCCTGCTGACCAGCTGCATTTGCTTACCTGTCCCCACAAGCAGTAGGGCTCCAAGGCGCTCTAACTGCGCCACACAGAACCTTCCAGAATCAGCACACAATAGATTCACCTTCAACGCTTATATAATACTTGCATAAAGGTAAACATTTATACATACACATAAATGCCGAACATAAATTACAAAATGGTGGATTAACAAGAATGCAGTTACAGGCTTATAAATGCAAGTAAAAGGGTTTATATCTAATTAAAGTTGCATAGTCCCATGGTTTTGATTATCTGTCATTTTTCTGAGATAAATACATTGAATTGATTGTAATGAGATATATGGTTCTTTACTTTGAAGTAACTTTTATTTTAAATGGCTAATTTTTTTTTATATTTGAAATGTAAACATGTCAAATTAGTTTTGGCAAGCATGCCAAAAATCTGACAGCATAGGCTTCTGCAGTAACAAGTTCTATTAAATTGGCTCAATGTTCCCTTCTATGTCACAACGAATGAAGAGTTCAGGCGCAAAACTACGTAAACGGCAATCCAGAAATGGAGATAAACATTGGAATCAAACCTTCAACAAGTTTTTTTTTTTATATTCCTTCTTTTTTGTTCATTGCTCCATAAGCATATGACCATATGAAAAGTGGAATTGGTGAGAATTAAAATTGTTTTCAAGTAAAAATCTGTTATGTAAACTACATTTTTGGATTGGCGTTTACATGGTTTTGCACCTGACCTCTTCTAATCTTAATAAATGCCTTAGTATCTACGTTAGATGTATATAGAATCAAATCTAGATAAATGCTTTAGTTTGAAAAGTTGATGCTTCATCAGACTATGCAGCGTCAATGTGAACCCATAGTTGTACATCATCAAACAAAGTAATAATATTCCGTAACTGTTGTTGAGTGCAATTGTAAAAATGTATGGTCTTTCGGTCGTGATAGCTGAGTTTGGATTCAAATCAATATCTCGGGCGATGGAGTTGGGGACCATTGCTATGTAATAGTGATGCAATGTGTGCCCACTCGCTGTGTGACATGGAAATAACTATGTGTAAATGTTATGATGCGCGGTGACCGGGATTGCGGTATGATGTCCGGATATTAAGATACGGTGACTAATTACAGGAATGTTCACCCTTGAACTCCTTGCAATTGCTGGACAGACACACACACACTCTAGAGACACCAAAGGAAGCAGTTCACCTCTACGACTTAGGTTCAATGGGCTGTAGGCACAGATTTTGAATGAACAAGCAGAAGCTATGTGGGTCTGTGCAGCAGGTTGTAAGTGAGTCAGGGTGGCAGGTCACTAGTAGGTGAACAAGAGTTGTAGCAACAAAGCTCAACCTTATCACTGTCAATCTTGCATGACTTGCCTCCCTTTCTTTCTTATGAGTTGTGTATTGGTATTTAGTGGGGGGAGACGGGCAGACAGTTGCCAGGATCCTCATGATAGTAGTGAGTTTAAGTAGAGTAACTGAGAGTCGCCACAAACCCCAGTGATTCTTCACAACGTTGTTTTATAGTTCACCAACTCAAATGCATTGGTAGTGGGTGGGTGGGTGGAAAAGAAGAGATGCTGCGCCGTTGGCGATCAATGGGCGAGTGCTTAAAGTTGCATAGTCCGATGGTATAAACATATTTTCAAAACTAAAACACTTACCTAGATTTAATCCTACATATCTCACGTAGATACTGGTGCCCACACTAATCAATTGGTGCTGTATTTATGGAATACATCTGATTTGTACATTCACACCACTGCGAGGGGAAGCCATGTTCCTCAGAACTCACTTTCTAAGATGCAGGTCAATCTTGTGACCTCTCTGAGACTCTTGGTGGTCATGGCCTAGTTTCACACCAGGTCAGGTATTTTTGCTTTGTTGTATGTTCAGCGGAGCTTCTGTTATCTGCTTTTCTTCTCATTAGCTAGATTATAAGTTGTATTATCTCACTCAATTGATAGTTAACATTATAAAGTGTCACTGATATTGAACTGAAAGTGTAGGAATCAGGATGTTTACTCCATGCCAGTATTCTCGATGTCGGTGTGATATCACCATGGCAGGGGTGACAGCCCTGGCAATGACTCGTGAAGGGTAATTTGTGCCGCAGCAATGCTATGTCTATGCAGAGCATTTATTTTTGCAAAATAAATTTAAAAGCTTTCATTGGGGCGATTAAAAAGATCTTAATGCGCGATTGAAGATATATAAATTCCACAACTGGCAGAAGTTATGTTTACTGCTTACAAGTTGTGAGTTCAGTATGGTAATGAGGTCAGTACACCATGTGACCATGACGAGATTGGGAATGGTGTCACAGCCTTGCCGAAATTATTTTGAATGCATTTACTTCAAATATCTTCAAAATGACTTGGCTGTCATCAAAACCAACTCAGGGGAATGATAAGTAGATCATAACGATCAATTTAATATATTTATCTCAAAAGGTTTGGGAAAACTCACAAGTCATCGGACTATGCAACTTTAAGCGGGAGGCCGCTGGTGGCGAGGAAGAGGGTGAGGGTGGTCAGCTTGTAAAATTTTCCGATATTTGAGATATGGGCTATGGAGAACTACTCTATAATAAATTGCAAATGGTCTATATAATGGTAGATGGTATGTAAAACCAAAGGCATATAAGGTATATGTGGAGTTGGTGATCCATTACTAATTAAAGATAGAAATTGTATATCAATATAGATAGTGAGAGAGGGTCACTTCTTGACCTGAGAGAGGGTCACTTCTTGACTTGTGAGAGAGTCTTTGGAACTCTCCTCACATACCCCCTCCCCCCCAAGTGTTATTTACGGATCACTGCACACCAGACACAACAGGGCACTGTAGCCAGACATAACCATGCCTTGGTTACAAGGATATTGAATGTTCATTGGTTGAATAAGAATGCCTGTTGGTGATTGGAGGGATTAATCAGGTGTGTACAGCCATCTTGGATTCTAAAAGCTATATATATAATAAACTAAGCAAGCTCCTTCTGGTTCCTTCTGCACACTCTATATCTTGCCTTCCTTCTCTATACTTGCCTGTAGTGATTTCCTATTTAACCTGCCTAGACAACTACAGCTGCCGGCCATCGACTTTACAAGCTGATTGGTTGATGGGGTGTTAGGCAGGCCAATCAGGGATGGTTAGTAGGGCTGATTGGCAGGTGGGGGGGGGCTGCTTCACTGTTCTCCAAGCCCCCAATAATGATAGCAAATGAGCGCGTCCAACTCATTTAACCCAAGTTGCTCATCTTAGTTAGTTGCTGTTCGATGTATTCGCTTAATGATTAAATCAAATGGTGCATCTTCGAGTCGCTGTTCAATGTTTTCGCTAATGATTTTTATTTTTTATTTTTTGGTCCATTAGTTGCTTAAGAAGGGGAAATTTCAGTCATAGACGACTGGTCTTCCTCATTCCACTGCTGGTCGATAGAAAGCCCGAGCCTACACTTTTACCGACCCAAGGGATTTTTAACCTCCCACACCACATAGACATGGTATGAGAGCAACCGGCCTTTGATGACGCTGTAAGTTATGTACAGCTGTGGAAATCCAAATTGGCAGAGCTGGGGGCACAGGGAATCCAATGGTGCATCTTCGAGTTACTGCTGACTGTATTCGATTAATGATTAAATCAAATGGTGCATCTTTGAGTCGCTGCTCACTGTTTTTCCTTAATGATTAAATCAAATCATGCATCTTCGAGTCGCTGTCCGATGTATTCGCTTAATGATTAAATCCAATGGTGCATCTTCTAGTCGCTGCTGACTGTATTTGATTAATGATTAAATCAAATGGTGCATCTTTGAGATGCTGCTCAATGTTTTCCCTTAATTAAATCAAATGATGCATCTTTGAGTCGCTGCTCACTGAATAGGCTTAATGATTAAATCAAATGGTGCATCTTCGAGTCGCTGTTCAATATTTTCCATTAATGATTAAACCAAACCGCTCATCTTGGAGTGGCTGCTTAATCGAAAGCCAATTTGTTTCTTGGGGTTTTATGTCTTAGAAACATCGACGGTCACAATAGTGACGGTAACAACTTGTGACAGTACCCACTGAAAAGAAACAATTAATGGCCGATTTCCCCAAGGATCACCTCTGGACAGTAGATGCCCATTCCATATAATAGATCATTATCTCCTTTGCATCTAGCGAACATAAACACACAAAGGAACATGCATAAACACACAGACAAACCCACCTGGCAATAAACAAACACACAGAACACACAAACCCAACAATAAACACACGCTAATATAAACAAACACATGCCAACACAAACATGCAAACAAACACAAACAAGCCTGCAAGCAAACACAAACAAGCATGGAAACACACACAAACACACACAGCCACAAACAAACACACACATAGATTGATTGATTGATTGGTGGTTGCTTTATGCCGTGTCGGCAGCATAGGCCATATTCACGGCGAGAAATGTTTGTTTTTTGTTCAAACCATCGCTTTTACATGTAAAAGCAGACAATCAATTATGTGCCAATAGACACTCATTAAATTAGAAAGCTCACAATCATATATTTGTGGTCAAGGGAAACAAATTCCCATAGAAAAAGAAAAGTTTTATTAATAATTGATAGAATCTATTTAGTAAACTATATGAGGTGGTACAGTCCAGCTGCCCTCAAAAAGGCTAAAATGTTTTCCTGTTTTACCTTAGTAAAAAGGTCATGCATACACCCACACATAGAACAATGCCCTTAGTGTCGCTACCAATACCACCAACCAAAACCGCAACAATCACGAAAAGTGGCCTAATGCCGGAACTGTGGTGTTTTGGGGAGCATTATGTGTAGGACACTGAGCACCTAATGCAACTGCCACTCAGAGACGCACGGCGCCGTCTTACTAACACTCCACCCACCATCACAGGTTGGTTGTACTAACACTGCACCCAACATCACAGATTGTACTAACACTGCACCCAACATCGCAGGTTGTACTAACACTCCACCCAACATCACAGGTTGTACTAATACTCCACCCAACATCACAGGTTGTACTAACACTCCACCCAACATCACCTGTTGGTTCTACTAACACTCCACCCAACATCACAGGTTGGTTGTACTAATACTCCACCCAACATCACAGGTTGGTTGTACTAACACTCCACCCAACATCACAGGTTGGTTGTACTAACACTCCACCCACCATCACAGGTTGGTTGTACTAACACTCCACCCAACATCACAGGTTGATTTTACTAACACTCCACCCAACATCACAGGTTGGTTGTACTAACACTCCACCCGACATCACAGGTTGATTGTACTAACACTCCACCCAACATCACAGGTTTGTTGTACTAACACTCCACCTAACATCACAGGTGTGTTGTACTAACACTCCACCCAACATCACAGGTTGGTTGTACTAACACTCCACCCAACATCACAGGTTGGTTGTACTAACACTCCACCCAACATCACAGGTTGGTTGTACTAACACTCCACCCAACATCACAGGTTGGTTTTACTAACACTCCACCCAACATCACAGGTTGGTTGTACTAACACTCCACCCAACAGCACATCTTGGTCGTACTAACACTCCACCCAACATCACAGTTTGTACTAACACTCCACCCAACATCACAGGTTGGTTCTACTAACACCCCATCCAACATCACAGGTTGGTTGTACTAACACTCCACCAAACATCACATGTTGGTTGTACTAACACTCCACCCAACATCACTGGTTGGTTGTACTAACACTCCACCCAACATCACAGGTTGTACTAACACTCCACCCAACATCACTGGTTGGTTGTACTAACACTCCACCCCACATCACAGGTTGGTTGTACTAACACTCCACCCAACATCACATGTTGTTTGTACTAACACTCCACCGAACATCACAGGTTGGTTGTACTAACACTCCACCAAACATCACAGGTTGGTTTTACTAACACTCCACCGACCATCACAGGTTGGTTGTACTAACACTCCACCCAACATCACACCTTGGTTGTACTAACACTCCACCCAACATCACGGGTTGGTTGTACTAACACTCCACCCACCATCACAGCTTGGTTGTACTAACACTCCACCCAACATCACAGGTTGTACTAACACTCCACCCAACATCACAGGTTGTCCTAACACTCCACCTAACATCACAGGTTGGTTGTACTAACACTCCACCCAACATCACAGGTTGTACTAACACTCCACCCAACATCACTGGTTGGTTTTAGTAACACTCCACCCAACATCACAGGTTGATTGTACTAACAGTAACACTCCACCCAACATCACATGTTGGTTGTTAGAGTTTTACATCCTGGCAACATCTAAATTCATATCAGGACAGGTACCTACGGACTTGTGACAGTGCATACTAATGACGACTTCGTAATGCTGCTCGTAGTGGTTTGACTCGACTGGGAATTGAACTCCTGACCTTCCGCATGGGAAGTCTGCGCTCTACCGATTCGGCCACCTGTCCGGTCCAATGGAACAGAGAGGAAAATCAACAACCCACTTTACAGTGCGATATTTGTATATACGCATGTGGGAAGCGGAAGGTCTGAAGTTCGAATCCCAGCTGGATCAAACGATGACTTACCGAATTGATACTTGTCGCTTCCTAGCCTGGCACTCGGCGTTAATAGGATAGGGCAAAGACTGGTTAGCACAGTGTCAGGATAATATGACCAAGTGGGATATCTGTTCATGGTGCTGGCAGCCTGATTTCCCTATGGGGCAGCACTAGAAAATTGCTGTGAGAGTGCAGTTACTATTGTCGTGGGGGTGATGAAAATGGGAAATATTGCACCTAGAGCGGCACTCGAACCCACATCTCTTTGCATTCCGGGCCAGTGTGCTAACCATTAGACCACCTAGGCTCCCTGATATCACCATACTACCCACGCCTACCTGTCTATGTGGTTACTTGCCTGAGTGGTCAGTGCAGACCACTACACTCGTCCCCCTGGAATTGTAAGTCTTGTAATGCTTACAATTACATACATACAGGCAACGCACTTACACATTCATACACAGGGTAGGTTCAACAACTATACAGAGCATAGCTTGTACCGGATCATGGTGACGGCAACCAGTGTCATTGGGGTGATGAAAATGGCAAATATTGTGCCTAGAGCGGGACTCGAACCCACAGCTCTTTGCATTCCAGGCCAGTGTGCTAACCATTACACCACCTAGGCTCCCTGATATCAACACACCACCCACGCCTACCTGTCTATGCGGCTCCTTGCCTGAGAGGTCAGTGCAGACCACTACACTATTGATGTTGCTAGGTCATAAAACCCAACAAACATTCGATTTAGCAACAAAAACTTAATAAGTGGGCCAGTATCTCCAAGTTTTAAATGTAGGATCAAGATAAATATTTTTCTTTTGAAAATGTGATCCTTTCATTGCACTACCAAAGACCCTATAATACTAAGACGGCTCACTCAGCCTGTACTGTGTAATCAAAATGATCAAACCCACCACTTGGTGTGCTGGCTGTTCTCTTGGTTAAACAGGTGCTAATGCTATATTATATGCATAAATGTATATATGAATGTGAAAGATGTGTGATGATGGCAATGATGATGATGATGCTGATGATGATGTGTATTTGTTCATAGCAATTTCATATTGATGTGTATTCATACTTACCTATCTCATGTATAATATAATTATTAATTGTATGTGTTTACATGTGAAACACCAACCAGCAGCCGGGCTGATCAAACCCACCACAAGGTGGCACTGCGAAAATTACCATGGGAGAGATAGGGAGTGAGCCGTCTTAGTATTATAGGGTATTTGGGACTACTCAAGTTTAAAGTTGCAGTCTGATGGTTTTGAGGTTCTGGCATTTTTCTGAGATAAACGTATCAAATTGATTGTTATAATCTGTCTCACTTTCGTTCAAAGTAACTTTTATTTTAAATGGCTACCTTCTGTGCTATTCAAAGTGTAAACATATAAAATTAGCTTCGGCAAACATGCCAAAACTCTGACACCATAGGCTTAGAACCCAATCTAGATAATTGTTTTGGTTTAGAAAATTTTATTCTTTCAACGGACTATTCAAGTATAATAATTCCAAATAGTATCGTCAAGTAATCATTCGGAATGACCCCCACACACACAAAGAAACCATCAGTGAACAGTTAAGGAACCCGTCTCTATCGCCATGACGACCTCCCGCCGCCTCGTTCTGATGAGACGCACGTTTTGGCGGGAAAACGAGCCGGAAGTCGTCTGCGTTTATGCTTGTGACCGGCGATTAAAGACTAACATAAACAAAGCGGGTCGCCGACAGGTGGCGGGGTAAGGGGACCAGTGGGCGTGTGCCAGCCGCGGGACGTAGTTCGGGCGGTAGAGTGTCCACCTGTGAAGGTGTAGGTCATCCAATTGATCCTGCTGAGTGAACACATTTGCTTTGCTTGTTTGCTTGTTGTTTTACGTCCTAGCAACATCTAAGGTCATATCAGGACGGGAACCGACTTGTGACAGTGCGCACTCCTGGCTCTTACTGAACATCTGTCGCCACTTGGAATGAGATACTGATATAATTGGATATCTGTTATTGCAGAAGCCTATTTTGTTGTTGAAGATTTATAATGCCTGTCATGGATAAGCCTGAATAGGCTTGTTTTCACCATCAGACAGTTTGTTGATAGAAAGCCCGAGCCTACACTTTTACTGACCCAAAGGATTTTTAACTTCCCACACCACATAGACATGGTATGAGAGCAACTGGCCTTTGATGACGCTGTAAGTTATACACAGCGGTGGAAATCCAAATTGGCAGAGGTGGGGGCACAGGGAATCGGACTCCTTCAGATTAGGAGTCCGACCTAGAAAAAAGTCAGACACTCTAACCACTCCACCACAGAGAACACCTATGTTGTCAACGCTTTGGCGTGCTTGCCAAATTTAATTGTGCATGGTTGCACTTCAAATATCTCAAAAGTTAGCCGTTTGATATAAAAGTCACTTCAAGCTAAAATAAGGTAAATTATAAATGATCAACCTAATGTATTGTTGCGGGTGTGATGAAAATGGGAAATATTGCGCCTAGAGCGGAAATCGAACCAACATCTCTTGCATTCTGGGCCAGTGTGCTAACCACTACATCACCTAGGCTCCCTGATGTCACCACACTACCCACGCCTACCTGTCTATGTGGCTCCTTGCCTGAGAGGTCAGTGCAGACCACTACACTCGTCCCCCCCTGGAATTGAAAGTCTTTTAAATGATCATTCAATGCTTACAATTACATACATACATACATACAGGCAAGGCATTTACATGTAAAACACAACAACAACCAACACCACACAACACCAACCACAAAAAAAAAACACCAACGAGTTCAGTCGCAAAAGCACATAAACGCCAATCCAAAAATGTAGTTTAATTAATCGATTTTTACATGAAAATAATTAGAATTCTCACTAATTCCACTTTTAATATGATCACATGGTTATAGAACAATGAACTAAAAATTTAACATATCAAGAAAAAACACTTTTTGAAGGTTTAAATCCAATGTTTATCTCCATTTTTGGATCGGCATTTAAGTGGTTTTGCGCCTGAACTCTTCATGTATATACAGAGGGTAGGTTCAACAACCATTGCAGAAGTGATGTGGAGAACTGAAACTGGTGGAGAACTGAAACCGCGACAGCGGCAATCAAATCCACATTTCTTTGCATTCCGGGTTAGTGTACTAACCATTACACCACCTATGCTCCATGATGTCACCACCTTACCTATGCGGTTCCTTGCCTCAACGGTCAGTGCAGACTGCTAAAGTATTTATCTCAGAAAATGTCAGAAACTCAAAACCATCGAATTATGCAACTTTAAGATTGTCAACTTAAAACCTCCCACCTCAATATCCGGTGTGTGCGCGGATACCGCTCGCCATGGTAACGTAAGGCGTGTTGTCATGACGACGTAGGGCGGAGCGTCTCAACAACATTCGGGTATTGTTAACGTAACCCTACTTCCGGTCCCGTGCGTTTTACTAACAAAACGCGGCACCCCCTTTGCCAATTTCGTCGGCGTTTTGTTTGCTTGATTACTTAAAGTTGCATAGTCCGATGGTTTTGAGTTTCTCACATTTTCTGGGATAAACATATTTGGTTGTTCATTATAATCTACTTTACTTTAGTTTGAAGTAACTTTTATTTTAAATCGCTAACTTTTGAGATATTTGAAATTGAAACATGCTAAATTAATTTTGGCAAGCTTGCCAAAACTCTATCACCATACGCTTCTGCAGTAACAGGTTCTATTAATTGACTCAGTATGAGATGACAAATGTTTAAGAAGTGCACCAGCATCTAAGTCAGATATGTAGAATCAAATTTAGATAATTGTTTTGGTTTTGAAAATTTCTGTTTTCATCGGACTATGCAGCTTTAAACTAAAGGACCAGATTTTTGTTTGTTTGTTGTTGTTTTACATCCTAGCAACATCCTAGGTCATATCAGGACGGCTAAAGGACCAGACGGGATGGCCTAATAAGTAGAGCGCCTGTCTCCTATTTTGGGAGATCGTGGGATTCGGACCCTGGTCGAGTCAAAGAAATGACATTCTAAATTTATACTGGTCGCTTCCTAGCCTGGCACTCGGCATTAATAGGATAGGGCAAGGACTGGTCGGCTCAGTGTTAGGATAATATGACTGAGTGGGATATCAGGTCATGGTGCCATTGGGCTGATTTCCGGGTGGGGCAGCACTATAAAGTCACCATGAGTGTGCACTGTCACAAGTTGGTAACCCATACTGATATGACCTTAGATGTTGCTAGGACGTAAAGCAACAACAAACAAACTCGTCAAAATCAACCAGCGCTTTGTTTGTTTGTCCGTTTAAAGCTGATGAAAGCAAAACATTTTCAAAACGCAAACACTTATCTGGATTGGATTCTACATATCCATCTTAAGCCCTGGTCACATAGCCGTTAGTGGACGTGGTTGAACGTAGGTGAACGTAGTGGAGGCTAACGTGGTGTAAAATATTCCGTATTAATGCATTGGTGGGGGAATTCAAATGTTCTATTATTGATCGGGTATACGAGACCAGGTGCATGTATGTGTATATGTAGGTGCGGGTGGTGCCTGAGTGAGATGTAAATAGACATAGTGGTGCTGGCAGGACTGTGTGTAAAGGCCCTGTCAGACCTTACCGGACTGAGTACCGGACACCACCAGACAAAGAATTGTCTAGTCCGGTGGTGTTCGGTATCAAAATGTACCGAAATGTACTGAAATATACCATATTAAACGAATGCTAAACGGACAAGGAATGTATATTAACGAATAGCCACCGGACAATAACCGGACGAAAACCGAATGTCAAACGGTCATAACAGATTGTTCACGGACGTGCAGAAAACATATACTGACCGAATTCCCGCAATAAATTTGTTTGGTTTAAACCACAAAAAACCCAACGTCAACGGACTTGGCAGGAAGCAAACCAGAGACGTAACGGATGGGTACCGGACATGAAACGGACAAAACGGACTAAACGGATTTAAACCGGGCACCAACCGAACACATCAGTCCGGTGGTATCCGGTACAAGTTTTGTGCATGTTCAAAACTTGTATAAGACACCGCCGGACACCACTGGATATAGAACAGACACGCCGGATGGGTACCATATATAAAGCATGCATTGTTGTATTTCACTGGACAGTGTCCGGTTTCTGTCCGTTTCCTCAATCCGGTGAGGTCTGACTGCGGCTTAAGGGGCACTCAGAGCCTACCCCCTTCCCCCGCTGCTAGTCAGGATCACCACACTCAGGCTTAAGGCAGGTGGTGGCCAGGGGAGCCACACAGCTTGGTGGTGGTGGGCAGATCACTGGTAACCATGGGGACCAGGAATACTGGATCCCTATTGGTAGAGTTAAGAATGCTTGTTTCTCATTGGGAGAATAGGGTGGGGTGATACTCTACACTGAATCCATGTACCATATGAATAATAAACCTGAGGGCTTGACTCTCTCTCTTCTTTCACACTTTATACTCTTCCTTTCTCTTTGCCTGTATTGATTTCACTATAGCCTGCCTACACAACCACAGATTCCAGCAATAGACTTTACATACTGGTGACCACGACTGGTGGTAAATCTATTAGTTGGAGGAAGGATTCAACTTTACTTCATGGAGACCTAGTCTTTACAGTGGGTCAAACGTAGTGTAAGTTTGTTAAACTATGTTGAAATACGTTATGGTATGGCACCTTTTGCCACCGAATGATTCAGATAAATACGTTATAGAATGGATGCCGGTGTGTTCAACTATGTTCAACTACTTTCAACTATATTAGCCTCCACCATGTTCAACTACATTCAACTATGTCCACTAACAGCTATGTGAACATAGCATGCACATCGTGGAACGGCCATTGTTTTGTGTGGGTCAAAGTATGCTAGAGTATGCTAGAGTATGCTAGAGTATGCTAGAGTACATTAATAGGTACGTTCTACTACGTTCTACTACGTTCGAAATTCATCCTCTGACATACCACTCTTTTGAACATGTCCAAAAATTAAATCGGAGATCACGGCTCACCCACATTATTACCAAGTTAACATCAAGGACAAGTACAGATGACAGTACGTTCAACTATGTTCAACAACGTTCAACAACTTTCAACTATGTTATAGCCCTGTCACATCACGACGTTTCTCTCCAACGCGCATCGACGTGTGTCACTTTTTGGCGAAACGTCGGGAGATGTCTGGAAGTGTTACGGTCGCCATGAGTGCGCACTGTCAGAAGTCGGTACCCGTCCTGATATGACCTTAGATGTTGCTAGGATGTAGAACAACAACAAACAAACAAAATCAATTCAATAGAACCTGTTCCTGCTGAAGCCTATGGTGTCAGAGTTTTGACATGCACCACATAATTACTTCAACACGTTTACACTTTAAATATCTCCTAAGTTTTTTTCTTGAAGATTTATACCGCCTATCACGGATAAGTCTGAAGAGACTTGTTTTCACCAATAGACAATTTGTTAATAGAAAGCCCAAGCCTACACTTTTACTGACCCAGCGATTTTTATCCTCCCACACCACATAGACATGGTATGAGAGCAACTGGCCTTTGATGATGCTGTAAGTTATACATCATCATCATCATCATGCTGTCAGTCGTGATGCAACAAAGACTGCTTTCATTACTTGACTGCCGCTCTCCATTGTTTTGTGCGGTTGTACATTTCATGAAAGCTGCCTGCAAAAGTGTTGAAGTGCTGCTGGCTTTTGCAAGTTACCAGCGGCACTCTCTCGGGGACAAATAGAGGTTTCACACCGGCAAGAACATGTCCAGACAGGCGCAAAACTATTTATCCCTGCAGTGGCTGGTCGGGAGATGTTGGGAGTTCCATACATCAACTGGCCTTAATGCTGCCACATGGTTTTCTGTTCACCACTTAGAAACAAACTGCTTGGAACACATATAGAAAACATATTCAATGAACAGATTACATAAGAGTTATAAGGTTAGGGTTCTGTATTTCTATTAATTATTATGTTTGAATAAAATTGACATATTGAACTGCGCATATCGCCAAACTCAAATGAGTCAATGCATTGTCAATGGCAGTGAGCAATCTTCATACAGAAAAACTTAAATATCTCTAAAACTACACCACCTAGAAACAAATTGCTTGGAACACTTATAGAAAACATATTTAACGAACAGATTATATTAAATTTATAAGGTTAGGCTTCTGCATTTCTATTAATTTCGAATAAATTTGACGTTTTGAACTGCGCGTATTGGCAAACTCGATGAGTCAATGCATTGTCAATGGCCGTGAGCAATCTTCATACAGAAAAAGTGAAACATCTCTAAAACTACACCATCTAGAAACAAACCGCTTGGAACACACATAGAAAACATATTCCATGAACAGATCATATTAAATTTATAAGGTTAGGCTTCTGCATTTCTATTAATTTGGAATAAAACTAACATTTTGCACTGCGCATACCGGCAAACTCAATGGCAGTGTGCATTCGTTCTGCAGCCAAGGTGCGCGTGCATACATCATCATCATCATCATCATCATGCTGTCGGTCACGATGCGACAAAGCCTGCTTTCATTACTTGACTGCCGCTCTCCATTTAGCCATCTGCTGTGAGAGTGATATCCATGAGTCGGTCTTAATGTCTCTCAGCTTCAGGTTTTTCTTGATGGTATCCTTGCGCATACACAATGTTTATAAACATTGAAAGGGGCCTATATAAATGCATTATTTATACAAATACATTTTTTCAATAATATTTTGCATAAGCCATCAGTTCACATAACCCACTTTAAGACCGGGTTTTACTAATAGACCAGAGTGCGACTTTAAACTTTAAAATCATCGACGAACCTCTGGTGAAGTGGCCATGGGTGGAGGGACTAGCATAAACAGTCTTAAGCTAAGCGTTTGTAAACAAATTCCCCCTAAACGCCGGTTGCCATGGCGACGGAATTCTACATGAAGGGCAGTGACCTACTGATGTTTGTGGAGATCTGGTAAAAAAAATATTTAATTCAAGTTAGTTCAGGTGTAAAACCCCATAAACTCCAATCCTAGAAACTGAGATAAACATTCGAGTTAAACCTTCAAAAGATTTTTTTTTTTGTGTGTGATGGGTGTATTTATGCTGCCCATAACGGTTAAGTCTAATGACTTGTTTTCGCTGCTAGACAGTAATAGTCTTGTGACTCCCCTTCTTTTTATCACTTTCAGTTGTTGTGTAGATTAATTTCTTTACGTTAATATTTTGTTGTTTGTTGCTCCATAGTCACTTCATGACAGGTAAAGTGGAATGTAGCGAGAATTAAAATTATCCTCAGTGGAATATTTTATTTTTTTACTTTCTTGTTGTTGATTGGCTTTTACAGGGTTACGACCCGGAACTCTTCATATAGCTCATATATATACACTATATAGGTGTAGTGAACATAAACACTATATGTATATATATATAATGTTTATATATATACCCAATATAGTCTAAGGGGAACTATATATAATATTATTCGTGTATAAAAATGTTCATATATACACCGGTTTCATTCTGTATCCCATGCTTTTTAGTTTTTGTAATTTTGTGAGATAAACAAACTAAGTGCCCACCCCCACCCCCACCCCACAACTACACCTCCACCCATTCCAACGTCCCTACCCACAGCCACATCCCCACCCATACCCATACCCACACCCACCACCACCCCACACCCACCCAACACCCACATCCACAACCACAATCACACCCACACCCACACCCACATCCACATCCACACCCTTACCCATACCCATACCCGTCCCCAGACGCCCACACCCTCGCCCACCAGCACCCACACCCCCACTGCATCAGGGAGCATAAGTAGTGCAATCCATAGCAAGCTAACCACGGAATGGCAGGAAGTGTGGGTTCAAATCCTGCTCTAGGTGCAATGTTTCCGATTTTCAAAAACCCCTCCACCACCCCCCACCCCCACCCCCACCCCACCCCCACCCCTCACCAAAAAAATATGGGGAAAAAAAGTTCTTTTTACTTATTCAGCCGGAGATCGAACCCATGACTTCCCCATGCTCTTACCATCCAGACATCCATTTTTTTTTTTTTTTGGTAAAGTATTTATTCATCTGAATGTGACATTTGTCAGTGCCAGAGCACTGGTCTTCTGGCCATCTTACTATTGGAATTGACATTCTAAATAATCTAAGTTTGGTCAGTGCTGTATTAGTCACAGCACCGATCCTGTAGAATTAGGGGAGTGGCTCCTGCTGTATAATGTACAGCACCAGTCACTGCGGTTCATGCAAAAATGGGGAGTAGCACCGAGTAGAAGATGTAGACTCGGGGCAACTCAAACAATCGTTGTGGGTTACATTTTTCTCTTATAAAACAAGCTAAGTTTATAGTTGACAAGACATTTTGTGTCTTATGTAATGTTCAATGTGTTTAAACAGATTCGGTTCTATATCACCGGCGGGGCTCATCCATAACAGCCATAGCTGTCATAACTGCGATAGCAGCCATAGATACAGGGTGTACATGCAGTCATCTTTTGCCACCTTCAGTCACATAGCGAAGATTTCTATATCCAGTTTTTTTGTGTTTTTCCTCTTTTCAATTTGTTTTAAATAATTGTTGCTTTTATCATGGTTGTCATGTGTTAACAGCAAACACATGTTGGGTATTTAGTTACATTGAGCGATAATAGGGGAGTACTGTTTGAATGGAGCGATACTAGGGGGTGTACTGTTTACATTGAGTGATAATGGGGGAGTACTGTTTACATTGAGCAATAATAGGGGAAGTACTGTTTACATTGAGCGATAATAGGGGAGTGTTGTTTAGATTGAGCCATAATATGGGGAATATTGTTTACCTTGAGCGATATTAGGAGAACTGTTTACATTGAGCGATAATAGGGGGAGTACTGTTTACATTGAATGATAATAGGGGAGTGCAGTTCACATTGAGCGATAACAGGGGAGTACTGTTTACATTGAGTGATAATATGGGGAGTACTCTTTACATTGAGCGATAATAGGATGAGTACTGTTTACATTGCATGATAATAGGAGTACTGTTCACATTGAGCAACAATAGGGGACTTCTGTTTACATTGAGCGATAATAGGGAGCGTTGTCTACATGCAATAATAGGGGGAGTACTGTTTACATTGAGCGCTAATAGGATGAGTACTGTTTACATTGAGCGATAATAGGGGCATTACTGTTTGTGGGCTCGGTGGTTTCCAGTTACACAGAAAGAGACTTTATTTTATATCACAAGTTAACCAAATGACAAGAATAGACCTTTTCCACATCGCAGGTCTTCGGAGCTATTACCCACGCAATTAGTTCTTGTCACTTCTATCAGAAGGTGGGTTGGCAGTGGGAATCGTCTATCAAACATTTTACACAGAGCATTTTGCATAGTAAGTTGCTACCCACAATAGTAGTTATTCTCAGTTCCATCAGAGGGTGGGTTGGCAGTGGAAATCTTCTATAGACTATTTTCCACAGGCCATGTTGTACAGTGAATTGCTACCGGCAGCATTAGTTATTGTCACTTCCGCCAGAGGGTGTTTAAAATACACAAATATATATAGCTAGTATATAAATATACGGGTATAAATCATCGGTATGAGGTTTATTATTATTATGATGGTCACTGTATAATATTGTTAACGTCCAATAACGGACAATATCAATTAACTGCGGCCTGCTGGCCTACGGTGGTGCCACCACCGGCAGTTCTTGGTACTTATGCTGACTCGCTGTATGGATCACTTTGCTGATATATATATATGAAGAGTTCAGATGCAAAACTATGTAAACGGCAATCCAGAAATGGAGATAAACATTGGAATCAAACCTTCAATAAGTGTTATTACTTTATATTCCTTCTGGTTTGTTCATTGCTCCATAAGTATGTGATCATATGTAAAGTAGGACTTAGTGAGAATTAAAATTATTTTCAGGTAAAAATCTTTTATTTAAATTACATTTTTGGATTGGCGTTTATGTGGTTTTGCGCCTGAACTCTCCTTATATATATATATATAGCAAAGCATATACTATGTATATGCCGATGTAGGTATCGCATGGTGCCCCTCGTGGCGGGTCCTGGAACAACTGCGGGGGGGTCCGGCTAAATCCGCTAGTCGGCGCTGCTGAAGCGATATATACACTGAACGCGTGCCGGCTGCGTCACTACGCCTTTGTACACATTCCATAAGATTCACTGTTTTAATTTTTCCTTGATCGGTAGGGCATTGTCAGCCCAGCCAGATACTCTCTATTTATATATATGTTTTACATCCATATTTATATATACTTTCATGTAATAAAGATTGTATCATCCACGCCGGTCTTCTTGTAATGCATACTTACATATATATATATATATAAATATAGTAGGCTGCGCTGACCTCTGAGGCAAGTAACCACATAGACAGGTAGGCATGGGTAGTGTGTTGATATCAGGGAGCCTAGGTGGTGTAATGCTTAGCACACTGGCCCGGAATCAAAGAGATGTGGGTTTGAGTCCCGCTCTAGGCGCAATATTTCCCATTTCATCACCCACATAACACTGGTTGCCATGAGCATGATCCTGTACAAGCTACGCACTGTATAGTTGTTGAACCTACCCTGTGTATGTATGTGTAAGTGCATTGGCTGTATGTATGTAATTATAAGCATTAAATGACCATTTAAAAGACTTACAATTCCAGGGGGACGAGTGTAGTAGGCTGCACTGACCTCTCAGCAATATTTCCCATTTTCATCACCCCCATGACATATATATATATATATATATATTCACTTCAAAAAGGTTTATTTCAACATCCTCATATATACAGTTATAATCTCCATGAAACTAAATTCCAGTTGATGAAGAAAAGGAGAAGAAAAGAAGCACAATTATTATGATATAGGGCGTACATTCCCCTTATATATACCTGCATATATATCTGTATATATATATACCATACATGTCCCAAAAGAAGCACACTACCCAATAGAAGCACACCCCACATTTCAAGATTGAAAGCACGCACAAATTTACGATCATACTCAGACTGAATGCCCATAAAATAAGACAATCCCACTTTATTTCAGAGGCACGACAAAAACAAATAAAAATCTACAATCATTTTCAGACTGAATGCACATAAAATAAGACAATCCCACTTTATTTTGGAGGCACAACAAAAATAAATCCATGAAATTTAACTTTGAATAGACGCGCATCCATGTGTCTGCACTCGCGCAGTGCGCGTCTATTGGGACATATATGGTATACAGGAAGTCAATATTAAGATTCACATATGGTGCTGGGACCTCCCACCCCCTAGCCTAGTAGCCTATGGCCTATGTATATCCACTTCTATCAACTAAATATCTGTAGAATATCAGAGAGCCCAGAAAAGGACAAGTTGAAACTGGGTCAGTTCTCGCTCACCCTTGACACACACAGTTCCCGGTCGAGTCAAGCCAATGACTTGTCGCTTCCTAGTCTGGTGCTCTGCACTAATAGGATAGGGCAAGGACTGGTTTGTGGCTCAGTGTCAGGATAATGTGAGCGAGTGGGATATCAGGTCATGGTGCTGGTGGTGGGGTCTACCAGTGGGGCAACACTATAAAGTTGCCATGAGTGCACACTGTCACAAGTCGGTACCCATCCTGATATGATCTTAGATGTTGCTAGGACGTAAAACAACGACAAACAAGCAACAAACAAAAACACCGCTTCTTCGATCAAAGTTTTGCAGCGTGAAGTACTGCAGAGTGCTTCACTAGCATCCCAGCATGGCCAAGAGCATGACTAGGGCTGACATTGGTATCTCAGAATCGACATAAACCAACAGCGACATATGTGTCGGCTTGCATAATTATGAAGAGTAACAAAAATGTTTTCCTGAAGGATATCGCAGGTGGTGAAAAAATACTGCCTTCTTTTGTTTGTTATTTCATAGCAGATGGCAATACTTTTAAAAAAAGCACAAGTGTTTTCAATTGACCGACATCACACTTGTTGCATCTTGATTCAGAAATGAGGTTAATTGCACAACTGACCCTAGTGGAGCCTTAAAGCTAAGATTCCTTACACGCGGTATGCGGCATGCGGCATGCGGTATGCGAACGGGTTGGGTCCTTTCACCCACACCCACACACATAGTGTCAGGTTTCTCTAACACTGTTGTCTATGGGCATTCGCATTCGCATGCCGCACCGATCGATTCATGGACTGATTCAGTATCCGACAGTGTCTGCATGCCGCATGCCGCCATGCCGCATGCGCATGCCGCATGCCGCATGCCGCATGCCGCAGGCCGCAGGCCGCAGGCCGCAGGCCGCAGGCCGCATGCCGCATACAGCTAGGATTCCTTACACGCGGTATGCGGCATGCGGCATGCGGCATGCGGCATGCGGCATGCGGCGTGCGGCGTGCGGCGTGCGGCGTGCTTACTGGATGGGTCCTTTCACCCACACCCACACCCACACCCACACCCACACCCACACCCACACCCACACCCACACCCACACCCACACCCACACACAGTGTCAGGTTTCCTCACCACTGCTTTCTATGGCAAATGCAGCAGCATTCGCATTCGCATGCCGCACCGATCGCTACATGGACCGATTCAGTATTCGCATGCCGCATGCCGCATACCGCATACCGCGTGTAAGGAATCACCCCCATTGATTTAGATGCTTTTCGTTTTTTTGCCGCATTCGCATTCGCATACTGCATAACGCATACCGCATACCGCGTGTAAGGAATCTTAGCTTTAGCAAAGCCGTGGTTTATTGTTGTGTATCTGGATGCAAAGGCGGATCGGGTAGTGAAAGTGGTATTCCAATAATTCAAGCGCGGAAACAGACAAAGAACGATTTCTCGTATGGATGGTGAAAATTAGGCATGATTTCTGCACTGTCACTGTGTAAAGTCGTCGGCTGGCAGCTGTAGTTGTGTAGGCAGGCTAAAATAGGAAATCACTACAGGCAAGTAGAAGTAAGGCAGAGTAGAGAGTGAAAGGTAGAGAGAGCTTGCACCCTCGTTTATTATTTATTATATAGTGGTTTTAAAATTCAAGATGGCCTGTCACATGACCAGATCCTCCAATCAACAGTAAGCATTCACATGTCCACCAATCAACAGTATGCATTCTAGTATCCATGCCTTGGTTGTTTTGGCCTCACTGCCCTGTTGTGTCTGGGTGTGCAATGATCTGTATCTAACAGTTGGGGGGGGGGGGGGGGGGGGGGCGGTTGTGAGCAGAGCTGCTAAGGCCCTATCACACTAACAGTAGTGCCCCTCTCACACTATCTTATAGCATACACAATGACTATTTCATCTAAGTAAAGGATCACCAGCACTACACAATACCACATGCATTTGGTCACATTAAATCATTTACCTTATATATAAGATTTGTAATCCAATATAGACCAGTTCACATTACCCACCAATGTGTAATTATCGGAATATTTTACAACTGGTTACTGGGTCGTTCGACCAATTGCAGATCTCTCAAAGTTTGCCGACAATTACATTTGTGCTGGTGAGTGTATCTGCACCTCCAGTAGTTCATTACATTTAGTACAATCGCAGCAATATCAAATTAGATCTTTTTTTTTGTTTTGGAAATTTGTTGTTTTCATCAGATTTAATTGAGCCTGTTACTGCAGAAGCCTATGATGTCAGATCTGTTACATGCTTGCCAACATTAATTTGGCATTATTTCACTTCAAATATCTCCAAAGCTAGTCATTGAAAATAAACTAAAGTAAAGTAGATTATACCAAGTAATACATATATATATTGAAAGGCCGAATGAGTTGAGCGTCCGTCTCCCATTATGACAGATCATGGGATCGTCGGTTCGAACCCTGGTCGATGTTATGTATGTACTAAGTCATGTATATACTAAGTCATGACACGCTGGGAGCCAGCGGGCCGGGACCAGCGAATGGGCAACCAGCGCAGACTGGGAGGCACCGTAATAAAGTCATTTTGCAACTGGACGTCAACGTGGGTAGTCGGTTCTTAATCACAACTTTACATGGTCTCAGAAGCGTCCCTTCTGATCAGCTATATATCTATCTCTCTGGGTCAAAACCATCTGGACCGCTGAACCTAGATGAAAATCTAGTGGCAAATTGGAAAGCCTGGATAAAGGCTTACAGCATTTACGCCACTGCAGTGAGAGTTCTAAGTCGGAGCGAGAAAGTACAATGCTGTGTGTTTCTCAATGTGGCCGGTGTGGAGGCGCAGAAACTCCACCAATACATGAACTTTGCTGCGGGAGAGATGGACAAAATTGCTCTGCTCAGAGAAGCATTCCGCGTGTATTGCGAAGGGAGAACGAACATTACAGTGACTAGGTATAGATTCAATACATACTATCAGGGTCAGGAGACCATGAATGCATACATCCGGGAGGTACGGCACAAAATCGGACATTGCCAATATGGTGCGTTGGAACCGATGACTTCAAAATTTATACTTGTCGCTTCCTAGCCTGGCACTCAGCATTATTGCGATAGAGCAAGGAGCAGTGGAATGAGGAAGACCAATCGTCCGCGATTGAAATTTCTTCCGCTTAATCAACTAATCTACAAACAAACAAAACAAAA